>CM068373.1:82027529-82510029 GCA_034769895.1 Magicicada septendecula | reverse complement strand
CTGTGGTTTCGCTAGATAGTAGATAGCGACAGAGAGAAGAAACGTTTTACAAGAGAAGATCCAGAACCGAAGTTCTATCTTCATCCCTTGGCCCCCAAGCTCGGAAATGGTTGCTTTTTTACATTCGCATACACGTGTTCCGAAGCCGGGACTCGTTTCGGCCCTCCCGTGGCTAGCGGGAGACGTTTAACGTCCGTAGACGGATTTGGCACGACCGCTGTTCGTGCCGCCTCCGCTTATTTCTGTCTTCATCGGCGGCCAACGGTCGTACCGGTCAGGGCCCACGCCCGCGGACGAGGGCCCTACTGTGTTTCTTTGGTGCGATAATCTCTCGGCCGGAAACGGCTGTTAAAAAGGCATACACGTGTTACGATAAGCCGTGACCAGTTAGTTCGGTTCTCCCGTGGCTAGCGGGAGACGTTTAACGTCCGTAGACGGATATAGATTACTTTTTGGCGTGGAGTCTACAATTGAAAACGCTGAATAAGCGCCCGACGTTCTACTGGTCGGTACCCCTTGGAATAGGAGACGTGCAGCTCTATTCCTCCGTGGGGTTCGGATGTATCCACTATCTAGGATTTATCAATCCACAAGCATCCCCCCGGGTTCCCCTAAGGGTTCCCGGAACGATACCACTGTACCGAAACCACAAAACCACCTCGAGTCGAACACCAAGTATGGTCAGAGGGCTCGACAACGCCAGGCCCACCGCCCATACCCGACCGGGGCAAATGACGGGCGTACCCGCCATCTGGGGCCCCCCGGTCTCCGGGGAGTCAGTTTAGACCTCTCGTTCTGAGAACGAAAGGCCTCCCACTGACCAAGGGGCGACTTCGTAGCAAGCTACTAGGTCTACCAGTGGCGGCCAATTGGCCAGCCTTCCGGGTCTGCACACCCGGAGGCCTTGGTGGAGCCCATATGTTGCGCAAATGCGCCCCGCCACAACCCGCCCGACCCCATGGTGTGCCCAGGTATTTACCCGCTCCCAGACATTTAGCCTATTGCAGATTACCCAGCCACACCATTTAATCCCAAGACTCTAAAAACTCACACTGGACGCAAACCCTTCCCTCAATTAGGATCACCTAATCAGCGTCCATGGTTCTTCCGAAATAAACCCTTTCCCATTTTACCCCTCAAGGTTGATCCTCTCCCTGCCCTCTTGTGCCCTGCCTATCGATCAAGTCCATCGGTTCCAGAGCTCAACAGCATTACTATCATCCAGAATCTCTCTGAGGTCCAATCTTACACCGATATCCATTAGTTGCATCCTAAACTGGGCTCGGCTCACTGCTAGTTCTACACAATCAAATAATACGTGCTGTGGAGTATCCACCACCCCACAATACTCACACAGATCACTTTCCCTGAGTCCAAACCTCTGTAAATATGCGCCACAATTCCCGTGACCACTTAGAAACTGGACATTGTAATGGGTCATCTCTAGGCGTTTCTTTAATCTATCTTCAACATTCGGTATCAGCAAGTGCGTACTGCGACCTGTTTCAACAGAGTCCCACCTCTCTTGCCACCTCGTAATACCATTTCTTCTTATGTCCCTCCTATTTCCTACCCTTGTTAACCTTGCCCTATATAGGTCGCTACGCTCCAACGCCTTTAAATCAATTGGCATTACACCTGCCAATACTTGTAGCGCATCCCTAGACACAGTCCTATATCCTTTACAAACTGTTAGCAGCATCGTACGTTGTGCTCTAAGCAAGATATCGGCATATTTTCTATATCTCATCTTTTCAGACCATACTGGCGCACCATATAATAATATTGATTCCCCAACTCCTTTATATAACGTTTTCAACGTCTTAAAGCCGAGTCCCCAGTTTGCCTGTGCCGCTCTACGTACCATGTAGAAAATCTTGGTAGCTTTGTCTGCCACATATTTTAAATGATTTTCGAAGCTCAGCTTTTCATCCAGTGTAAATCCTAGATACCGAAACTCCTTGACATAGCCGATTGGTTGTTCCTTCATCTTTACCGTCGGTGCTCTTTGCGTTTCAGGTCTTCTCACTGGCATATTTTACTTTCCTCCTACGGCTTTTCCGCTCTTTTGCTGCACCCTTTTTAGGAGCATGCACTTAGTCTTGGTTACGCTGAGCTCTAACCTATTTTCTGTACACCAGCCATGTATCATATCACAAGCTACCGACGCCTTCCTTTCCAACTCTCTTCTCGAAGTGGCCTCTACCAATAATAAACCATCATCGGCATATGCGAAGAGCCGGCATCCTTGGGGCATCTCGAGTCTCAGGAACGAATGGAAAAGGATAAACCACAGTGTCGGGCCAAGAACCGACCCTTGTGGGCATCCCATCGTCAGTCTTTTTTCCTGTTCTACGCCTCTAAATCTTACAATGGCGTGCCTATCCCTGAAGTAGTCCTTTACTACCTCCAATTCTTTTCCACGGACTCCAAAATCCCTCAGCTGAACTATTATTTTTGGCCACCATGCATTATCAAAAGCGCCAGCTATATCCAAGAATACGGCCAACACAAAGTTCTCAGCTGAAGCTTTAACCTTTTCCAAGACTT
Source organism: Magicicada septendecula (assembly GCA_034769895.1). Taxonomy (NCBI): domain Eukaryota; kingdom Metazoa; phylum Arthropoda; class Insecta; order Hemiptera; family Cicadidae; genus Magicicada; species Magicicada septendecula. The sequence continues at coordinate 82,507,479 of CM068373.1, read as the reverse complement.
CGATAACTGCCCCTTCAGTAGCTCTTCCGGGTCTGAAGCCAAACTGCCTACTATGCAGCTTCCCTTCTTTCTAAAGCCGTCCCAATACTCTGGTATTTACTACCTTCTCATACAACTTGCCCAACACCGGAAGCAACGTTAATGGCCTAAACGACTTCGGATTCTGAGGATCCTTGTCATCTCCTTTGTACAGTATCTTAACAAGTCCTATTTTCCAAGCAGACGGAAATTTCCCTGCAGCTAGACACCTATTCATTAGGTCCAGGACTTTGTGCCTGACCACTGGCCATGTTTTAATCCAAATTTCTACTGTTATTTCATCATACCCTGGTGCCTTTTTCTTTCCCATAGGGGACAGAGCCTTCCACAATTCCTCCTCCTTCCATCCATTTTAACTACCGGCTTTCTAGCTAATACTCCTTTCAGCAGCATCGCTTTCGTCTTTTCCGGACTAATTCGTAACCTGTTATCCCTGCTTCAATTCTCAATTACTCCCAAAGCTAGGTTTGCTTTTCTTTCTAACTCCATTCTTGAGTTAGCACTAACCAGTAATAGCCCGTCATCAGCATACGCATAAGTTCGGCATCCTATCGGCAACTGCAGTCGTAAGAAAGCGTCAAATAATACTATCCAAAGTGTCGGACCTAGCACCGACCCCTGTGGACATCCCATTGTTAGCAGCTTTTCTTTTTCCACATTTCTAAACCTGAGAATTGCATACCTTTCATTAAAATAATCTTTTACACAACCAAACTCCTTACCCTTTACCCCAAAGTCCTGCAGCTGGACTAGTATACGTGGCCACCATGCATTGTCAAATGCTCCTGCAATATCCAAGAATATACCCAGCACGTACTTTTCTCTCTCGTTTTTCACCTCTTCTAGTACGTCTACGATCGCATCTTCTGTTCCTCTGCCAATTCTGAACCCATACTGTCTATCATGCAACTTGTTCTGTCCTTCAAGCACATTCAAGATTCTTTTATTCAGTATTTTTTCAAAGACCTTACCCAGTACTGGTAGTAACGTCAGCGGCCGGTAAGACTTTGGTACCTGGGGGTCTTTTCCTAACCCTTTATACAATACTTTCACTATTCCAATCTTCCAGTGTTTAGGAAACTTTCCTTCCTCCAGAGCTCTATTCATAATTGCTGTAACTCTTCCTCTAACTGTGTCCCACGCTCTACAGAGGATTTCCACCGTCAAATCATCAAATCCTAAAGCTTTCTTCTTACCCATCGAAAACAGTGCACATTTAACCTCTTCCTCGTTGATCTCCGGTGAATCCTCTTCTACTCTACAATTTTCTGATCTTCTTATTATTTCCATGTCAGCTTCTGAGTAGCCCTGTGGGTCAGACGGAAGCAGCGAGTCTAGCAACTTTTCCGTCAGCATACCAATATCGTGTTCTATGTATCCTCCAAAATTCATTGTTGATATCAGCAGCTCTTTTTTACTCTGACCTCTCACAACTTTATAGGGCATGCCCCACGGATCCCGATTTCCTTCTACGGTGATAAATTTTTCCCAAGCAGTCCTTTTTTCCTGTCTTACCATTGCAAAGTATCTATTACGCGCCGCTCTATACCTATTTTTTCGAACATCCCTTTCCTCTACTGTACCAGTATTAATTTTTCTTCGGAGTCGTCTTACATTCCGCCTCTCAGACTCTAACTCCCTGTTCCACCAAGAGAAAGTTCTTAATTTCTTGCTTTTTCTGGGTATAGCATCTTCAGCCGCTGCTACTATCGTAGTTGTCAGGTCGACCACTTCCGCTTCTAAATCCCCATTCACTGCATATGGTTGCATCATCTTATCATTGAGGCTATTTGTGAACTTGTCCCAATCAGCTTTCCTGATGGCAAAACGCCCTTTTTCTCTTAGATCTCTCCTGTCCCTGTTAACTCTTAAGCTTTGAAGCGTGTAAACTATTAATCTATGATTGCTGTTTCCTTCATTTAATACCTTCCAGTTCTATCCTTAAATTTTCAGTGCACAGAGTAATATTTATATTATTCTCAGCGATTGCCCGCGGCAAATGTTGATAATTCCCCTTCTGAGTTACAAATATTTAGCACATTTGCCATTATAAACGCTTCAAGCTTCTCACCCCTGCAGTCAGTGGTCCTATCAAACCAAAGTTCCGATTTCGCGTTCACATCTCCAGCCAATATAACCCTTTTTCCATGCAGATCTAACATAGTCCTTTCCCAATGCCTGATATGTATCTCAATATCACCCCTATACTGGAAATACGAACTCATCATCTACACTTCCCTGTCTCCTGCTATAACCTCAACACATACATGATGCTCTCCTGACAGCTCTGTAACAAATAGCCCTTCAATGTTTTCATTTATAACTATCGCTGCCTTCGGTCTCTCCGATGCATAGTAAACCCTGTACCCTTCGAGGTGCGGTATACGCCCTCCGCACGAATATGGCTCTTGAAGCAGAACAATGTCCAAGCATGTATCCCTTATTACAAAATTGAGCTCTTCCAGACATATACTCGAACCCATGACATTGATCTGCCCGACTCTTATTCCTCTAGATTGTGGATTTCTAGTTTCCAAAGATATTTCTTGTGTCAAAGATATTTTCCTGACTAATGCGCGTAGATAAATCGGGCATTCTCTAGTACCACATCGATGGTTTGCTGGCTTCTTGGCTAATTTACATACGACGCAGACTGGGGCCTGCTCTCTCTTGTCACAATCCCTGTATGCATGACCTTCTTGTCCGCAGTGGGAGCAAATTTGTTTCCCTTTACCCATGCAGAACTTCTGGGTATGCCCCGTACTCTTGGCACATGTAGCACCTAGCTACTGCTAGGTAATCAGTTACTCGGCAAGAGGCAAAATCAATGTACACTCATTGTCGGCTGATGAGCTCGTCTCGTATTTTCGGTGGACACTCCACCACCCAGTTGCAGACCTCTTCATTTCTACTGTTCATTTAATATGATATTTATTAAATTTTTTTTCAACCAGAGAAATAATGCAACGATACAGCCATAAGCTGTATTGAGCATTGATTTAAATAAATGTAAAATTAGTAAAATTATTATAAGTTTGGGGTAAATGGACATGTCTGGGATTGTAAAAATGTTTCATTGTTACACTAGGGGAGAAATTAACCTGTTCCAACAGCCAAGGAACACCTGCTCGATTGTATGTGTTACGCGTGTATCTTGTGTGTGTTAGTGATGCATGTACAGACAGGAATCCCAGCAACCCTCCCCAATTAATTACTAAAATAATTATTTTAATTCACTGTGAAAACTAATTGGTGTATAAACAAACAAATGGCACCTAAATGTGTGTAAATTTTATAGTTATCCACAGTAAGAAAATGACGTTAGTAGGACACACTATGCTAAGTCAGTGCGAAATAAGTGTGCCAAAAATACGCAAATTACAATAAGACGCTAAAATGAATACAGTGAGTGCTTAATCAAATTATCTATGATTTGTGCTATCTCAATTCCTTACAAAACATTGCCATTTGCAGACTATTGCAGACATATAAAAAGGTTCGGGAATGGGGGCTATCATGTGATCTGCAGGTCTCGACAGGACAATTTCGGAACCAAGAGGTGCGGAATCTTGAGAGGGTATAAATTAAGGGTTCGACGGGAAGCCCTTTCTTCATTTCAAGTCACAGTTGCAGTCGGACACGCTGTCCGTCGGCAGAAGTTTTATTTTGTTATAAGTCTCATCTACGAACGAATAAAGACGTTTTCAGTAATTATGTTTACACTATTATGGGATACGTAGAGTACCAGAACCGTTTAAGTCAGCAGAGTATCTACAGAGAAGCTCCAAATAGCGACACAAGATGCTGGACATTAGGAGATGCTTTTTAGACGCCTAACAGCTGAACGAGATCCACCTCGCATCCGACATTAATTCTCTGGGACGGACCACACACTGCTGGACTCTGGACATATCCAGGACCACGCCAAGCCAGGAGTAACAGTAACCCAACTCTGGACCCCGTCAATAAATCGTAAGGTCATCAAAACTCGAGGTGACATGCACAATGCATTTATAAATGATTTTTTTAAAGAGCTCATAAAAATAAAGAGAAAATGAATTAAAAAAAGTTTATAATTAGGTAAATAATGTAATAGAGTCTTATGTAAATGTTTTAGTTGTAAGAATGAGCGATCGCATATAGATAAATATAGAAAGAGTTTAATTTTGAGATAGTTATTTTTATCAAAGAAAATTAATTGAAATTATTTGATATTTGCATTTTGTAGAAAAGAATAATTTAAAATTTGAATATGAAACAAATGCCAGTCTAAGAGTAATTAATATAGGCCTAAGTTTAAATTTATTAAAAAAAAACATTGGTATAGACTGTGCAAGCTGAGGTCAGATTTGATTTAAATGAATTCAATTAAAATAAACTTAATTAATAATAATAATAATATTTATTGCCAATTTTCCTTTACATATAATAAAAATTATACAAAAAAGGACCTATAGGGGGCATAAATGCCTGTACATAGGTTGGTCCTTAGAATTAATATTTATATACTTAATACTAATTGTGAGTTTTACCTCACCGACCATAGTAATATATTAAAAATAAAGTATTTTTCAATTTCAACAAAAATTTAGTTTGTATTATAATACAATTCAATAAACAAATGAGAAGAAAAAAAACAAAAAAAAAGCTCCATATCATAATAGACTGTTTTTTGATTAATCAATAACAATGTTCATAATTTTTTCTTTGATTTTTTTTTTTAGCACTTTCATATTTACACTTAGATTTTTCAGTTCATTAGGTAATTCATTAAAATATTTTATAGCATAATACACATAGCTTCTTTGCCCAATACTTAATTGGTGTCGAGGCAATATAATACTTTTATACCGTGTGTTGATTTGATTTTGTAAAAACTCACCTTTTAGATCATTGTATTGATAAACTATAGAATTCACTACAAACACTTGTTTAATATTTAATGGTTTATCCGAATCTTGTTCATTGACTCCTATAATTTTAAGAATACACTTTTGCAGCCGATCCAATGCGTCTAGAGATGATTTATATAGACCCCCCCCCCAGCCTATGATAGCATACCCTGCCACACTATGGAATAGTCCATAGTATATTTGTAGTAGTTGCTTTTTTGATAAAATTTGTTTAAGTCTGTAAAAAACGTAAACTAAGTATTTGGTTTTTTTTACAATGTTAGCGACATGTACATCCCACTTCATGTTAAAGTAATATGTTATTCCTAGATATTTACTAGTTTTAACTCTTTTCAATTTTTGACCATTTATCTTGATTTCAAAGTCATGCGGACAGAGTCTCTATAATTTCCAAAGGTGATAAAGACAGACTTGCTTATGTTGAGTACTAGATTATTGTGATAGAGCCAAGAGTATATAATATCTAATTTAGTTGACATATCTGTTGCAAGTTCAGGCCATGTTTTTGCTTTCATTGGTACTGCTGTATCATCAGCATATGCTATTAATACATCTTGTAACACTAGTAAGTCATTGATATATAAAATAAACAATAAAGGTCCTAATATAGAGCCCTGGGGCACTCCAACATTTGTTTTAATAGGCCGACTTCTAGTCCCATTCACCTTTACAACTTGTGTCCTGTCATGTAAATAACTGGCTATCAGGGATAAGCTTACACCTCTTATTCCCATATTCTGTAATTTGGATATAAGTATGCCATGATTGACAGTGTCAAAAGCTTTGGAGTAGTCCAAAAAAGTTACAATAGTTGGTATGCTAAGACTTAGATTTTCATAAATAAATTTGCTAAGTAGGGCTATAGCCTCATCTGTACCTTTCTTCTTGAGAAAGCCAAATTGTTTAGCACTTAACAGGTTATGTTTCTTTACAAATTTAAATAATCTGGTAAAAATAATTTTTTCAAAAATCTTAGCTAAATTTGATATCAGTGCGATCGGTCGATAATTGTTAACCAAACTTTTTAAACCTTCCTTATATATAGGACAAATTACAGCTTTCTTAAATTGATATGGACATGTACCTTAACATTTAATATTTAATAATATTAATATTTAATTACATTTAAATTTTATTTCTTTTATTAAATCAATTTGAATAAAAGTCTAGATTAAGATTATTAACATGTCTAGATGTAAGAGTGTTGTAAGTGTTTGTAACACCGTATAGCTTAAGAGTTAAACACTTAATAATGAGTGATATCTTGATCAGAGATTATTATCAATGTTTTATTATTTATAATGCTTTTTAAACAATAAACGTGAAATTTTAACTACTCATAAATTTACTACTCTTATTACAGTTATACCTGGTATCGTTATAACTGTTTAAACACCTGGTATCGTTATAACTGTTTAAATACCTGGTATCGTTATATAAAATTGTCGCCCATTTATGTGGGGCATGACACGCCTACATTTAATAATTAATGTATGCTCTATCATTACCAGTGTTTGATAATTTATATGATATAATTAATATTATATTTTAATTATTTTTGTATTTTAGTTATTTTAAATTTGTTGTGTGTATTGTATTGTAATAACGCAACTGGCACCCATCCCAACAAACAGGTGTAGTAACATGAGTAGATAAAAATAAATAAATAATAGTAATTAAACAATAAATAAATAAAAGCTCGCATATGGTTCACCAATAATAAATTATAAATAAACATTTTAATAATAATTCACTATGGCAGCAACATATGATGCGACAGATGAAAAAGATAGAGGAATATAAGAGTAAAAGGCTGAGCCGAGATATGTACAGGAAGGTGAATGATATGAGACAGAAATTTCAGCCTAGAACAAATGCTTGTAGGGATAATAATGGTGGCCTTGTGAGTGATAATGCTGGCGTAATCAGGAGATGGACAGAACACTTCGAAGAGTTGCTAGGCTCAGTTGGGGAGGCTTCGATGGAGGCATCTGAGAATGAAGAGGAAGCAGGAGAATTCGAGGATGATAGAAAGGAGTTGGTGCCATCCTATGACGAGGTGTATGAACCTCTAGAAAAGCTTAAAAATAACAAGGCAGCAGGTTCCGATGGTTTACCAGGGGAATTATTAAAGAGCGCAGGAGGAGATTTCATAAAGGAATTTGCCCATCTCATAGAGCGAATATGGCTGGAGGAGGTAACGCCTGATGAGTGGGGTGGTGTGTTTAATACATAAAAAGGGTGATCCGCTCATATGTAAAAATTATAGGGGCATCTCTCTACTTAATACAGCGTATAAGGTATTGTCCAACATCATATTTTCTAGGCTGCTTCCCTATGCTGAGGAAAACATAAAAGAATATCAATGTGGCTTCACTAGGAATAGGTCAACAACAGACCAAATATTTATACTAAGGCAAATCCTAGAAAAAACGTTGGAATATGGAGTGGCCACTCACCATCTCTTTGTGGATTTCCAGTCGGCATATGATTCAATCAACCGGAAAATGCTATACAGAGCTATGAAGGAGTTGAATATACCATCTAAGTTGGTGCGTATGGTTGGAGTAGTTATGTCCAATTCTAAGTGCCAAATAAGAATACAATCAAATCTATCTAACTCCTTAAAAACATTGAATGGGTTGAAACAAGGAGATGCCTTAGCATGTCTGTTGTTCAACATAGCTCTAGAAAAGGTCATCAGGGATTCAGGAATTCAAACTAGCAGACACATATTTCATAAGGAGGTACAGGTTCTGGCCTATGCCGATGACATTGACGTCATAAGTAGGCCTGAATCTGGCTTAAAGGAAGCCTTTCGGGAACTGGAGTTGTCTGCTAAGGCTATGGGCTTGGTTATAAACCAAAGCAAAACCAAATATATGGTTGTAGGTGCCAACACTCGTGCCCTGTCCCTGCACATTAACGATTATGAATTTGAAAAGGTTCAGGGTTTTCCATATCTCGGGTCATATGTGGACTCTGGAAATGTCTCCTCTAGAGATATTGAAAGATGGATATTATCTGCTAATAGGTGTTACTACGGACTGGTGAAACATTTTAAGTCTAAATTAATAAGTAAAGATACAAAAGCCACCCTATACAAGACCTTGATTAGACCAGTCCTGATGTATGGCTCGGAATGGTGGGTGGTAAAAAAACTAGATGAGCAGAAACTATCCGTTTTTGAGAGGAGGGTACTGAGGAGAATCTATGGCCCTGTGAGGGAAAACGACATTTGGAGGCGATTGCATAATTGAGAGTTGTACAAAAGGTTTAAAGAGCTTCCAATCGTGCAACTCATACAAATTAACAGATTGCGTTGGGCTGGTCATGTGCAGAGAATGGCGGAGGATAGAATCCCAAAAAGAGTGATGAATTATTTGCCGATGGGAAGGAGAAGGAAGGGAAGACCGCGTACAAGATGGCTGGACCAGGTTGGTAAGGAGGCAGTGAGGCTGGGTGCAGCAAACTGGTGGACATTGGCCGGGAGTAGAGACCAGTGGGGAAGATTTCTTTTGGAGGCCAGGGCCCAGACTGGGCTGTAGCGCCGAGGATGTATGTATGTAATTCACTATGGCAGCACCAGAAAGCTTGAATATGGAAGCACTTCAAACTATGATGCGTGCACATAGCACATGCATACGAAATAGATGCGTAGATGAAATAAGCACAAATCAGACAGAAAATATAAATAAGCAAACAAAAAACTGAAAGAGGAATTGAACCAAAATATACACGAATTAAAAAATAAATTAGAACAAACTGAAAATGTAAATAGTAAATTAGAAAAAACAGTTTGAGAATTTTAAACATTGTACTATAAGAACAACTGAAAGTTTAGAAGAATTGAACGATAATCTTGAAATAAAACAAAGTATAATCGAAAGTAATATACAACTAACAGAAAAGCTTGTTGATAAAAACTCACGTATTGACACTCTTGATAATAATTTTAAACAAGCCTTACATGAACAAGTAGAAAGGATTGAAAATAAACAAAAAGAATTGCATCTCGAATGGAGAAGAGATATCAAAGAAGTACATAAACAAATAAATGATAATTTAACTACTATTACACAAGAACAAGATAAGAAAATTCAAACTGTTAAAAATATGGTACAAATTAATACTGGTAAAATTAAAGACATAGAAGCATGCACAGTAGTTATAGAACACAAAATTGAAGAGACGTCCAAGACTGCTAAAAACCGATCTGAAGAAGTATCCCATATGAAGGAAGAGATGCAAAGTGAGATGAAGCAGCTTAGAGAAGAACTTCGTAGACGGCCGACGCAGACAATGATGTTCACTGCACCCATAGAAGAAAGAAGTAAGATAACCTTTGCAGGTAACAAAGGGGAAAATAGCATAGAATTTTTGGCGAATGTCGAGAGAGAAATTGAAAAAATTGGAAGTATGAGTGACGACGAGGAGAAAGTGAGTTTTGTCACCCGTCATTTAAGAGATTTTGCAAGTCAATGGTACTCCATAATTCGAGACAATATAACCACATATCAGCAATTCAGAGAAGCATTCGAAAATAGGTACTGGAATATCCACACTCAAAGGCAAGTATGTGACCAATTGGATATGGTAATTATAATCTGGACACCAGAGTATTGAGCAGTACACTTTAGTGGAAATTGAATGTGTAAACCATTTAAAACCAAAATTTTCTGAGTATGAGATAGTGTCTAAGTTGTCTTACCATTTCCATAGAGATATTCAGTTAGCTGTATATACGCAGGGTGTCAAAACGATCGAACAATTCTTAATACTTGTCACTCAATCACAAAATATTAACAAGAGTAACACTTCACCACACAATCAACAAACACGCATTAATTATCATGCTAGTTACGACCATAGTGATAAAGCACGAGAATGTGATGATACGCAAAACCGTGATAATTATAGGCGAAATTATGCCGCCAATGCACAGTGTAAAGCAACACACAGCTGTGAATAACGCATGCGACACACAGAAGGAACAACACTCCGAGAGAAACGTGCGCGATACAAAAGGGGGTTTGGCCTGGCCAAATTTGAAGAAAAAGTTTAGTAAACCATATGATCGCACCGTATCCACAATGCACAGAAAAGAGAAGAGAACGGGGAGCTGTAGTGTGGGAAGCAAGAGAGAGAGAGAGAGAGCACAGACGAGGAAATAAAAGAGAGACAGCGACAGGTGCATGTTCAGCCATCCCGTTCCCGCGACACAACACAATGACGGAGAAACAGGACGTGCTGTTACACAATAAACAATATATATCCGTGCAACGTTAGAAATGAGTTATTAGACACTGACAGGAATGTGACACCAAATCAACAAGAAATAAATTGTCCTATAATTAATGTACGAATTAATGGATGTAGAATTAAAATGTTAGTCGATACAGGTAGCCAATTAACTGTACTAAGCAATAAGTGGGTACAACAAAATAAAAAATATTTTAAACAAACGGCTATTTTACCTGTCAATAATATAAATGTTATTACAGCCATGAATAAGAGAGAAAATGTTAGACAGAAAGCTTACATAATTTTAAATTGTAAGGACTTAGAAATAACATATCCTATGATCATAATGAATAAACTTATATATGATGGAATTATTGGAACAGATTTATTAAATACTTTAAGTGCAAGATTGATATCAATAACAATAAGATTTTATGTAATTATAAGGATGTTCTATATGAATTAATTATGAATGAAAATGAAGAAAATTGTGAGGTAAGTGGAAAACCTATTGTCATATCCAAGCCACGTATACGATATGCATCTACTCAGCATGCTAATACAGCCGAAGAAGGAATGTCATCTCAGGAAGAAGCGAAGTTATTTAAATTAATAGAAGAGTATAACAAAGTATTCAGCAATGTACCGACACAGACCACAGTCTATGAACACGCTATTATGGTATCAGGCCCTACAAAATTTGTCAGACGAATGTATCCAATACCCATTAAGTACGAGGGAGAAGTTGAGCTTGAAATACGACGGATGATAGAAAATAACATCATTGAGCAGTCGAACAGTAACTTTCTTAATCCTCTAGTTGTAGTAAAGAAGAAGAGTGGAGAAGTACGTTTATGCCTGGACATGAGGAGTTTGAATAGCGTCATTCTACGTGCATTCAATTGTGCACCACCTGCGGACGAGTTATTTGCAAAGTGTGAAGGAGCATGTTATTTGACTAAGTTGGATTTACGGTCTAGTTTTTGGCAAATTCCAATTAGAAGAGGATAGAAAATACACCGCTTTCCTATACAAAAATAAATGCTACCGACACAAGGTAGTTCCCTTTGATTTGAGCACGAGTTTGGCTGCGATTGTAAAATGTCTGGAGGAAGCATTAGGACCAGAAGTGGAGCCTTACACCATAGTGTTCGTGGATGATATCTTGGTAGTATCAAAAACACTTGACGAACACATTGAACATCTTAACACTATATTCCACAAGGTTAGGGAAGCCCCTATATTCCTTAACCTAGACAAGTGCGAATTCATAAAATCCTCAATCCAATTCCTAGGTCATATTATTTCATCCTCAGGTATTCAACCCGATCCCATAAAGATATCCAGTATACCGATTTCCCTACACCTAAGAACAATAAAGGGTTACGAGCATGTTTGTGACTCACAGGATACAATAGAAGATTCTCACAACAATATGCAGAAAGAACATAACCGTTGCTAGAGTTAACAAAGAAAAATCACAAATGGAAGTGGGAGAAGAAACATCAAGATGCCTTTGACCAAGTCAAGAAGTTATTCGTTGAAAACATAATGCTTCATCATCCACAGTGAGATGGAAGATTTGTTATCTATGCAGACGCTAGCGACTATGGTGTGGAAGTGTGCTGTATCAACAAGATGCTACAGGAGAACACCGTGTCATTGCATATGCCAGTAGAGTATTCAAAGGGGCAGAGAAGCAGTACTCTACATCTGAGAAGGAGATACTTGCTATAGTATACACTCTGAAACAGTTTTGATATTATATTTACGGAACACGTTTTGAAATACCTACATACGGACCATCAAGCATTATCATTTCTATTAAAATGTAAAGTAACCAACGCTCGATTATTACGATGGATCCTAGCAATCAGTGAGTATTCCTTTACTATCAAATATTGTAAAGGGAAAGATAATTTTATAGCTGATACATTGAGTAGATACGTCACAGAAGGGTGTGAAGAGGTCTACGAAAATAACCATAATGAGTTACAACTGTTACCTATTAAATTTACTGTTGATAATGATGTTAAACACATGCTGAAGAATCTAGCTCAACAACAAGACTTAGATGATGCTACGAGAGGATTTACGCTACGAGATCACCTACCAGACCATTACAAGGTACAAAATGGAATCTTATATAAACTAAGGAGGCAAGATTGGAAGGTAGCATTAACAAATGATATGTTGCATAAATTAATTACTTAAATGTTACTTAAGCCTACGTCAAGATTTCACCATCAATAATATGTTCAGAAAGATTAAAAACGAAAGTAAAAAGTGTTATGAGTGTCAAACAGCAAAAGGACCGAATCTACATACCTATGTGGAAATGCAGAGTATCCAGAAGGACCAGAAAGGAGAGCTAATTGAAGTGATTTTTTTGGGACCACTTCCAAGATCAAGTTGTGGAGTGAAACACATACTTGTTTGTATTGATGTATTTTCCAAAGCCGTCCATCTGTATCCAATTATGCGACCCACAACTAAAGTTGTTTTGAAAATACTCTTGCAGAAATACATTCCTGCATATGGTAAAATGAAGAAGGTACTTAGCAACCAAGGAGTGCAGTTCCAAAGTGATGTATGGGAGAAGACTCTTCGTGAAAATGGAATCCAACCTGTACTCACATCAGTACCACACTCACAGGGAAATCTCACAGAGAGTAAATAAAGAGTTAGGTAAATATCTATGAATCTACTGTCATGACCAACACAACAAATGGGCAGAATATTTACCTTTCTTTGAAAAAGCAATAAATGAAAAGTATAGCAAAGCAACAAGTTATACGCCAATCGAGCTAGATGAAGACAAAAAACCTATTAGATTCTGGACCAAATATGTAAGCAAGCCAGAGAATCAAAATGTACCTATTCCATTAAGTGTAAAGGTTGAGTACGCTAAACAACGCATCATAGAACAAGGTAACAAGAGTAGAGAAAAGTTCAATATAACACATAAATTACAATGATTCGACGTAGGAGAACGAATTCTGTTGAAAGCTAATCCCATCGGAAAACACATTGACAACACAGTGAAGAAATTCTTTCGGCTGTACAATGGACCTTATATGTTGAAACAACGCGTGGGAAGACACATGATCATCGTATAGAGGAAGGAAAAGGACACCAGCAAATATCATGCGACATCATTCAAGAACAATGCCACTGCGCCCGTCCAAGATCAACTGTTAAAGATTAACTGTTAACTGGTCAGCTCTTATAATTAGGGGTGAATATATTGGATACCACCACAGGCGAGTGTTATACTGACCTACTCATTATTCTGTGTCCTTTAACTGATGTAAACTAAGGTTAAGCTAGTATAATATTATTTTTTTCTAGAACAAATAGACAAAAATTTAATAAATATTTATTAAATTTTTTTTTCAAGCAGAGGAATAATGCAACGATACAGCCATAAGCTGTATTGAGCACTGATTTAAATAAATGTAAAATTTGTAAAATTATTATAAGTTTGGGGTAAATGGACATGTCTGGGATTGTAAAAATGTTTCATTGTTACACTAGGGGAGAAATTAACCTTTTCCAACAGCCAAGGAACACCTGCTCGATTTTATGTGTGTTACGTGCGTATCTTGTGTGTGTTAGTGATGCATGTACAGACAGGAATCCCAGCAACCCTCCCCAATTAATTACTAAAATAATTATTTTAATTCACTGTGAAAACTAATTGGTGTATAAACAAACAAAAGGCACCTAAATGTGTGTAAATTTTATAGTTTTCCACAGTAAGAAAATAACGTTAGTAGGACACACTACACTAAGTCAGTGCGAAATAAGTCTGCCAAAAATACGCAAATTACAATAAGACGCTAAAATGAATACAGTGAGTGCTTAATCAAATTATCTATGATTTGTGCTATCTCAATTCCTTACAAAACATTGCCATTTGCAGACTATTGCAGATATATAAAAAGGTTCGGGAATGGGGGCTATCATGTGATCTGCAGGTCTTGACAGGACAATTTCGGAACCAAGAGGTGCGGAAGCTCGAGAGGGCATAAATTAAGGGTTCGACTGGAAGCCCTTCTCTTCATTTCAAGTCACAGTTGCAGTCGGACACGCTGTCCGTCGGCAGAAGTTTTATTTTGTTATAAGTCTCATCTACGAACGAATAAAGATGTTTTCAGTAATTATGTTTATGCTATTATGGGATATGTAGAGTACCGGGACCGTTTAAGTCAGCAAGAGTATCTACAGAGAAGCTACAAATAGCGACATGAGATGCTGGACATAAGGAGATGCTTTTTAGATGCCCAACAGCTGAACGAGATCCACCTCGCAGCCAACATTAATTCTCTGGGACGGACCACACACTGCTGGACTCTGGACATATCCAGGACCACGCCAAGCCAGGAGTAACGGTAACCCAACTCTGGACAATGCTGGACCCCTTTAATAAGTCGTAAGGTCATCAAACCTCGAGGTGACATGCATAATGCATTTATAAATGATTTTTTAAAGTGCTCATAAAAATAAAGATAATGAATTAAAAAAAGTTTATAATTAGGTAAATAATGTAATAGCGTCTTATGTAAATGTTTTAGTTATAAGAATGAGCGATCACATATAGATAAATGTAGAAAAAAAAGTTTAATTTTGAGATATTTTTTTTATCAAAGAAGAATAATTGAAATGATTTGATATTTGCATTTTGTAGAAAAGAATAATTTAAATTTTGAATACAAACAAATGCCAGTCTAAGAGTAATTAATATAATTTTAAATTTATTAAAAAAAATGGTATAGACTGCGCAAGCTGAGGTCAGATCTGATTTAAATGAATTCAATTAAAATAAAACTTTATTACATTTATATTTTTTCTTATATTAAATCAATTTGAATAAATGTCTAGATTAAGATTATTAACATGTCTAGATGTAAGAGTATTGTAAATGTGTGTAATGTATAGCTTATGAGATAAACACTTAATAATGAGTGATATCTTGATCGGAGATTATTAACAATGTTTTATTATTTATAATGCTTTTTAAACAATAAACATGAAATTTTAACTACTTATGAATTTACTACTCTTATTACAGTTACACCTGGTATCGTTATAACTGTTTAAACACCTGGTATCATTATAACTGTTTAAATACCTGGTATCGTTATAATACATATATCAGTGTAACTCATGCAGTGATAAATTTAATTAGAGGATAAATGTGTTAGCAATAATGTCATACTACCTTACAATGTATAATTTCATGATTTTAATTTGTAAGGTAAAATTTTGTTACAAATTTCACTACTGTTTTGCAGTGCCAAATATTAGACACATTACATATTTGCAGTGGCAATATTACAGTATATATTAATTTATTAGTATAATAATGCTTGTTTAAAGGGTTTCTGTTAAAAAACATTATATTGATAAGTTTTATTACATTGCTAAAACTTCTTGGGCAATAGAAACTATTCTTACTAACCACACAGTAATGGTTCGTAATAGAAGGCCTATAATGTATTAATTTACACTCAAAATGTACAAACAAAAAATTTTGTTACAAACATCAATGTTATTATTTTATGCCAGCATGTTATTTATAACACAACAGGCTATGCAAAATTAAATATTTTTGTAGAAACAACTCACTGGTACTTCTTAATGCCAGAATGTATAATTTGTGTTTTGTCAAATTTCCTGAATAAATGATTTTGAACAAACATCACACTAGTACTTCTTATTGCCAGAATGTATTAACTTGTGTCGTGACAAATAGTTTAATGTAGTATATGATTTTGAACAAACATCGCACTGATACCTAATGCCAGAATGTATTAACTTGTGTTGTGACAATCTACATAGATAAGAAAATGATTTTGAACAAACATCACACTGGTACTTTGTGTGGCCAGAATGTATTAACTTGTGTGTTACCAATGTGGCTGAATGAGTAAATGATTTTAAACAAACATCGCACTGGTACTTCTTAATGCCAGAATGTATTAACTTGTGTTGTGATAAACAATATGACTGAGTAAATAATTTTGAACAAACATCACACTGGTACTTCTTAATGCCAGAATGTATTACCTTGTGTTTTGACAAAGTGTGTGAATGAGTAAATGATTTTGAACAAACATCACACTGGTATTTCTTAGTGCCAGAATGTATTAACATGTGTTTTGACAAATCGTCTGACCGAGTAAATGATTTTGAACAAACATCACACTGGTACTTCTTAATGCCAGAATGTATTAACTTGTGTTGTGACAAATGGCTTGACTGAGTAAATGATTTTGAACAAACATCGCACTGGAATTTCTTAATGCCAGTATGTATTAACTTGTGTTGTGACAAATTTTCTGACCGATTAAATGATTTTGAACAAACATCGCACTGGTATTTCTTAGTGCCAGAATGTATTAACTTGTGTCTAGACAAATGGCCTGACTGAGTAAATGATTTTGAACAAACATCGCACTGGTACTTCTTAATGCCAGAATGTATTAACTTGTGTGGTGACAGATGGTCTCCCAGAATATTCTGAACTGACTTTCCCCTATATAGTTCACAATCCAGAGTAGAATCCTCTTCTTCACAGGTATTATTCATGGGTGTAAATAAGTAACACTGGAACAAATGAATACACAACTGTAATAATTCATAACTATTGGAACATTGAAGCAGTAGAAAATAGTGTTAAAAATCATGTTCTATCTGTGAGGTAGCTTTCGGCTTGCAAAAATTAACCTTACCCTATGTCTGATTACAGTATTGCATTACTCTTCATAGGAAGAATAGATTTTTATAAGCAAATGTGTATATTATAATTGAATGGTGAATGGCACACACACATTTGAAAATTTAACCACACTAGAATTTTTGTAAATAATTAATATAGAGTAGTTGTTAAAAATAGTTTAAGTAGTGCTATGTGTATGTGCAGGGAAAGCTTACAAGCTGTAGCTTGTCAAAGTGAACACATGTTGAGTTTAAGCTCTGTGTGTGATTTTACATCAGTAAAAGGGTATTTGAAAACACAAGTGTTAGAAGTCTGAACTACTCATTGGAAACTGCCATCGTCTACTAAAACAACAAAGGTATATCTAAGTCAAATAAATACGTTCCACAATGATTTACACATTGAAGTAGAAAATCTTAGAATGTGAATAAAGAGAAGACTGGTTCAGATGATTGTGTGTCCTACACGTACGGAAGAGAGGACTAATTTAATATTCAAGGATTGAAGAACAATCAAATTGAATTCCATCTGAATAGCGAACGAGAAATGGAATCGATAGGTAATAATATAATTGACAGAGAAGTTTGCTTATTAAATAAACATTTTCAAGATTCTGCTCACACATGATTGTTTGAGCAAGTAAACTATTTGTGAACAACATAAGACTTATTTGAATACTGCTGCTTTTGGAATATTGATACACAAAGACAGGTAAGATACCAATTGTGGTAGACATTAAACACATGGAAAACTTACCCTTGAAGAGAACATCACTCAACCCATTGAAACGAGTAAACAAATCAAAATTCACTGAACACAAGTTAGTGTTAAAATTAGCATACCACTTGAACTGAAATATAAGATTAGGAATATATATGTAAATATACGTACATACAAGGAATTAAAACCATTGAAGAATTACTAAATTTGCTCACACAGATTACAAAAATAAAAGCAATCTCTAGAGGCGATATGTGATGGCAACCAAAAGGAATTGCAAGAAAGAAGAGAGGAGAGTGTAAGAGAAAACTTTGGGGGAGAAAGAGAAGGAACTGCTATGAAGAGAGAAATGCAAGCAAGGTTGGAGAAGAGCAAAACGATATGAACAACGAAATGGGAGAAGACAAAGAGAAATTATTTCCCACAAGAGAGAGAGAGAGAGAGAGAGAGAGAGAGAGAGAGAGAGAGAGAGAGAGAGAGAGAGAGAGAGAGAGAGAGAGAGAGAGACCAAGGGTGAACACAGTACAAGTCTCAGAATAAACAGCACGTTATTAGAGAAACAGCTAGAAATAGCACCATGAAAAGAACTGTATAAAAATCATTGTTATTGTGGCGGGGTTTTAATTTTCCTGGCCTGCTTTGAATGTGATCAGTGCCGCCAAGCGCTTGGCGGCTGTGCTCACCACAGCTAACTCGATCATTAACATGTGGTCGCCAAGGCCATGTCTGCGCTTCAGTGACGCAATCTAGCAGGGCTAATCAAATGTATCAGCAGCTCACTGTACGCTGTAGTAAGCAGGTTACCAAAGGTTATGATCAGCAAATTGGAACAGGTCACTTTTACGCCGGATAGTGGGACCGACTAATTCAGGTCTCATTCTCATTCCTTGGCAACCTTCAGAGAGAGTGTTTCAACGGTCTGACGGCTCAGGGTTAAGTAAATCTTTCCGCATGAGTTCATAATCCAGTAAAGGGCCCTCAGGTTAGACTCAGTTATATTATTCTGTTATTTAATGATGGATTATGTGATATGTTTGTGTATGTGTGTGTGTGTGGCCTCGAATGTTCTTATTGAAAGACATAACATCAATAAGAACATTCGCTGTTTTTTCAACCAATTATAACAAAGAACAAAAAACTCTAGTAGTTAATCTCAAAAAGAAATTAACTGATAATCATGCTTTAGTTACTAAAGCAGACAAAGGCAACACTGTTGTTATCATGGACACGAATACTTATAATGAAAAGATACAAGATTTTATAGCAGACAATAACATAGATTAACTTCTGACCCTACAGAACAATATACTAAAAGTCTAAATCAATGTATAAATAAATGCATACCTCTATTTGATGAATGGACTAGGAGATATTTGAAACCTATCAACGCAAAAGCGCCCTGATTAACAGGATTACCGAAGTTGCACAAAGAAAGTACCCCTATAAGACCGTTAGTGAATTCTACCACTGCCCCGGGATATAAAACCACTAAAAAACTACTCAACATAATCAAACAGAATATAATATTGAAGAATAACTACAGCTTAACTAATAGCATTGACTTTGTTGATAAGGTTAAAACACTAAAAATCGAACCTTCATATAAACTGGCGTCCCTCGATATCGTTAACTTATATACAAATATACCGATATCCGAAACTCTACAGATACTGAAGAAGAACCTCATAAATACCAAAAAACTAGATATCAAGAGTATACACGAATTGATTGAGTTATTAAAGTTGCTCCTCGACCAAAATTACTTTACCCATAACAAATTATTTCAGCCAACAAGAAGGATTAGCTATGGGTTCACCTCTTTCAGGCCTTCTTGCAGATATATACTTAAATTACTTCGAGAATTCCTATATTTTTGAGAATGATATACATTGTAACAATATATTTTATGGTAGATATGTCGATGACACATTTTTAATTTATAAAGGTACACAGCGGAAGATTGATCGATTACAGTTATCTAAATAATATTAACAAACATGAAATTCACCTTGGAACATGAAGACAATGGACAACTAAACTTTTTAGATCTGACAATCACAAAAAACACCAACAATAAATTAAATTTTAATATATACAGAAAACCAACGACGACAGACACCGTGATACATGCCACATCATTTCAACCCATATTGCAAAAAATGGCTGCGTTTCACAGCATGATACATACACTTTTATCTTTGCCCCTTGATAAAGATTTTCTTAATGAGTTAAATACCATCAAATACATCACAGTCGCAAATGGTTACAATACCAACGTCATAAACAACATTCTCAAGAAACATAAAAACAGAAAAAGGAACATTAACCAATTATCAATGACTACACGGGAGAAAAAACCACACAAATATATCACCGCAACATACACCAATTTTATGCCGAACATTTTAAAATCACTCATAAAGAAAAACAGTGATATTGTAGTCACTTACGAGACTACAAATAATATCTTAAATAATCTTCGCACCCACGAATCCACTTGCCTTGAGAATAAAACGGGCGTTTATAAATTGTCATGCAATGACTGATGCTTTCTATGTGGGCCAGACAGGCCGTGGTTTCCTCAAAAGATTTAACGAACATAAACCACCCACTTACTGTCGCAACTATGATACCATCAAAACAGAATTTGCCAAACATCTTATTAATGAAAATCATAATTACACTGATTTCGGAACCAATTTAAAACCCCTCCACTTTTGCAGTAGGGGATGTTATATGAGCGCACTCGAGGAATTTGAGGTGTACAAAGCGTTCAGGGACACTAGTACCAAGCCACACATTTTGAACGACCAGTTATTATTTAAATCTAATATATTGTACGACACAGTGTTGAGATACTAAGATAACAAGAATCAATTGTGGTTAATGTGCGGTGGGTTGCTGCGCAGTGTACACTGTTTGCCAGATGTGCATATTCATGTTACAAAAAATAATATAGTTCGTTATGTTAAAATGTGCTATTTGTGGTCATCATAATGCATGGATTTTAACGTTTGACAAGTATATCAATGAGTGATATGTGATACACATTTTATGCTTTGAAAATGGGACAAGAGTCCCGAAACATGTCGCAATAGGAAAGGACATCGTATGAGAAGTCACAGACGGTTAGTACAATATATTTTTCATATCCTCCAGTTAGTCAGCACATGCCTCGTACTGACTACTGCTTGTTTCCCTGCTGCTGAATTCCCTACTACCCAACAATCTCGTTGTAGATGTCAAAGTTTCCCACATCTATAACACTTTGGTCTTCCGTGCTTTCTTATTTTATTCTGCGGTGCCGACCGTCAAGTCTCTGTTCCTTGTTCTTCTTCCTTGTCTGTGCCATTGCGATCTTTTAGTGCACACTTTCTCACTTGTCCACCCAGACACTGATTTGGTGGCCTCAAACTGCAAAGCATGTACCAGGGCGTCCGCACTATTCTGGTGCCTTGCTATTCGTAACACTTGCTATAGTTCATTATCTTGGACACCGGCAGTAAAGTGACATGAAGTAGCCTCAAATTATGTAGGCTTACCTGTATTGTCAGATCAAATGTCTTCATTTTCTACATTATTCAATTCAGATCCAGATTTGATATTAAATTACCATAATATTTTATCTTCAGTCAAGAAGTTATCAGTCACTTTGTAACATAAAATTACAAAAAAAAAATATCACTCAAAATTTCAAACACTCCACATGCCAACACTATACCAAATGTGTAGTTCACAACAAAGAACCGTTACAAACATTGACATTTAAAGCATTGGAAATTAGCAGTTTTGAGATACAATGCAATCTGTCAGTAATGCACTGAACTAATGTTGAATTCTAAAGAAACAGTATGCATGCAGCAATCAAAAATATGCTACATGAAGTAACCTATGAGCTTTAAATACAACTTACAAGTTGTGAAATTACAAGCTACATTAACTTTGGGGACATATCCGCGTGAATCATTTTGCCAAGCAATAATGCAGGTGTGTTAAGACCCCAGAAATCTGTCATCGTGAAGGTTGTAGCAGCCAGACAAAAATCTTGTGTGAGAAGTATAATCTATGTATGGCAAGAAACAAAGGACTTTCAAATTATTTCAACTAAACATACATATAACATTGTAACTCTTGCATTGATAAATTTAATTAGAGGATAAATGTGTATCAATAATGTCACACTACATTACAATGTATAATTTAAAATTTTTTTAATTTGTAAATCAAATTTTGTTACAAATTTCACTACTGTTATGTAGTGCCAAATATCATAGACTTATTACATATTTGCAGTGGCAATGTTACAGCATATATTAATTTATTTATATAATTATGCTTGTTTAAGGGTTTCTGTTTAAAATCATATTGATGAGATATATTACATTGCTAAAACATCTTGGGCAATAGAAACTATTCTTACAAACCATACAGTATTGGTTTGTAATAGTATAATGGATTAATTTATACTCAAAATGTACAAACAAAATTTTGTTACAAACATCACTGTTATTATATTATGCCAGCATGTTATTTATAACACAACAGGCTATGCCAAATTAAATACTTTTGTAGAAACAACTTACTGGTACTTCTTAATGCCAGAATGTATTAGTTGTGTTTTTACAAACTGTCTGATGTAGTACATGATTCTGAATAAAATATCACACTAGTACTTCTTAATGCCAGAATGTATTCACATGTTTTGTCAAATTGTCTGAGTAAATGATTATGAAAAACATAACACTGTATGCCTTACTGCCAGTATGTATTAACTTGTGTTGTGACAACTTGCCTGACTGAGTAAATGATATTGAACAAACATCACGCTAGTACTTCTTAATGCCAGAATGTATTAACTTGTTTTGTCAAATTGCCTGACTAAATGATTTTGAACAAACATCACACTGGTATTCTTACTGCCAGTATGTATTAACTTGTGTTGTGACAAACTGCCTGAACGAGTAAATGATTTTGAACAAATATCACACTGGTATTCTTAATGTCAGAAGTATTAACTTGTTTTTTCAAATTGGTTTACTGAACGATTTTGAACAAACATCACACTGATATTCTTACTGCAAGTATATATTAACTAGTGTTGTGACAAATTGCCTGAGTAAATAATTTTGAACAAACATCACGCTAGTACTTCTTGATGCCAGAATGCACTAACTTGTTTTGTTAAATTGCTTGACTGAGTAAATGATTTTGAACAAACACCACACTGGTATATCTTTATGCCAGTATG
The DNA here is from genome assembly GCA_034769895.1 of Magicicada septendecula. Taxonomy (NCBI): domain Eukaryota; kingdom Metazoa; phylum Arthropoda; class Insecta; order Hemiptera; family Cicadidae; genus Magicicada; species Magicicada septendecula. The sequence goes on along the minus strand of CM068373.1, from coordinate 82,484,591 downwards.
TATTAACTGGTGTTTTGACGAATCGCTTGAACTAGTAAATGATTATGAACAAACATCACACTGGTACTTCTTAATGCCAGTATTTTAACTTGTTTTCTCAAAGTGCTTGAATCAGAAAATGATTTTGAATAAACATCGCACTGATACCTAATGTCAGAATGTACTAACTTGTGTCTTGACAAACTGCCTGAACAACTAAATAATTTTGAACAAACATCGCACTGATACCTAATGCCAGAATGTATTAACTTGTGTTGTGACAAATGGCCTGACTGAGTGAATGATTTTGAACAAACATCGCAGTGGTATTTCCTAATGCCAGTATGTCTTAACTTGTGTTTTCTCAAAGTGCTTGAATTAGAAAATGATTTTGAACAAACATCACACTGGTACTTCTTAATGCCAGTATGTATTAACTTGTGTTGTGACAAACTGTCTGAACGAGTAAATGAGTTTGAACAAACATCACATCTTAATGCCAGTATGTTTTAACTTGTGTTTTCTCAAATTCCTTGAATAAGAACATGATTTTGAACAAACATCACACTGGTATTCTTAATGACAGAATGTACTAACTTGTTTTGACAAGGTGTTTGAACCAGTATATGATTTTGAACAAACATCACACTGGTATTCTTAATGACAGAATGTACTAACTTGTTTTGACAAGGTGTTTGAACCAGTATATGATTTTGAACAAACATCACACTGGTACTTCTTAATGCCAGAATGTATTAACTTGTTTTGGCAAATAGCCTGACCTGGTAAATGATTTTGAACAAACATCACACTGGTACTTCTTAATGCCAGAATGTATTAAATTGTGTTGTGACAAATGGTCTGAACGAATAAATAATTTTGAACAAACATCACACTGGTATTTCTTAATGCCAGAATGTATTAACTTGTGACAAACTGGCTGACTGAGAAAATGATTTTGAACAAACATCACACTGGTGCTTCTTAATGCCAAAATGTATTAACTTGTGTTGTGACAATCCGCCTGAACGAGCAAATGATTTTGAACAAACATCGCACTGGAACTTCTTAATGCCAAAATGTATCAACTTGTGTTGTGACAAATGCCCTGAGAAAATGATTTTGAACAAACATCACAGTGGTATTTCCTAATGCCAGTATGTATTTAACTTGTGTTTTCTCAAAGTGCTTGAATTAGAAAATGATTTTGAACAAACATCACACTGGTACTTCTTAATGCCAGTATGTATTAATTTGTGTTGTGACAAACTGCCTGAACGAGTAAATGATTTTGAACAAATATAACACTGGTATTTTGTAATGCCAGAATGTATTGTTTTCTCAAATTGGCTAATGTACGATTTTGAACAAACATCACACTGGTATTCCTTACTGCAAGTATGTATCAACTTGTGACAAATTGCCTGACTGAGTAAAAGATTTTGAACAAACATCACTCTAGTACTTCTTGATGAAAGAATACAGTAACTTGTTTTGCCAAATTGCTTCACTCAGTAAATGATTTTGAACAAACATCACACTGGTATTTCTTTATGCCAGTATGTTTTAACTGGTGTTTTGACGAATCGCTTGAACTAGTAAATGATTATGAACAAACATCACACTGGTACTTCTTAATGCCAGTATTTTAACTTGTGTTTTCTCAAAGTGCTTGAATCAGAAAATGATTTTGAACAAACATCGCACTGAAACCTAATGCCAGAATGTATTAACTTGTGTCTTGACAAACTGCCTGAACAACTAAGTAATTTTGAACAAACATCGCACTGATACCTAATGCCAGAATGTATTAACTTGTGTTGTGACAAATGGCCTGACTGAGTGAATGATTTTGAACAAACATCGCAGTGGTATTTCCTAATGCCAGTATGTCTTAACTTGTGTTTTCTCAAAGTGCTTGAATTAGAAAATGATTTTGAACAAACATCACACTGGTACTTCTTAATGCCAGTATGTATTAACTTGTGTTGTGACAAACTGTCTGAACGAGTAAATGAGTTTGAACAAACATCACATCTTAATGCCAGTATGTTTTAACTTGTGTTTTCTCAAATTCCTTGAATAAGAACATGATTTTGAACAAACATCACACTGGTATTCTTAATGACAGAATGTACTAACTTGTTTTGACAAGGTGTTTGAACCAGTATATAATTTTGAACAAACATCACACTGGTATTCTTAATGACAGAATGTACTAACTTGTTTTGACAAGGTGTTTGAACCAGTATATGATTTTGAACAAACATCACACTGGTATTCTTAATGACAGAATGTACTAACTTGTTTTGACAAGGTGTTTGAACCAGTATATGATTTTGAACAAACATCACACTGGTATTCTTAATGACAGAATGTACTAACTTGTTTTGACAAGGTGTTTGAACCAGTATATGATTTTGAACAAACATCACACTGGTACTTCTTAATGCCAGAATGTATTAACTTGTTTTGGCAAATAGCCTGACCTGGTAAATGATTTTGAACAAACATCACACTGGTACTTCTTAATGCCAGAATGTATTAAATTGTGTTGTGACAAATGGTCTGAACGAATAAATAATTTTGAACAAACATCACACTGGTATTTCTTAATGCCAGAATGTATTAACTTGTGACAAGCTGGCTGACTGAGAAAATGATTTTGAACAAACATCACACTGGTGCTTCTTAATGCCAAAATGTATTAACTTGTGTTGTGACAATCCGCCTGAACGAGCAAATGATTTTGAACAAACATCGCACTGGAACTTCTTAATGCCAAAATGTATCAACTTGTGTTGTGACAAATGCCCTGACTGAGAAAATGATTTTGAACAAACATCACAGTGGTATTTCCTAATGCCAGTATGTATTTAACTTGTGTTTTCTCAAAGTGCTTGAATTAGAAAATGATTTTGAACAAACATCACACTGGTACTTCTTAATGCCAGTATGTATTAATTTGTGTTGTGACAAACTGCCTGAACGAGTAAATGATTTTGAACAAATATAACACTGGTATTTCGTAATGCCAGAATGTATTGTTTTCTCAAATTGGCTAATGTACGATTTTGAACAAACATCACACTGGTATTCCTTACTGCAAGTATGTATCAACTTGTGACAAATTGCCTGACTGAGTAAAAGATTTTGAACAAACATCACTCTAGTGCTTCTTGATGAAAGAATACAGTAACTTGTTTTGCCAAATTGCTTCACTCAGTAAATGATTTTGAACAAACATCACACTGGTATTTCTTTATGCCAGTATGTTTTAACTGGTGTTTTGACGAATCGCTTGAACTAGTAAATGATTATGAACAAACATCACACTGGTACTTCTTAATGCCAGTATTTTAACTTGTGTTTTCTCAAAGTGCTTGAATCAGAAAATGATTTTGAACAAACATCGCACTGAAACCTAATGCCAGAATGTATTAACTTGTGTCTTGACAAACTGCCTGAACAACTAAGTAATTTTGAACAAACATCGCACTGATACCTAATGCCAGAATGTATTAACTTGTGTTGTGACAAATGGCCTGACTGAGTAAATGATTTTGAACAAACATCGCAGTGGTATTTCCTAATGCGCCTAATGCCAGTATGTATTAACTTGTGTTGTGACAAATGGCCTGGCCGAGTAAATGATTTTGAACAAACATCACAGTGGTATTTCCTAATGCCAGTATGTATTAACTTGTGTTTTCTCAAAGTGCTTGAATTAGAAAATGATTTTGAACAAACATCACACTGGTACTTCTTAATGCCAGTATGTATTAACTTGTGTTCTGACAAACTGTCTGAACGAGTAAATGATTTTGAACAAACGTCACACTGGTACTTCTTGATGCCAGAATGTATTAACTTGTGTTTTGTCAAATAGCCTGACTGAGTAAATGATTTTGAACAAACATCACACTGGTAATACTTAATGCCAGTATGTATTAACTTGTGTTGTGACAAATCTGCTGAACGAATAAATGATTTTGAACAAACATCACACTGGTATTCCTTAATGCCAGAATGTATTAGCTTGTGTTTTCTCAAAGTGCTTGAATTACAAAATGATTTTAAACAAACATCACACTGATACTTCTTAATACCAGTATGTACTAACTTCTTAATACCAGTATGTACTAACTTGTGATGTGACAAACCGTCTGAACGAGTAAACGATTTAGAACAAACATCACACTGGTATTTCTTAATGCCAGAATGTATTAAATTGTGTTGTGACAAATGGTCTGAACGAGTAAATAATTTTGAACAAACATCACACTGGTACTTCTTAATGCCAGAATGTATTAACTTGTGTTGTGACAAACTGGCTGACTGAGAAAATGATTTTGAACAAACATCACACTGGTGCTTCTTAATGCCAAAATGTATTAACTTGTGTTGTGACAATCCGCCCGAACGAGCAAATGATTTTGAACAAACATCGCACTGGAACTTCTTAATGCCAGAATGTATTAACTTGTGTGGTGACAGATGGTCTCCGAGAGTATTCTGAATTGACTTTCCCCTATATAGTTCACAATCCAGAGTAGAATCCTCTTCTTCACAGATATTATTCATGGGTGTAAATAAGTAACACTGGAACAAATGAATATACAACTGTAATAATTCATAATTGGAACACAGAAGCAGTAAAGTTAAAAACCATTTTCTATCTGTGAGGTAGCTTTCGGTTTGCAAAAATTAACCTTACCCTATGTCTGATTACAGTACTGCATTACTCTTCATAGGAAGAATAGTAGATTTTTATAAGCAAATGTGTATATAATTGAATGGTGAATGGCATATACACACACATATTTAACCAGACTAGAATTTTTTTAAATAATTAATATAGAGTAGTTGTTTAAAGTAGTTTAAGTAGTGCTATGTGTATGTGCAGGGAAAGCTTACAAACTGTAGCTTGTCAAAGTGAACACACATTGATTTTCAGCTCTGTGTGTGTGATTTAAGTCAGTAAAAGGGTATTTGAAACATAATGTGTTAAAAGTGTGAACTACTCATTGGAAACTGCCATCTTCTACCAAAACAACAAAGGACTATCCAAGTCAAATAAATACGTCCTACAATGATTTACACATTGAAGTAGAAAATCTTTAGAATGTAAATAAAGAGAAGACTGGTTCAGATGATTGTGTATCCTACATGTACGGAAGAGAGGACTAATTTAATTTTCAAGGATTGAAGAAAATCAAACTGAATTCCATCTGAATAGTGAACGAGAAATAGAATCGATAGGTTATAATATAATTGAGAGAGAAGCTTGCTTAGTAAATAAACATTTTCAAGATTCTGTTGCCACATGATTGTTTGAGCAAGTAAACTATTTGTGAACAATATAAGACTTGTTTGAATACTGCTGCTATTGGAATATTGATACACAAAGACAGGTAAGACACCAATTGTGGTAGATATTAAACACATGGAACACTTACCCTTGAAGGGAACATCACTCAGCCAGTTGGAAGGAGTAAACAAATCAAAATTCACTGAACACAAGTTAGTGTTAAAATTAGTATACCACTTGAACTGAAATATAAGATTAGGAATATATATGTAAATATACATACAAGGAATTAAAACCAGTGAAGAATTACAACACTTGCTCACACAGATTACAAAAATAAAAGCAATTCTCTAGAGGTGAATATGTGATGGCAACCAAAAGGAACTGCAAGAAAGAAGAGAGGAGAGTGTAAGAGAAAACTTTGGGCAGAAAGAGAAGGAATCGCTATGAAGAGAGAAATGCAAGGTTGGAGAAGAGCAAAACAATATGAACAACGAAGTGAGAGAAGACAAAGAGAAATTATTTCCCACGAGAGAGGGAGAGAGAGAGAGAGAGAGAGAGAGAGAGAGAGAGAGAGAGAGAGAGAGAGAGAGAGAGAGAGAGAGAGAGAGAGAGACCAAGGGTGAACACAGCACGAGTCTCAGAAGAAACAGCACATTATTAGAGACAGGTAGAAATAGCACCATGAAAAGGAAGGTATAAAAATCATTGTTATATAGCCTCTTCCTACAAAGCACGTAAATGTGACACAGGATATCGTCAACAGAGAACAATATGTCCAAATAAAGGTGGCAGAATCTTGTATTCCTCCATAGCAGTGTTTACTATGTTCGATTAAATCTTTTTTTATAAGAAGCCGTTTTAAAACGTATTGTTATGTGAATAATTACGTATGTGATGTAAATAAAATACGAATACCATTCAAATCCAATAACACCTGGGGAATATATGCAACAACACATGTATTTGCATATTTAACAATGGTAGTATTGTTGTAAATAATTCATAGAGAAGTTGTTAGAAATAATTTTAATTAGTGTATGTGCAGCAAAGATTACACACTCTAGCCTGTCAAATGTGATCACCTGTCGATTTTATGCAGTGTGTGTGTGTGTGTGTGTGTGTGTGTGTGGGGTCTACCAGCAGAAACAGGTATTGTGCTGCAAATGGGGACGATCTCTGTGTACGCATGTATTTTGCTTGGTTAGAGAACTGCTGTCCAGACATGAATGAATTAATGACAATAATTAAACATTGTTATTTAATCAAATTTGAAGAAGTCTACAAAACACATTTTGCAATTCAGACAATGCCATAAGAAGAAATGTACTTTCTTTCCACTGCCACCGGAAGACGCAAATGACTTACTCATGGGTCCACTCTTGGGGTTTTATTAGCGACAGGAAATCGGCATCGGCAACATCACCATCATCATCGTTGTCATTGTCTCATATATCCAGAAGCTGCACGCACACACACACAGAAGTAAAAATAAACAATTATTTTGTTCAAAACAAAGAAACAACTCACAAAGAACTGAAGTATGAGTTAGTGAAGTAAAAAAAAATATGAAAATGTAAATAGTTGAAGTAAAATAAGTAATATGGAATTTTTAAGTTTTATTAAAAATAATTTTTCCAATCAATTTAGAATGGGTGCTGTCTTGTAAACAATAATTATGTTTACTTAAAGTTAATATTATTTTATTAAAATATTAATAAAGTTACAACTTGATTTAACAAAAAATATAATACTATTTTTGCAGATTATTTGCTAAGATTTTAAATTTTATTAATGATTCAAAGTTTATATTCCTGTCAGACACCCTAGAAATTTACAAGAATTTTACAATTGTTTTTAATGTCTTTTGTTTTGATGTTATAGATTATTATTGTTATGTTTACATATAAGAGGCATAATAGTATGTCACTGTATCTTCTTAAAAAGGGAAATTTCTGAATTCACATTTAAAATTTTTGATATTTAATTTTTCTAATATAATAGTTAATAAATGGATGATTTATTATTTTTCAGTATTCTAATTAGTTATTTTATGCCATCATTGTCTCACTCCTCTATTAAACAATTTACTGTGCAACAATTATACTTAACACAATGAACAAGCAAATTCATATGACCCAGCTTGTGATTTACACATTACAGTTAGGTTGGGTATAAACACAGAATTGTATTCATTAATATTATTTTTAACACTGCATAATAAATATTAGTGCTGCCAATCTGTGACACAAGAATTAGTACATTGTTCTATTATTATTAGTATTTTATATTTTATTGTATTCAAAGATAGTATTATAATTTTATTATTGCTGTGTATTTCATAACTGGCACTCTGCAAAATTTAAAGAGAAAACTGTTATCATGAGATAATTATAATAACAAAAACAGTTAAGAAGATAATATTAAATAAAGAGCAAATGGAGTCGAGGTTTACCAAAAATCAGTACACATAAAACCACGAATTTATATTTATTTACACTAAAACAAAAATGGCTGAACTTATCAAACAATGTATTGCAACGGTACAACCAGTAACGGTACTGTGCATTGCCAAAATAAATGAAATAAATAATAAAAATAAATAAATATGAATTAATAAACATGATTCAGATTGAATAAGCTGTATCGTAGTCAAAAATAAGGAGCGCAGAATTCATGCATGGACACGCATTCCCCACACACCTGTCACTAGCATTGTGTACACGCGTATTTTGTTTGTGTGTGTGAAGCCTGTCCGTTCCTGAAATGTAACCAACCCTTTTCAAGTAGAATAGTTGTAAGTTTTATTTTAATTATAAGAAAAATATGTACGATAGGGTAAAAAAAAGACACCAAAGTGTATAGAAATTGAAGGTGAATAAAGGGTTAAAAGACCGTACCGATGTGACGAAAAGTGCAATTACTATACGCAAAAAGTGAATAGCTCTTTTTGTGATTACCATAAAGAAGTGTAATTTACGTAAACATATAAAAATTAGTGATCAATTGAGCATCGAGTGATGTGAAACAAACTTTGTAATTAGCGAAGATAGGCGAAAATAGTGAATTGAACCACAGTGGGGCAAGTGACGCTTCGACAAAATCTGACTAAGTTAAAATTGTTCAGACATGAGTTTTTGCATGACCTGAATATAAATACCAGGTCGCACTAATAAAGCTTCTTCTTCTCGATTCAACCATTGCCACAAGAGGCTATGTCAGTCGACGACGCTAATTCACATCTATAGTAAGAGTCACAGACAAACTAGATGTCCAACCAGAGCAGCAGAGTACATACGATGAGGTCTGTGGACACACCGGCAGCATATGATGTGAGGCGAGACGACTAGTAAACAGCACATGCAGTGGAATCCGACAGAGGACTAGGAGGATACGACAAGAGGACCAGGAGGACACGACAAGAGGACCAAAGGAGGACGTACGGATGATTAACCACATCAAACGAGGTGATAAAAAACCATTGTAATTAGACATTTGAAAGACGCTAATTAAAGTTGGAATGAAAGACCATTCAACCAATACTAAAATAACTAAATTGTACATAAATGTAAAAGCAGAGTAAAATTTAGAATAATATCTCTTGTATAAAATTTAGTAATTGAGAGTAGCGTAAATGATAAGAGAAATATTTTATTTTTGAGTTAACGTAATTAATAAAGTCTTGTTGATAAAGGAGAACGCATATGCAGTAGAAAGTTTTAAAACAAATTAATATAAAAGAAATTTGAATACAAGTAAATTCATTACTGAAGCAAATTAATCAGCAATTGCAAAAAGATGACCACACAATGAGTAAGCCGAGATTTATGTATAACCTGTGTACGTAAATTGTTAGCTATAAGTTGTGTACGAAGGAGTCATACAAACGATATAATAATGAGTACTATTTCTATATGCGAAATAAAAATTTGTTTAATAAAAAAAATAAATAATGGAACAATTTCAAACTTAAATAACGCATCATCTTCTTATTACAATTACACCCATGAATTCAATACATTATATAATTTGCAACTTGTAGTGTTATATAACAAATTGGCGCTCCAAAAGCGTGGGGCTCCTCAAACACAAATAAATTTGTCAAGTTGTGGTGTTATATAAATTGTCACCCAAAAACGTGTGGTATGATCCCAACCATTTGACTATTTAAATTTTTTTGTAGCTAAATGGGTGCTCTAAAAGTTAATGTGTGTTAAATGAAAAATATATTATGTGATAATAATTATTTATATTAAACATTAATTGTATGTTATGTTAAACTTAATTGTTGTCTATTAAGACACAACTGGCGCTCAATGAAATAATATCATTGTAATAAGAAAAATAATAATAATTAATGATAATAATAAATAAATAAATAAAATTAGTAATTCGGTTCCATAAGAATAATATTCTAAAACATAATAAATAAATACAAAATATTCAACATGGCGGAACCAGGACGGTTGAATCTAGAAGCATTTAAAAATTCGATACTGGCCATGATGGACAAATTGGTCATAAAACTAGCCAAAAAATTTAAAGAAGAGTTGAAAGAGGAGAATGTCAAACAAATAAAAAAAATAAATGATAAACTAAATAAACAAACAGAAAATCTAACAGACAACTTAAATGAGCTAAGACAAGGCAATGTCCAGCTGAAGGACGAATTAAATAAAAATATAAATAAGCAAACAGAGAATTTAAAAGAAGATTTAAATAATACACTGAGCGAATTAAAACAGGCAATCACTGATAGTACAATGCAGTTAACTGATAAAATTAACGACACAGATACGCGCATAAGTGAATTAGACGAGAAGTTTAAGAGAGCCCTTCACGAACAAGTCATTAGATTAGAAAATAAACAAAAAGAATTACGTCTTGAATGGAGAAAAGATTTGAAAGATATTCAGAAACAAATATATGATAATTTAGATGAAAAATTAATGGTAATAAACCATGAACAAGATGATATTCAGAAACAAATATATGATAATTTAGATGAAAAATTAATGGTAATAAACCATGAACAAGATAATAAGATACAGACGGTTAATGAAATATTACAAGCAACCACTGGCAAAACAATTGAAATAGAAAACCGTACCACAATTATAGAAGACAAAATAGACGAGACATCCATGACTGCAAAAGACTGTTCTGGAGAGGTATCCCATATGAAGGAAGAACTTCACAGACGGCTGACACAGATGATGATGTTTTCGGCACCAATAGGAGAAAGCAGTAAGGTAACATTTGCAGGTAACAAGTGGGAAAACAGCATGGAATTTTTGGTGAATATTGAGAAAGAGATGGAGAAGACAGGTAGTGCGATAGACGATAATGAAAAGATCGACTTCGTTACTCGACATTTTAAAGATTCTGCAAGCCAATGGTGTTCTATAATTCGAGATAACATTACTACGTATCAACAATTCCGCGATGCTTTTGAAAACCGATACTGGAACATAGTGCTACGACAGCGTAGAACAATCTAGGTGTTTATCGAATGTGCCAGAAAGATCTCGACGTAAGCGTGTGGTGTACGTGCTACTAAACGCATGTTACGAGAAATTTCTCGACTTTGCCAGCCTTCACTCGGGCGCTCGGACTGTGTCAAGGCCGCAGCAATTACGTAGTTTGCGAGAGATAAGACGCAGTTTGGAAGCTTCTGGTGTGTGTAGCGTAACTATAAATACTTCGCTCCGCGGCCTTAGTTTTTCAGTTCAATGCGAGATTTTTGACTGTGCGGTTCGAGAGTATTAGTGCGATATATTTTACAGAGCGGTTCGGGTTATTACGGTGTACGTTCAAGTAGTTATTAGTGAAGTGTTGCGTTTTGTATTCGGACGGTATAATTGTAATACAGTTGAGTTTTAATATTAGTGGACATTTTATTGCGTATGAACAATTTCATTTGATTTGTTGTAGACACTGTGTTGTTAATTACGAACTGTTTTACTATAACAATTAAAGGTGTGATTAGTGACTTAATTGGTGTCTTGTACTTATTTTGTTTCCACTGTACCTACGACGATCGAGTAGACCGTCGTAACAGTGGTGTCAGAAGTGGGATAGAACGGTTAACAGTGGAAACAGTAGATACTTTGTACAAGACGAGTGTAATTCGTAATTAATCGAAAAACAATGGATGCCAGTCAGATGATGGAAAATTTCCAGGCGCTGTTGTTGCAGACAGAAGAACGACGACGACAGGATGCAGAAGAAGCAGAAAAACGACAGGATGAAAAACGCAGGCAGGAAAGAGAAGAAGCTGAGGAACGTCAGAAAGCACTAATGCTAGAAACAGAAGAAAGACAGGATGAAAAACGTAAGCAAGAAGCAGATAAAACGGAAGCTCTCTTTGAAGTTATGCAGAAACAGTTGCAAGAACACAGTACCGCAGAATTGGGTATCCTACGAGGTGAGCTTAATAAACAAGTTACTAAAATATCGGAGGTACAAGAATCAATGACATTAAAAATAGCTGAAGTAGAAAAATCTGTCTTGACTGTTGAAGAATCGATGTCTACAAAAATATCTGTTATAGAAGAATCTGTTTCAAATAAAATATCTGCAGTAGAAAACTCAATGGCAAACATAAGAGAACAAATTAAAAAGGAAGTCGAACAGTGCATGAAGATTCAACCAAAACAAATTTCTGAACAGACTGTACCAGTGATCAAGACAGAAAATAAGTTAACAGAGAAAGTCACTTTGCCTGCAGTAGGGACAGTTCATGTCAAAGCTCCAACCTTTGACGGAAGCACTCACTGGGCAACGTACCTCCTCCAATTTGAAGCTGCTGCATGCGCAAATAATTGGACAGAAAAAGACAAGGCTGTTTCACTTGTTCTTGCATTAAAAGGACCCGCGGCAGAACTACTACAGAAAGTGCCACCTGACAGCCAGAACACCTATGCCGAGTTGATAAAAGCTCTAGAATTACGGTATGGTGATAAACATTTGCGAGATGTGTACTGCACCCAGTTGAGAGCAAGGCGACAACATTCCGGGGAAAGTCTTCAAGAGTTTGAAGCAAGTATCGACAGACTAATTAGACTGGCCTATCCTGAAGCGCCAGAAGATTTTCGAACGCGTTTTGCGATGCAGACATTTACTGCCGGTGTCCGAGATAACGAACTACAGCAAGTGTTACGAATGGCAAGACACCAGAACAGTGCGGATGCCCTGGTACATGCTTTGCAATTTGAGGCCGCCAAATCAGCGTCTGGTTGGACAAGTCATAAAGTGCGCGAGCTAAAAGATCGCGACGGCACAGACGATGAGGAGGAAGAACAAGGAACAGAGACTCGACGGTCGGCGCCACAGAATAAAATAAGAAAGGATGGAAGACCGAAGTGTTATCGATGTGGGAAACCTGGACATCTACAACGAGATTGTCGGGTTAGAATTCAGCAGCAGGGAAACGAGCAATAGTCGGTGCAACGGGGCGTGTGCTGACTAACTGGAGGAACGAAGCCCCTAGAGAATACGCAATTTCTACGCTTCAGAAAAACACCGGGAGCTTGGTAGTTACCGGATTTGTTCAAGAAAGGCCAACCTCGATTACAGTTGACACAGGCGCAACAGTTTCTATTGTGCGCCCCGACGTGGTGAAAGATCTCAAGCCAATCTGGTGCTCTTGCAGCTTGCAAACAGCTACTGGACGGCCTGTAAAAGTGTATGGAAAAGTGGAGATACACCTACGCCTCGGTAGACTTGAGTTTAATCATCAAGTACTTGTTGCAGACATTGTGGATGAAGCAATTCTTGGTGTGGACGTTATGAACGCATACGGATTTATAGTCGACTTCAAAAACAATGTCTTGAGAATCGGAGGCGAAGAGGTAATGCTATCAACAATGACGACAGCAGAAAAATCGATGGACGTCATAAACCAAGTGGCCGTAACTGTTCCGCCAAACTCCGAAAAGATCATCATGGTTAGAACTGCGGTAGATACTAGGGGCAATCAGTGCTCTATATTCGAACCCCAGGTAGTCAGCACACCGGGCATACTAATTGCCAGAAGTTTAGTAAAACCTGACGAAACCGGAAATGTACCTATTAGAGTGGCGAATATTTTGGATCAAGCTATCACTTTACAAAGCAATACGCTCCTAGGCAAATTGACTCCTGTGGCCTGGGTAGCCGGAATAACGCAACGAAGACCCAGTTCGTCGGATACTTCTAAATTACCAGAGGAACTGCAAGAATTATTGAACAGATCTTCTAACGACCTCTCAAGTGGTGAGGTAAAAGAACTCGGACAGTTTTTACACGAATTCAAAGATTGTTTTGCAGTTCGGGGACAGTCATTGGGAAGAACCTCTCTTGTGCAACATCGCATCAATACCGGGGACACAACACCGATACGCCAACCTCCTCGAAGGCCTCCATTATCTAAACAAGAGGAGATGTCTCGGTTAGTACAGGACATGTTGACAGAGGGAGTAATTGAACCTTCGTCAAGTGCTTGGTCTTCCCCTGTAGTGCTGGTAGCGAAGAAGGATGGTGGATTGCGTTTCTGCGTAGACTACCGGAGGTTAAATGATGTTACAAAGAAAGACTGCTATCCATTGCCTCGCGTTGACGATACACTCGACACGTTGTCCGGAGCACAGTGGTTTTCCACATTGGACCTGAAGAGTGGATATTGGCAAGTGGGTCTTCATCAAGAAGACAAGGAAAAGACTGCTTTCTCGACCCCAAGTGGCTTATTCCAATTTAACGTCATGCCATTTGGACTCTGTAATGCACCGGCAACATTTGAGAGATTGATGGACCTGATACTCCGAGGGCTGACGTGGAAAACTTGCCTTGTTTACTTAGACGATGTCATAGTGATCGGGAAGACTTTCGAAGATCACTTGGAAAACCTTAAGGAAGTTCTAACTAGAATTCACGGTGCACAACTGAAGCTGAGCCCGAAGAAGTGTTCTCTATTCCAGAAGGAAGTACAGTATTTGGGCCATCTGGTTTCGGCAGCGGGCGTTAGCATGGATCCTAATAAAGTAGACACCGTAAGAGACTGGCCAGTTCCGAAGAATAAACACGAAGTTCGGAGTTTCCTGGGGTTATGCTCATATTACCGACGTTTTGTGAAAGGCTTCGCTACTATTGCTAAACCACTACATGAGCTAACGGAAAATAAACAAAACTTCCAATGGTCGAGAGAGTGTGAACAAGCATTTAGAACGTTGAAGATTGCATTATGTTCGCAGCCAATTCTCGCTTTTCCAGCTTCCGAAGGGAAGTACATCGTAGACACAGACGCAAGCAATACTGGTCTAGGAGCAGTTTTGTCTCAAGTGCAGAACGGTGAAGAACGAGTAATAGCGTATTACAGCAAGACGCTTTCTAAACCAGAGAGAAATTATTGTGTTACAAGAAGAGAGTTGTTGGCAATTGTCAGAGCTTTGGAGCACTTCCATAAATACCTCTATGGGAGAGAGTTTTCACTACGTACCGACCATGCTGCACTTGCATGGCTTTTGAGATTTAAAAATCCGGAAGGACAGTTGGCAAGGTGGCTCGAACGTCTGCAAGAGTACAACTTCAAGGTACAACATCGGCGGGGGCGCCTGCACGGTAATGCAGATGGCTTATCACGAAGACCATGCCCGGAAGACTGCCGACATTGCCACAGAAAGGAAGAACAAAACTCAAGTGAACATGTTCGAGCCATCACTATAGATTTCCTGGCTGATGGCTGGACAACACAAGACTGTCGACAAGAACAGATGACTGATGAAGACATTGGACCGATCTTGACAGCAAAAGAGGAAGGTCGCCGCCCGGATTGGCAAGATATCTGCCATGGTTCCGAAGTGCTGAAGGGCTACTGGGCACAATGGGAATCTCTCACCTTAGAAAACGGATTGCTGAAAAGGGCTTGGGAAAGTGCAGATGGACGAGACGTGGTCATGCAGTTGATAGTTCCCCGAAGTAAAGTGCAGTCTGTTTTGAAGGAGATGCATGATGGAACATCTGGAGGCCATCTTGGCGTTAACAAAACCCTTGACAAAATACGGAAGCGATTCTATTGGCTTCATCTTCGCCACGACGTAGAGGAATGGGTTCGGACGTGTGAAATATGTGCTGCAAGCAAGGGCCCACAAACCAGAAACAGGGGAAAAATGAGACAGTATAACGTTGGACAACCTTTCGAGAGAATTGCCATAGACATTGCTGGACCATTCCCAGTTACTGACGATGGAAACCGGTACATCATGGTTGTAGGTGACTACTTTACTAAGTGGGTGGAAGCCTACGCAATTCCAAATCAGGAGGTTACCACTGTGGCAAAGCAGTTAGTTCACAACTTCTGTTGCCGTTATGGAGCCCCTATGGAAATCCATACGGATCAAGGGAGAAATTTCGAATCAGGAGTGTTTAAAGAATTATGCCGTCTACTTGGAATTCGAAAGACCAGGACAACGCCTCTGCATCCTCAGTCGGACGGGATGGTTGAGAGATTCAACAGGACACTTGAGCAGCATCTTTCGAAAGTTGTTGACGAGAACCAAACAGACTGGGACCAACGTATACCACTATTCCTTATGGCGTATAGATCATCAGTACATGACACAACCGGCATGACTCCAGCAAAATTGGTGTTTGGGCGGGAGATTCGTCTTCCTGGGGACTTGATGTTTGGATCACCTGAGACTCAGTCCCAAGAGCCAAAGAACTATTCCTCGCAATTAGAAAACCAACTGCGAGAAATGAATCACTTGGTAAGAGGACGGCTCAAGATTGCCAGTGATAAAATGAAAACTCGGTATGACATTCGCAGCAATAGTGTGGGTTTCCAAGAAGGAGATCAGGTCTGGTTGTTCAATCCAAAGCGCCGTCGTGGTCGCTCACCTAAGCTTCAGTCTAACTGGGAAGGACCCTACACTGTAAAAAAAAGGATTAACGACGTTGTTTATCGGATTCAACAGGAAGGACAGCGAAAGTTCAAGGTCGTCCACCTAGATTGCCTGGCTAAATACAAATTTAGAGACGCTTTGCCAGTTCGGGACGAACAGGCTTAAGGAGGGGGCAGTGCTACGACAGCGTAGAACAATCTAGGTGTTTATCGAATGTGCCAGAAAGATCTCGACGTAAGCGTGTGGTGTACGTGCTACTAAACGCATGTTACGAGAAATTTCTCGACTTTGCCAGCCTTCACTCGGGCGCTCGGACTGTGTCAAGGCCGCAGCAATTACGTAGTTTGCGAGAGATAAGACGCAGTTTGGAAGCTTCTGGTGTGTGTAGCGTAACTATAAATACTTCGCTCCGCGGCCTTAGTTTTTCAGTTCAATGCGAGATTTTTGACTGTGCGGTTCGAGAGTATTAGTGCGATATATTTTACAGAGCGGTTCGGGTTATTACGGTGTACGTTCAAGTAGTTATTAGTGAAGTGTTGCGTTTTGTATTCGGACGGTATAATTGTAATACAGTTGAGTTTTAATATTAGTGGACATTTTATTGCGTATGAACAATTTCATTTGATTTGTTGTAGACACTGTGTTGTTAATTACGAACTGTTTTACTATAACAATTAAAGGTGTGATTAGTGACTTAATTGGTGTCTTGTACTTATTTTGTTTCCACTGTACCTACGACGATCGAGTAGACCGTCGTAACAATACATATACAACGTCAAGTATGTGATGTATGTGATCAACTTGAATATGGTAAATTCAATATGTATGGTCGTACAAGCATTGAACAATATACAATAGCTCAAATAGAAAGGGTGAAACACCTTAAACCTAAATTTTCAGAATACGAAATAATCTCCAAGTTGTCTTACCACTTTCTGAGAGATATCCAATTAGCTGTATACACTCAAGGTATTAAAACAGTTGAAGAAATTTTAATACTAGTCTCACAAGCAGAAACTATCACGTAAGGTAGTAGTACAAAGCACTATGTTCAACCACATGTTAATTATAACTATAATAATTATAATGCTAATTATAAAACACAGCTGCACAACACTCACAATCGCTCTAATGATAATATAAGCCAGGCGACTGTAACAAAAACTGGTGAGAACTCAAGAGAAGCGGGGAGAAACTCAACGATGAGAGCATAATATCTACAAGAGCGGGCATAGTGGGCCCGCACACATAAAATTTTCCAAAACCATACGACAAAGTCGTAAGCGCAGTAAATGGAGGTGGCAACAATTCAACACAGCGAGGAACAATCGAAGCGAACAATAAGCCGTCAACATCTACGCAATGACATAGCGGACGGAAACAGCGCTTTACAATAAACAATATTTACCCTAGCCATATACGTGACAAGCTACTAAGCACTGAGCAGGATGTAAAGCAAGGTGAGAAACAAACACAATGTCCCATTGTCAACGTTCGAATTAATAATTATGATATAAAAATGTTAGTAGACACGGGGAGTCAGCTGTCAGTTTTAAATACTGCATGGGTACAGCGAAATAAGAAATATTTTAAAAATACGGCTATGTTACCCGTAAATAATATGAACATCACCACAGCCACAAATAAAAGAGAAAGAGTTGACAACAGGCGTATGTAATTATGACATATAAAAAGTTAGAAATAACATACCCCATGATTATTACGAATAAAATATATACGATGGTATTTTAGGAATTGATTTGTTGAATGTACTAGATGCTAAGATAAATATTGTAACAGTACATATCTTCACCATAAATTTAACAACAAAAACAAAGAATGAAACACTCATAAACTAACATCAGAACACCTAAGAAAGGAATGATAAATAAATAACTGTGTACTAAGTGTTATATTCGGTTCAAGAACTAAATAAAACCAGTAATATAATTAACTCAGCAAACGAAGAATAATAAATAGTGGTAAAGAAGAAAATATATAAGACAACATAATAATGTGATTAACCAAATGACCCAATAGATATGTTAAGTGAGAGGACAAAACTAACGTATAATGACAATCAGCATTAACAAGAGACGGAAGAGAAGATAAATAAACAGAAGTAAAGTTCCAAACAAAGAAGAATTAATAAATGTGCCAGATAATGTGCCTATAATATGTACTAACAGAGAAGGAAACTAATAAAACAAGGAATCTACAGAAGTAAGAAACAGTAAAGAGACACAGACAAACTATTACCAAAGGCAAACCACAACAAAAACTCTTTATTCTAAGAAAAGAATATAATTAATTAAACAAATTAGAACACTGAAAGAAAATAATGAATGATAAGAATGAATTAATTATCTTAGTAAGAATAATATTCCATGCATGCTTTTAACACAGGCAAACCCAAGTAAGATAACTAAAAAAGAACCTAGTAATCACCTGTAGACAGGTAGAAATCATAAAGAAATAATAAATAACAATTCACAGGCCAACGATAAAAAAACTTTTTTAATGATTTTGCCTAATTCTTATGTTTTTGGGTGTGCTGAGTCCGAAAATAATAATAAAGTCATATCACCTACCATTTTTTCACAATTGAATATTCAAAACGTAAGAAATGCATTTTTTTATCTAATATTTGTGCATTTGATATAGTACAACATACAGTAAATCCAAATGAAATTAGGTTGGCAGTGGTGGCAAATGTGAGTGGAACAATAGAGCAAGGGATCAACACTGGTCCAGAAAAAATTGGCTTGCAAGAAAAACCTTATGACCTGGAGAGAAGAACATTTTGCGTAAAAGTTTAATAGATCCAAAAAAAATTCTTCTACCACCTCTTCACATCAAATTAGGTTTGATGAAACAGTTTGTAAAAGCCTTGCCTGAAGATGGTGAAAGTTTTAAGTATTTTAGTGAAAAGTTTCCTCATTTATCAGAAGCCAAACTGAAAGAAGGGGTTTTCGTTAGGCCTGACATTCGTAAAATGATGTTCGATTCCAACTTTGAAAATAAAATGACTACAAAGGAAAAGGAGGCTTGGACCTCATTTAAGCAAGTTGTGACCAAGTTTTTGGGCAATGTAAAAGACCCAAACTATAAGCTTATCGTACCTAATATGATACACAAATTAAAAAATCTGGGATGTTTGATGAGCCTAAAAGTCCACTTCTTACACAGCCATCTTGACTTTTTCCCCGACAACTTGGGTGATGTGAGTGAAGAGCAGGGGGAGCGGTTTCACCAGACATCAAAGTGATGGAGAAACGTTACCAGGGACGGTGGAATGTCAATATGATGGGTGATTACTGCTGGTCACTTCACTGAGAACGACAAAATGCATCACATCGGAGAAAAAGCTACATAAGAAGCTTCAAAGAGAGAAAGGAAATACAAAAAATAAACACTTCAAATATATGTATTTAAGTTTTATATGGTGTGTCAAGTTAAATAAAATCTGTAATTAAACAATAGTATCAGTTAAGTTTCTTTATTTTTTTTATACATTTGCTCCCTTTTTTAATATAATTGCGGCCATATTGTGAGAGAACAGTGGGCGATACAAAAAAACCTATGCCAGATACGGTTTCAGCACCCAAAAATATATAATATTCTCAGCTGTATTTGTTTAAAAAGTTTTCACAACAAATTTTTTTTGTTGGCCTGTGTATAATTAACAAGAGTAAAAGTGTCAAATAATAACCTGTAAAACATTGAAACCATAAAGCCAAAACATAGACCATTGTCAGACAAGGGGGTCCCAGGTAACCTCAACTCGGTTACAAATCAACTTGTAATTAGCATAAATTAAGACCAAAACAATGTAAACTAGTGTAAGTTATACAATAATGAAAGTAGACATTACAAAGACGAACCTAGTGATACAATTTATTAATTAAAAGTGGTATTTGTGGTGTTTAATGCAAATACACAGACTGAAATTGGACAGAAAGATGTACACATTAAACGCACTCAGAATTTCTATAATATTGTAAACCAGTAACAATAACAATATTGTAAACAATGACATAAAAGTGCAATACAATATGTATTACCACTATTATAGTATGAAATGATAATAATGAAATGTTAATTTAACCAGAATTAAGGAAAATTAAGGTAACTGCCTGACCACACTAGATGCTAGAAGTTTTAGTGAATTATTATCAATATCACATGTAATTATAAGAGGCCAACCATTGTAAAACAATCTTTAAACTGTAAAGACTATTTAGACCTAAAAGAACCACTTCAAAATGGGTATATCATTAATTCTGAATTAAATCATAATGACACATGGCATACTAAGACTATGAAGAATAAATGAACTTCTGATTTCGACTGTTATCATAAGTAAACAATCAACTAACATTGTGATGAACACTAATGAAGTAACCAATCATAATTATTTGAATAACAAGAGTGCCACATGCAATGGACATGATCATAATTAACAAATATTAAGTGAACTTATAATTTAACTACCGATGTATTTTACGATGTATAGGTTAAGGGTTATTTGAATTTAGAATAGTGAATGCTTGTATTAATTTAGTATAACTAAATTTAACTTAATGTTGACAAGGGTCAATTTCAGAACCACAGTTTCATAATAGTGAAACCTTTATTAACAGTTTTTGTTTCTGAATACTATTTCAGTAATGGTTAAAGTTAACTTAAAGCTGACAACCGTCAATTTCATAAACCTAGATTAAGAATTTTTAAAACTTTGTTATGTCATTCTTGTTTCAAATTATTAATGCTATATGCATAATTTAAATAGTATGTTATCAGTAATCAAAGGTATAACTCCATGTTGATGATTTTAGAAAACTTTGAACGATTGTTCATAATAATTAATTCCGCCTACTAATGTTCAACAGTAGCGCAGACATTTTTTCTTGTTTTTGTATCTTGCAGGCTCAAAGGAACCACTGAAAATTTGTACACATGATGAACCAAGGTTCAAGAATTATATTATAATTTTATATTAAACAATTTAAATATTTTCAATACCCTGAGATTAAGAGCAAAATAAAAAGCAAAGTCAATAACTGACTAGGCAAATAGCCTATGTTAAATTATAAAGTAATGATTTGCAACATTTCTCAAAATTTGTTAATAAATTAAAATTAATAACAGAAAAAAAAATTGACGACTTTTATTAAACAGACAGTACGATTACGAGTTAGATTTTCAGCAATACTTCCACAGGTGGCACCGTGTAACACAGACTGATGAGAATTGAGTTACCGATTCACATAATGACGAATTGGTCAACCGACTAGAATGTCAAAATACAGTAAGTAAAATAACTTGTGTTTATTTTAGCAACATCAGAATCAGCGATGATCTACGCCTACCCACGGACGCTGCGAGAGAACCGACTCGAGTAATTCGTTGTCAGTCTTTTTCATCAGACTTTTTAAATACCCATCAACTAAATTAAAACTATACAAACTAAAATAAACTAAATACGAACGAGCTGAAGAATCACAACATAACAACACCCGTTTGTAAACCTTTCATTGCAATATTAATAAGAATAAGATAGAGTGTAATTATAAAAGCACTCAGTATGAGATAAATATGAATGAAGATAATGAGCAATCTAAGGTAAGTGAAACACCTATTGTTTTGTCTAAACCACCGATACAATATGTACCAACTCAAAATGTGAATATGACAAATGATGAAATATCAGTACAGGAAGAAGAGCAGCTTCACAAATTAATTGAAGAATATGAAAATATATTCAATGAAGCACCAATGCAGACAGCAGTATACGAACACTCTGTAACTGTATCAGACCCAACTAAATTCGTCAGGAGGACATATCCGATCCCAATGCGCTATGAAGAAGAGGTAGAAACAGAAATTCGTCGCATGTTGGAAAATAACGTAATAGAATGATCCAACAGCAACTTCTTAAATCCTCTAGTGTTAGTGAAGAAAAAAAAGTGGAAATATTCGCCTAAACTAGACATGAGGGAGCTGAACAGCATCATTATGAAAGAGTATGACTGCGCGCTTAATGTGGGCAAGTTGTTTACAAAATGTGAAGGAGCAGTTACTTATTTTAGCTGGATTTACACTCAAGCTTCTGACAAATTCCGATAAGGAAAGAAGATAGAAAATTTACGGCCTTCTTGTACAAAAACAAATGTTACCAGCATAAAGTCATTCCATTTGGATTAAGCACGAGTTTGGCAGCTATTGTGAAGTGTCTAGAGAGAACACTAGGACCAGAAATAGAACCGTATACAATTGTCACGATTTAAATAAAAGAAATAATCAAGAAAATAAAAATTAAAAAAAAAATTAAGGTTGCGAGCTCTTAAGCCATTTAAATCTCACTGTATTAATATAAAATACCTGTATGTACTCAGTATGAGAGGAAGCAGTAATTAATTAGTTATAAGATACTCTAATAAAAAGATAAATTGTAAAGAGTTATTAATATCGTATTTAACCCTTTGCTTGTAAGCAGGCGCTGTCCTGTTGATTCCAGACTCGACATGCTTTCCGAGTCTTGTGTGAGTTAGAATAAGATAAAAAAATTAATGTTAATAATAAAAAAAAATCTGAAGACATAAATAGTCGCTAAAACAACTGATTTAAATTATGTATATTTGTTTAGGGATAGTTTGTATAAATAAAAAATGTTAACTTAAATATAGTTAGGAACTATATTCTCGCGCGGAAATTGTCCCACTAACCTTTGCCCAGTACCAGGCGAAGGGAGCGGAATTTCTCTCTCTTGCAATGGTGACTTCGTACAGTATAGACGTAGGAGCTGTGCGCTTAAAATATGTTAACTACATTTTGTCTCACCTTAAGATGGTGTACCAGATGTAGCTGTTTAAAGCATCTGGATGTGTTAATTAATATAGTCATGTAGATAGACAAGAAATTTAAAGTAAAAAAATCGAAACGTAAAAAAAAAGGAGTGTAACACAAGATGACTTCGTGCTTCAACTAATAACAACAATTCCAAAGTCATACCCGGAGATGTGAACTATCAGAAGCCACAAACTCTACTGCACGTGACAGAATATGCAGATCAGGACATCCGAGAATCTACAAGATCATCGTAGATATCTACACGACATATTGTTCAACCTGCGAACTTTTGGAGCCCTTTACAGAGGAAGGCCAGACCGAGATGACGACGTAGCTGTTCCTGTTTCCCAAGACGGATACCCCAGGACGAGTCTTCTGCATACCAATTAAAAGGTGACTCGATAGCCTGTCTATCGAGGGTTACTAATATTTGTTACACAACACATCTTGAAAGAAACTTTTCAGAAACTATTAACTTTGTAAAGACTTATAAATTAAATCTAAGAATTTCATGTAACTATTCTAACTTCATACGTTGTAACAGTTTATATGCTAATGTAGAGTAATATAATTCAAGCAATAATACCATTCTTCCAATGGTTGAATAAAAGAAAGTCTTGCAAGCTAATATCATGAAATGAGTATAATTAAAAGTCTTAATTACAGAAATACAGAAAGTTGACCCAGATCCGAGGTATAGCTATATGAAATCAAGTTTGATCTCAAAGTTTAAAGAAACCTTTCAAATAACTTAATAATTGAATTAGTAATGTCATGGGATCTGTCAGTATATGTTTTTAAATGTTAAATAAAGAGAAGTCTTCTTGTTACACACATATGAGGAGTGCTTAAATCAATTGTATACCTTGCCATTGTTTCCTTACACAGTTAGTAAGTAATTTGTTACATTAATTATTTGTGATCAATTCTGTTACAACGTAGGCAGCCCATCTAATTAACGGAGTTTAATTACGAGGGGTTCCCTGGATTTGTAACGCGGGGAAAAGATGTCACAAAAGTGCGCCACTCTGCTTTCTTGTAAAAAAATAAAAGGGTAATTGTTTACAGAGTGTCACAAAAGTGCGCCACTATGCTAAATTTTATAAAGGTGTTTTAAGCAAACAAAATTGCGTCATTCAAAAAAAATAAAGGAAACAAAGGAAAGAGTTTTAATTGTGTATATAGTGTCACAAACAAAATTGCATTCACTATGCGTGGATAAATTGTAACTAAATATATAATATTGATATATGCACTCAGAAAGTTACTTTAATAAATGTAATGTTCAAAACATATTTAATAGTGTATTAAGTTACGTAGATGGTAGTATGTATAAGTAAAATATCCTTAGCGTCATACAATGCATGTAGCTTTTGCATTCTATAGGCCAGTAGGAACCTGCATAATTCGATGTAAGTACTTGCATACATGAATTGTGACCAAGCATAACAATTTTGGTCAACCGAACAATCTGTAACAGGTTTGTTTACGACAATCTATGACCTGTTGTTTCCTGAATCATTCTGCACAGTGTATGTCCAACTATCTAGCTTACATACACTAGTATGTGTTATAAAAAAAAAATTTTGATTAAAAATAACTTTGTTAATAATAATAAAGTAATTAAGTAGAAGTTCGTGATTTAAAACTTGTGAACAAAATAAGTAATTATTTAATTGAGAAAAGTTTATGAATGAATGGAGCCAAAGTGTTGTCTAAGCGGAATAATAATAATAATAGAATCAAGCGTCTGCGCTCCCCTTCTCTTGTTTAAACCGGTATACAGTAGTTGTGTTATTCAGTCGCATTGTGGAGAACAATAAGAGTAAAACCCCCTCTCTCACTGACACGCTCAACCCTCCTTTGTTAACTAAATATGTAGGCCACCCTCTGACCTACATTCCAGTAAACAGCTGATCGGCTATTTAACCTTGAAAGATATGTGTGTGTGATTTCTGTCTCTCCCTTAGAAGAGAAATTGTTCTTTTCTAATTTGTGTAAATTTATTACTTATGAATTTATTATATGTATATGTAATATATGTGTAATATACTAGTATTAATTGTAAGTATGTGCTAATGTGTTAGAACAAAATGGCCCAATTTAACCCGGATTTGTTATTAAAAGACGAGCTGTCTTACGAAGCCCTTTTGCGTGGACTACCCCATGCTGATGTAACAGTCGCGGAATTACGAAGTTCAATTCGCGAATGTGGATTTGATGCGCCCGTGCAATTAAACAATCTAAGCCAACTCGATTATGAAAGCGAGAAAGAAATTTGTAATGCCAAGTATAGTGAACTATACTTATTGTCTCAAACACTCCAAGACGAGAAATCTCCGGCAAAAATTTTGCGGACTACCCAGAGAATAGAGCATTTAACCAGGCGAATAAAAAATTTGTCGATCTGGCCGAATCTCACAGAAATACCCGTTGATGTACAAAAGCTAGCAGACGAAGCTCTACGCCGCTTACCTTCAATTATCAACGATTTAAGACGAAAATCCGACTCATTCAGGATGGACGAAATAGAGAAATCATTAATGAAATTACACATCTCCCCAGTACAATCCCCCACCACTGGTTTACCTCCGCCTAACTCGGATCGGAACTCACCTATCGTATCGCAAGTGCAAGCGAACCCAGAACAAAATACTGATACAGATGTAAATGTCCCTCCTCCCGAGCATTATCAGTTTCGTCCCGGAAATAATGAATTGACCAACACCCCCAATGAATCTAATCACCCTCATCGAGGAATTACCCCTATGAACTATAACGCAGATCTATACGGAAAAATGACTCACCCTGTGGAGAAGATTTTATCCGAAATCCCTTATACAGATGGTTTAAATGTTTCCAAGTTACTAACATTTATTAGTTATCTTCTTCAGATAAAGGATCTACAGCAGCTGAATGACTGGCAGATTTTACAAGTTCTGTTACCAAAGTGTAAACCCCCGTTAAAAAATCGTGTGCTAGAAGCCCTAACCTCTACTTTCCCAGTAGAAGAGCTACATAGCTCTTTAATAAAATACTTTATTCCCACCGGCATCTATGAAGAAATAAAAAAGAAGACAGTACTCCGAGTACAAGGACATCAGGAGAGATTAGCTCACTACATCTCCGATATTAGGGAGTCCTCTCGACTACTACGTGTAAGCTGGAATGAAACACAACTGGTGGACACCATTTTAATAGGAGTGTCACCCGAAGAAAGATCTCGACTATCATTGATGAATAGACCCAATACTATTGCTGATCTAGAACAGTGCAGTATCCATTCTTCAAATGTATGGTACTCAGATCAAAATAGAGAAGCAATGAAAACCTCTGGAAATAATAGACATCAATTGCGAGCACTACTGCCTGATGTAACAACCTCGTATGAAAGACAAGTTTCTAGTAGACCTCACCATGTGCGCAAAGCTGGTAAGTTAACTGTAAACCCAGATAAAGCGGAAACCAAGTACCCACCTCGCAGAAAACCCACCTGTTATAATTGTGGCAAATATGGGCACATAAGAAGAGAGTGCAAAAGTAAGCCATTGGAACGGAATAACCCCAATTCAAAAAACATGTAAGGCAGGGAGACCCGAAAACCTGTGTCTTCCGCAGCTACTCAAAATTGGGTAAACTAAAAGAAACCAGTAATAATAATAAGAATGAATTATTCTGTAACCAAGTGAAAAACAAAAAAGGTGCGAAAGATATCGACCCCTATGTGCGAGAATTTTGTGAAAAGTGTAATGCGATTAATAGATGTAAATGGAAAAAAAATCTACTACCATTAATACGAGTCGACTTAGGCGTTACATCCCCCATCGCCTTAATTGATTCGGGATCTAGTAGAAGCTTAATCAGCCAAGAATTAGCGGACATGTTAGCTAAACATCATCTAGTAAAACGGAACCAACCTGTGAATATAAAGTGTGCTACCGCTGATAAACGTAAAATAAATATAAACCTGAGCATTACCGTTAAGGTTAAAATAAAAAACCTAAGTTGGATATTTACAGTGTTAGTATGTAAAGAATTAGGACCTGATTTAATATTAGGTGCAGATTTTATTAGTAAGACAGGAATGATTCTTGACATCTACGAGCGAGAATTTTATTTCAGATTTGACCGTGCGAGAAAACATAAATTTGATAGTAATGAAGATAAACGTTGTTCATCTACTGCACATGTAATACACCAAGATTCAGATTTATCTCACCTAGAACGAAGAGATAGAGTCAAAATAGTAAAACTAATAAAAGAATTTTCCTCGGTTCTTACACCAAAACTAGGACTGACGGACCTAATAGAGTATAAAATTAATCTGAGTGATCAGAAAGTAATACGACTACCCCCGTACAAGTTGTCGCCCCCCAAGATGGAAGTCATGCGAAACCATATCAATAAGTTATTGGATCAAGGAGTCATAGAACCCTCTACGTCCCCATATTCTTCACCCTCCTTTTTAGTACCGAAAGGACCAGATAAACACCGACTAGTTATAGACTACAGGCAATTAAATAAAAGAATAGAATTTGAATCAATCCCTCTTCCAGACATCCATAGTGCGTTTCATTATTTTACTAAAGCAATGGTTTTTACGGTAATGGATCTAAATCAAGCTTTTCACCAAATACCTCTTTCAGAAGAATCCAAACGTCTAACCGCGTTTGCAGTTCCTTTTAACTTATACCAATTTACTAGGGTACCCTTTGGAATATCTCAAGGAAGTTCCGTATGTAGTAGACTATTGGAGAAGATATTTCACGACATTAAATTTAAATATGTGTACCACTATTTGGACGACATCGTAATATACAGTGAATCAATGGAACAACATCTCAGACATTTGCGTGAAGTGTTATCTCGTTTACTAAGAGCAGGATTAACGGTGAACCCAAATAAGGTAAGTTTTGCTGTCCCTCAGTTTTCTTTCTTAGGACACATAGTGAAAGCGAATGGAAAGGTAAGCATTGACCCCGAACGTACCCGTGCTATTAGAGAATTTGCACCCCCACGAGATGCAAAAGGTATAGCCTGATTTTTAGGTATGGTGAATTATTTCCACAAATACATTCCCCATCTTGCCGAAATAGCAGCCCCCCTAAACTCCTTACGAAAGAAGGGAACAAAGTTCGAATGGAGCTCAATACATCAAAACGCGTTTGAGCAACTTAAAGAAAGCATTATATCTCCCCCAGTTTTGCAATTAGCTGATTTCACAAAACCATTCGTCGTGCAAACCGACAGTTCCAGTGTAGCGTTAGGTGCAGTGATATACCAAGAGATAGATAACTGTAGACTACCAATTAGTTATGCATCACGAACACTGAGCGATCAAGAAAGAAAGTATTCTGCATATGAATTGGAATGTTTAGCAATTGTTTTTGCATTCGAAAAGTTTAAACCCTTCCTAGAACATAAAGAATTTCTTTTAGAAACCGACAATCAGGCGTTATCATGGTTATTGAATCACCCTAAACAATTAGGACGAATTGGCAGATGGATATTGAAATTAAACTGCTACAAATTCAGAGTGCAGCATATTAAAGGTACTCAAAATGTAATCGCCGATACCCTGTCCCGTATGTTCCAGTCACCCACTAAAACTTCCGAAAAGGTAGTGAAGCTGGAAATAGCAAGTGCGAACGCCGTAATTACTGAATTCCCCCTTGCCTTTACAAACATTGCCCTATATCAACAACAAGACCCCTTACTGAAGCCTATTATAGAACAACTTACCCAAGGTATTAAATCCGAGAAGTACGTATTGAGTAAGAATGTACTGTGTCTCAAAATAAGAGACGGAAAGGAATTAAGAATAATAGCCCCGGATGTAATTAAGCCCATGCTAATGGAATACTTCCATTCATCTACCATAGGAGCCCATATGGGAATCAATAAGACGATACATCGTATTCGAAAGGAATATCATTGGAACAATATGAACTGCGAAATAGCTACCTTCGTAAAGAAATATTCATTATGCGCCCTTAGCAAACCCGCCAGAAATACTCAAGTAAGCCAATTGATATCAGAAATCCCAAAGACCCCTTTTTCGAAACTTTATCTAGATTTCTCAGGTCCGTATCCACGATCCAAATCAGGAAATACCATGTTACTGATATGTGTAGATTCGTTCACCAAATTTGTTTGGATGTATCCCATGCGATGAGCATTAGCGTCGACAACAGTTAAAATACTACAGGAAAGATTATTTAAAGATTACGGTACTCCAGTACGTATAGTATCTGATAACGGCCCGCAGTTTAAAGCAAAAGAATTTAGGAATATGTGTTTCAAGTTAGGGATAGACCATATAACCACTACAGAGTATCGACCGCAAGGCAATATTGCTGAAAGGTATCTACGAAACCTCAAATCTGCGCTAATAGCCTATCATGCGAACGATCACACGTCGTGGGACCAAAATCTATCCTGGATTCAATACGCTTTTAATTCAGCTTACCACGAAGGTCACAAGTCGACCCCGTTCGAGTTACTATACAAGTATCGACCAAACCACCCTTTGTCCACAAGATGGAATATACACGATCTGCTGCCTCCGCAAATAACGGATAAGCAGATAAAGCGAATATGGAACAAAGCCCGCTCTAACTTGAGAGCAAGCTTGGAAAAATCCAGAAGATACCACGAGAAAGGTAGTCATAGCAACTCAGTCAGGTACCAAGTAGGTGACTTAGTAATGTACAAGACTCACCCCATTAGTAGTGCGATTGATAAGACCACCTCGAAACTATCATTCAGATGGTGTGGCCCTTACCAAATCCAAAAGTACCTAACTCCAGTTACAGTAGCCCTGTGCGAACCTGCAACTCAGAAATATGTGCGGAGAACGCATATTTCGCAACTAAAGTTGTATAAGAAGAAGTGACGGTAGAGTATAACCCAAAAAGAAAAGGGAATACTAGGCAGTAAAGAAAATTATATTTCTGAATCCACGTAAGAAATGTAAAACGTAGAGTTTGGAAACGAGGCCTGATCAACCTGAGTTCCAGTTCTGCGAAGCATGCATTAATGAATAATCATTAACTAGATGGGTACTAACACTCATTAACTACATGAGTTATATACGACTCACAGAAGAAAAGATAGAATTCTAAATAGTAAAGATTTAGAAAGTTACTCTATAGAAGAGAGAGTAAGACAAACAAAAAACCGGTAGTAAAATTAAGTGATAGAGATAAGAAAGAGCTTTGTGTTTTAATTGTGTAAATATTTAGTGTAAATAGTATGTAAAAAAAAAAAGGTAGTTCATAAGAATATAAAGTGTACTGTGTTGTAACTATAGGTAATAACTATGTGGACAACGTTGTAAAGTGTACAACAACTATGTGAAAGAAATTACACACACTAACCCCATTCAATATCCCAGTGCCCAATAGTGAGTTAGACTCAAAAAGCTTAACCGTAGCGTGCAATTTAAGTGGTGGAGTATGTGACGATTTAAATAAAAGAAATAATCAAGAAAATAAAAATTTTAAAAAAAATTAAGGTTGCGAGCTCTTAAGCCATTTAAATCTCACTGTATTAATATAAAATACCTGTATGTACTCAGTATGAGAGGAAGCAGTAATTAATTAGTTATAAGATACTCTAATAAAAAGATAAATTGTAAAGAGTTATTAATATCGTATTTAACCCTTTGCTTGTAAGCAGGCGCTGTCCTGTTGATTCCAGACTCGACATGCTTTCCGAGTCTTGTGTGAGTTAGAATAAGATAAAAAAATTAATGTTAATAATAAAAAAAAATCTGAAGACATAAATAGTCGCTAAAACAACTGATTTAAATTATGTATATTTGTTTAGGGATAGTTTGTATAAATAAAAAATGTTAACTTAAATATAGTTAGGAACTATATTCTCGCGCGGAAATTGTCCCACTAACTTTTGCCCAGTACCAGGCGAAGGGAGCGGAATTTCTCTCTCTTGCAATGGTGACTTCGTACAGTATAGACGTAGGAGCTGTGCGCTTAAAATATGTTAACTACATTTTGTCTCACCTTAAGATGGTGTACCAGATGTAGCTGTTTAAAGCATCTGGATGTGTTAATTAATATAGTCATGTAGATAGACAAGAAATTTAAAGTAAAAAAAACGAAACGTAAAAAAAAAGGAGTGTAACACAAGATGACTTCGTGCTTCAACTAATAACAACAATTCCAAAGTCATACCCGGAGATGTGAACTATCAGAAGCCACAAACTCTACTGCACGTGACAGAATATGCAGATCAGGACATCCGAGAATCTACAAGATCATCGTAGATATCTACACGACATATTGTTCAACCTGCGAACTTTTGGAGCCCTTTACAGAGGAAGGCCAGACCGAGATGACGACGTAGCTGTTCCTGTTTCCCAAGACGGATACCCCAGGACGAGTCTTCTGCATACCAATTAAAAGGTGACTCGATAGCCTGTCTATCGAGGGTTACTAATATTTGTTACACAACACATCTTGAAAGAGACTTTTCAGAAACTATTAACTTTGTAAAGACTTATAAATTAAATCTAAGAATTTCATGTAACTATTCTAACTTCATACGTTGTAACAGTTTATATGCTAATGTAGAGTAATATAATTCAAGCAATAATACCATTCTTCCAATGGTTGAATAAAAGAAAGTCTTGCAAGCTAATATCATGAAATGAGTATAATTAAAAGTCTTAATTACAGAAATACAGAAAGTTGACCCGGATCCGAGGTATAGCTATATGAAATCAAGTTTGATCTCAAAGTTTAAAGAAACCTTTCAAATAACTTAATAATTGAATTAGTAATGTCATGGGATCTGTCAGTATATGTTTTTAAATGTTAAATAAAGAGAAGTCTTCTTGTTACACACATATGAGGAGTGCTTAAATCAATTGTATACCTTGCCATTGTTTCCTTACACAGTTAGTAAGTAATTTGTTACATTAATTATTTGTGATCAATTCTGTTACAACGTAGGCAGCCCATCTAATTAACGGAGTTTAATTACGAGGGGTTCCCTGGATTTGTAACGCGGGGAATAGACGTTACACAATGATATTTGTAGACGACATTCTTGTAATATCAAATACGTTTGAAGAACACATAAATAATCTAGGTATAATATTCCATAAGTTTAGGCAAGCCAACATGTCCCTTAACCTAACCAAATGTGAATTCCTAAAAACTTCCATTCATTTCCTAGGACACATTATCTCATCCTCAGGTATACAACCTGACCCCACCAAAATATCCAGTATAACAAATTTTCCCTCACCTAGAAACCTTAAAGTGTTACGAGGATTCTTAGGACTAACAGGATACTACAGAAGATGTTCACCATTGTATGCTGAGAGAACGCAACCTTTGTTAGAATTAACAAAGAAAGGACAAAAATGGGGATGGGAGAAGAAACATCAAGAAGCCTTCGACCAAGTGAAAACATTATTTGTTGAGAACATCATGCTACGTCACCCTCAAAAGAGAGGAAAGTTTGTGATTTATTCTGATGCCAGTGATTACGCCGTGGGAAGTGTTCTATATCAACAAGATTCTCAAGGAGAACACAGAGTTATCGCCTACGCAAGCAGAGTTTTCAAAGGAGCAGAAAAGCATTACTCAACATCGGAGAAAGAGATTCTTCCCATAGTCTATGCTCTCAAACAATTTAGGTATTATATTTATGGTACTCACTTCGAAATACATATGGATCATCAAGCATTATCATTTTTGCTGAAATGCAAAGTAACGAATGCACGTTTATTATGATGGATTCTAGCCATTGGGGAATACTCATTTACAATCAAATATTGCAAAGGAAGAGATAACAGTGTGGCAGATACGTTAAGCAGATACATCACGGAAGAATGTGAGGAGATCTACGAGGACGAAAACAGAGAAGTACGACTTTTATCCATCAGATGGGAAGCTAGTCAGGAAGTAAGAAGAATGTTGCAGAATTTAGTGGAGGAACAGGAGCAGGATGTTACCATAAGAAATAAAAAGAGCCAAGAGCAACTACCCATTCAGTATGAAATACACAACAATACTCTCTTCAAATTAGTAAACCAGGGTTGGAAGGTAGTATTATCAAATGAAATGTTGCATAAACTAATAAAACCTGTACATGAAACTCTAGCACATGCTTCAGCTTTGAAATGTTATTTATGTCTACGAGAGGATTTTACCATTAATAATACAGTAGAACCTCTTTAACCCGGATCAACTGGGGCCGGGCCAATCCGAGTTAACGAAAATCCGGGTTAACCAGAGAATGAGGGAAAAATGATAAAAAAGAACATGTACTTACCAAAAATATTTTTAATGGAGTTTAAAAATTATTATCGGCACACTTTCACCTAAAAACACATAATATGTATTTACACTGTACACAATATGGGTACAAACTAGTCGGTAGTAAAAAAGGCAGTGAGCTTTTGCTGCCTCAGTTTTGTGTATCGCTTACGAGCAGTGCGATCTCGCATCCGCTTTAGCATTAGAAGCTCGTTTGGCAATGTTTCGGCTTGACTCTCGAAATAAACCATCAATTTATCTATGTTTGCTACTGCTTCTGCGTGGGTCATAACCACAGCTGGTTCATCAACACTGTCTGAATCCTCTTCATTTTCATTTTCTGTAACACTGCATGATGCAATAATTTCTTCCTCTGTGATCGCTTTATAACCTCCGTCATTGTCAATTTGCAACCAATTGTCAATGTCTTCTTCATCAACATCGGAACAGCTATCAATATTTTTTAAAATGTCTATAAAATCTTCTTCCACACTTGTTTTTTCTTCTTCTTCAATTGTATTGTTTTCTGGCAAATCACACACACCAGGCCACAACTTTTTCCATGACTTTATCAAAGTTTCTCTTCCAACCTGGTCCCAAGCTTCCGCAATCATATAAATAACAGTCTTTATGTTAAAAGAGTTCAGCACCTCTACCACACCATGCTCTCCTTCGTCCTCTACCAGTTGACTTAGCATTTGCCTTTTGTACACTTTTTTTATTTTTTCTAGAACTCCTTGGTCCATCGGTTGAACGAGAGAAGTTACATTAGGTGGTAAAAACTTCACTGAAATGTCATCTTTGACTAGTTCATTGACAGACGGATGCGAAGGCGCATTGTCAATCAGCAAAACCGCCTTGTTGGGAACGCCACAGTTCTTCAAATATTTTTTTACTGATGGCACAAAATTCTCGAAAAACCATTGTTTGAAAATGTCACTAACCATCCAAGCACTTTTTTGTGAGCTGTAAACAATAGGTAATGAGCCTCGTTTCACATTTTTCAATGCACGGGGGTTTTTAGACTTCCCTATTATAAGGAGAGGAATTTTGTGCTTTCCTGACGCATTACTGCAAGCCATTATGGTGAGGCGGTCTTTCCGTTTTTTATACCCTTTCGCTGAATCTCCTAATTTTGAGGCTAGCGTTTTACTCGGCAACATCCGGTAAAATAAACCGGATTCATCGGCATTGTAAACTTGATCTGCAGTCAGTTCTTCCTTTTTAATAAAGTCTTCAAACTCTTTTTTAAATTTTTCTGCCGCTTCAACATCACCTGACAAGCTTTCTCCAGTGATTGTAAGTTGACGCACTCCATGCCATTTTTTACATCTGCCCAACCACCTCTGGCTAGCTGTAAAACTCGGGTCTCCATGGGGCAACTGTTTGTTCAAACTCAATGCTTTCTGTCGGATGATGGGTCCAGAAATCGGCAAACCACGTTCTCTTTCAGCACAAAACCAGACAAACAATGCTTCATCCAGAGTTTCTAGTTTAGCAGTTTTTGCTTTACACCGATTATCCAAACTGTCCTTAGAAATCATTTTGAAACAAAAGTCTTCAATGCGTTTTCTGTTCTTTTTCCAATCAGATACGGTCGATGTTCCTACTCCAAACTCAGCAGCAATGTTCTTTAACGATTCTCCCTTATCAATTATTGTCAATGCTTCCATCCTTTTTTTCATAGTCACAACAATGTTTTTACGTTTCGTCGCCATCGCGAACAACGCGCTAACAAAACAGCACAACGATACTGTATCTCGACAGTGACACTAGGACAACACGCGAACACTACCGAGATTGTCGCTGAGGAATGTTGTTTCTAGGTCAATGTCAAGTGCGAGGCATGGGGAGGGGAAGGAGAGGGTTGAGTCACCAGTTAGCTGCGTAGCAACAGCAGGTGGGGTGAGTGCAATGAACACACCCTCTGGCAAGTGGATTTCAGTAATGTACCTACTGAGAATAGAGATTTATCGTCTGTAAAACAAGTCTTCATTTACTACGCTAAACAACATAACTTTTTTTCCAAAACTGGTCCGGGTTATCCGGACGTTAACGAGGTTCTACTGTATGTTTAGGAAAATTAAAAATGAGTTGAAAAAGTGTTATGAGTGTCAGACCGCAAAACAGCAAAATCTTCATACATATGTTGAGATGCAGAGTATTCAGAAGGAAGCTAGAGGGGAGTTAGTTGCAGTGGACTTTCTGGGACCTCTACCGAGATCAAGTCGGGGAGTTAAGCACATACTTGTCTGTATAGATGTTTTCCAAAGCAGTTCATCTGTATCTCCAGTTATGCGACCTACAACAAAAGCTGTACTGAAAATACTACTCAATAAATATATTCCAGCATTTGGAAAGATGAAAAAGGTCTTGAGTAACCAAGGCGTACAATTCCAGAGCGAAGTTTGGCACCAAACTATAAGAAAAAATTGAATTAAAACCATCCTATCAGCTATTAGACATCCACAAGGAAATCTAGCAGAAAGGGTAAACAAGGAATTAGGTAAATATCTACAGATTTACTGCCATAACCAACATAACAGATGGGCAGAATATTTACCATTCTTTGAAAAGGCTATGAACGAGAAATACAGGGAAGCAACAAGTTACACGCCAATTGAAATAGAAGAAGATCGTAAACCCGAGAGATTTTGGAGAAAATATATACAAAAACCTGCCAATCAAAACATACAAATTCCAATCAGTGTTAAAATAGAGAATGCGAAGAGAAGAATAAGAGAAAAATGTAACAAGAGAGTAGAGCAGTTCAACAGAACAGATAAGCTACAACAATTTGCAACTGGAGAAGAGTTATTATTAAAGACTAATCCAATAGGGAAAATAGTTGACAATACAGCTAAAAAATTTTTCGGGTTGTATGATGGACCATATACACTGGTACGACAAGTTGGTAAACAAACATTCATAGTGTACGACGGCGTGAGAAAAAAAGAAATGGGTAAATACCATGCTAACTCTTTGAGAAAATTCCATTCATAAATAACTGGGTCACTAGAACGATTGAAGCGGAACAACGAATGAAGCAGATGTACCAAAACACCACAGCAACTTTACCTACAAGGGAGGGGAAATACGAGGTTTGTTCAAATAAAGACAGGACTTTTGAAATAGCACTCCGATCAGTGTACGGAGCGTGTTCCGACATGTGGTGCCGCCTAGCGGCCACCTTCGGCAACTTAACCCCGATTATTGCATCATTCTACTAGTATTAGTTGGCGGCATAAAACTGTCGAAGTAAACACGTTGCATTCACCGTTCTGCAAAGTAAAGATGAAAGATTTTATGGAGCAGCGCGTTTGTGTGACATTTTGCTGCAAGACCGACAAAACTTTTACTGAAACGTGGGCTTTGCTTCAGCAAACCTATAAGGAAGACTGTATGAGCCGTTTGCAGTGTCACGAGTGGTTTAAACGTTTTAAATCGGGCAGAACATCGATTGAGGAAGAGTCAAGATCAGGATGACCTTCGACGTCAACAAACGATGAAAACATCGATGCTGTTCGTTCCGTGATTCGTGCAAATCGTCGTTTGACTGTGCGAGAGGTTGCTGAGGAAGTCAGCATCAGCATCGGGTCGTGCCACGAAATTTTGACCGTAAAACTTGGCATGCATCACGTCTCTGCAAAACTCGTGCCACGTCTGTTGACCGACGACCAGAAGGAGAACCGTGCCAAGATCAGCCAAGAGCTGCTTGATTGTGCCAGTACCAACAAAAACTTCATAAAAACCATCATAACAGGAGACGAAACATGGGTTTATGGCTACGAAATTGAAACCAAGGCGCAATCGTCACAATGGATTGGAAAAATGTTGCCCCGACCGAAAAAAGCACACGAGTCGGTCAAACTTGAAGTTGATGATTATTTTTTTTTTATTATCGAGTAGTCCACCACGAATTCGTGCCACAGGGTCAGACTGTTAACAAGGAGTTCTACGTACAAGTTTTAAGGCGTTTGAGGGAAGATGTGCGCCGGAAGAGGCCTGAGCTGTGGAAAAACAAGAGCTGGGTGTTGCATCACAACAACGCGCCAAGCCACTCGTCTCTGCTAGTCAGCTAATTTTTGGTCGGTAACGAAATAGCCGTCCTTCCTCACCCTCCGTACTCTCCAGACTTGGCCCCCGCGGACTTTTTCCTGTTTCCAAAATTGAAAACCACATGAGAAAGGACGTCGTTTTCAAAGTGTTGACGAGATTCAACAGAATTCGCAGAGACAACTACGCACCATCTCACAAAACGAGTTCCAGGGAGCATTCCAACAGTGGCAGAAATGATGGGAGTGGTGTGTTGCAAGCAGGGGGGAGTACTTTGAAGGGGACAAACATTTGTAATGTTGTAATTACAGTAATAAAGTTTGTATTTTAAACCTCGTATTTGCTCAAAACCTCCAAATAAGGGTACAAGTGAAAAAAATCACATACTCATTAGTTGCACATAAAATAAATGTGTCAAAAAATAAAAACGATACCATATTATTTATCTAAAAAAAAAAATTGGTATTAACACTTTGAGTACCGTGGCATTTGTGCATAGACCATCCCCTATGACCAGCGGTTTTTTAAAAAAAAGCACTGGTGTATAAACACTCATAAATACTTAATACAATGTAATACTAAAAAAATAAATATACCACACTTTTTCCTACTTTCCTCTTATGAAAATACTTATATTTTTATTATTGCTTTTATATATTGCAACTAAAGCTGTTTAAAAATACGTTGTAACTAATAATATAGTAATTAAAACAAACACGCCCGCTGTTATCAATAACACGCAAAATAAATACGAAATAACCTCAGAAAAACTGCAAACCTCACGTAAACAAAAATCGCAACTTCCACCTTGAACACGCAAAATGTAAACAAAGTAATGACGCTGCCAACTGTATACAAATTATTTCCCTAAAAACTATTTTCTTCAGTCAGTGCTGCAATCTGATGGCAGAAACACGAACTAAAATGTCAAATAAAACTTCTGCATTCGTTCTGTGGCATAACAGTACGATGCGAAGCATTTGAAACATTGAAAAGTGAGTGGCATAATATTACGCAGCCTGTCAAAATACCAAGTCCACTGGCGGCGCAATATTACGCTGTTGGTCCTCAAAGTGTTAAAATTTTTTTTTTCACCAAGCAGGGAAATAATGCAATGGTACTGTACATTGCCAAAATAAATGAAATAAATAAATATGAATTAATAAACATGATTCAGATTGCATAAGCTGTATCGTAGTAAAAATAGGGAGCACAGAATTCATGCATGGACACGCATTCCCCACACACCTGTCGCTAGCATTGTGTACACGCGTATTTTGTTTGTGTGTGTGAAGCCTGTCCGTTCCTGAAATGTAACCAACCCTTTTCAAGTAGAATAGTTGTATGTTTTATTTTAATTATAAGAAAAATATGTAAGATAGGGTAAAACAAAAGACACCAAAGTGTATAGAAATTAAAGGTGAATAAAGGGTTAAAAGACCGTACCGATGTGACGAAAAGTGCAATTACTATACGTAAAAAGTGAATAGCTCTTTCTGTGATTACCATAAAGAAGTGTAATTTACGTATAGTAAACATATAAAAATTAGTGATCGATTGAGCATCGAGTGATGTGAAACAAACTTTGTAATTCCGAAGATAGGCGAAAATAGTGAATTGAACCAGAGTGGGGGAAGTGACGTTTCGACAAAATCTGACAAGTTAAAATTGATCAGACATGAGTTTTTGCATGACGTGACTAGCAAATTTTTGTTTGCAAATTGGTTTTGTGACCAGGTCACGCTAATAAAGCTTCTTCTTTTCGATTGAACCTTTGCTACAGGAGGCTATGTCAGTCGACATAGAGGCGGAGTAGTTTATATATTTGTATTGCTTGACACTTTCTCAAAATATGTAAAATTGTATAGCGTAAAAAGAGCTACCAGTAAGGTATTGAGTGAAAAGGTGACTAAAGACTATAATTAACGTGGGTAAGCCAAAAGTAATTTTATCAGACCATGGGCCGCAGTTCATCAGCAGAAGATGGCGCCAGACCTTAGGATGGGAAGGCATCCTCACGAAGCATACGGCTGTGTATCATCCCCAGTCCAACCAGGCTGAGCGTGTAATGAGAGAAATAGGCAGGATCTTCAGAGCCTATTGTCATGCTAAACACAGCGAATGGCCGTTGTATGTACGAAAGGTAGAAACTTGGCTGAACAGTACCACCCACGAGTCTACTGGCTATACACCTCATGAACTGGTAAGAGGAACACGCCCCCCAAGAATCTTGGAACAATTATTCGACTATCCACCTGAGAGTAGAACAACAGATATAAACATTAAAATCCGGTTGGCGAATGAAAACTTAATCAGCAAGGGTGAACAGAGAAAACGTAGACACGACGCAAGAGGTAAGTGGGTTAAGTATAATATAGGACAAATGGTATTAGTTAAAAGACATGACTTATCGAGTGCGCAAGACAAAGAAATTAAGAAATTCTTTCTCTTGTATGAAGGACCATATGAGGTCATAGAAGTTAAGATGCAAAATTCTTATGTATTACAGAACAACGTAACTGGAGAGATAGTAGGAACACACAATGCTACGAATTTAAAATTGTACTGGTCGTCTTAGTTATTTTATGAATATTGATGTTTTTATATTTTGAGTGTTTGAGTATTAATGCAGTTTTATTGATTTTACAGAAGGGACTCTCCCCCATTTTCGGGCGATCACAGACTCACCACCTCTGATCGTGGATTTTGGAATTCTGGAGGCGGACCATGGTTGGCGGAACTGACGTAAGGAAGTGAAAGCAACGATGGTCTTCCTCCACACAAAATTGGTAGCAAGTAGAAAATTTAATATTATTATTGAACGGGGAGGGGGACCCCTAATTCTTGGAATATAAAAAAAGTTTGGCATTCATCCCATGAATTTTGGTTTTATTCTAAAAATCATAGAATAGAATTTGAAAATTGTGTAACTTAATAGGTTAACTCATTAAGGAGTTATATTTTTTTGTGTATAAACTAAGCAGATCAGAAGATCCATTGTTTTCCTGTAGTGTTAGAAAAGTGATGTTTTGGACTTGGAAAGTGTCTACAAATTTATTAATGTAACTAAAGGAAGAAATAACATTTTTTTTAGATGATATCTAAATTTTGATTTTGTGAAGTAACAACCTTACGGGGTTAAAAGGACATAGTGCTTGGACGGTAGCGCGATTATTTTATTTTACTAGGTTGGCTAATCTGATTTATATCTCATCAACGTTCGCGTAATCGTACTTTGACCAGTGCACATTCAGTAATCTCGGCGTTCGGTTCGCCGGACCTTTCCGTCAAGTTAGTGTCGACATTAGATGTAGGCCTTAGGCCTTACTATTTTCTATCATGGCCAACTAGCGCCACAACTTCATTCTTAACTAAATTTATTAATTATTAATTCAATATGCAGCATTAGCCAGCCTTCTTTCAATTTATTACAGCTGTAATGTGATCATTCAAATTATTAAAACTATTCGTATACAGTCCACTTCTCTTATTTCTTAATGTAATTTAATACATCCTACACAACATCTTCAATCATAATGGAAGACCAGCAGACAAATATTTAATGCAAGATACATAATTTTCGCCCGCTTGGGCTGAACAAATTAACTCTTCCGGTCCGCACTTGCGGAACGTTACTTTTCTTAAACTGTTTCGGCCCACTTGGGCCGGGATCAGCCATATTTTTGGTCCACCGTGCCTGGATTATAATCAGCATTTTAGTCCTCACGGTGCGCATCATCCATTTTTGGTCACTCCGGACCTGGATTTCCACTTAATGTCTTTTGTATCTTTTTCTGGCCATCACGGGCGGGTTAGCACGTCAGCTAATGCGACCGTGGCGTGATTTGCGTCGCCATTTCGCTCGTCGTCTTCAGGCAACGTGATAGCAAGTTCCTGCCGGCTGCAGTGCCTCAAGGTGGTCATCTTGCCAGCTGTTCACCATCATCATCAAGGAGCCGACGCTGCGGGACGTCGCTGACCAGGTACCACCAGCAACAGTAATAAGGTGCGTAAAAGAATGTCTGAGGAAGGCCTCAAGGTGCTGACCAGAAAGAGAGGCGGATTAAAGTCCGCGATAGTGCAGATACAATCCGCGGTAAATTCATTTGACATTAATTTAACCACAAAACATTTTTTGACTGTGAGATTAGAAAGTCTTAAGAGCTTAGCCTCGAAGTACGACGAAGTACAGTCTGAGATAGAGCTTATAAGTAAAGACGTGAGCACTGCTCAGGCAGACCGAGTCGAGGTTGAGGAAATGATATACTCAACTGAGGCAAACATTTTACAACTTCTTGACACTGTTAATACTCAGACTGTGCCTCCTGTACTATCGACGCCTGTGCATTTAAAACCGATATGTTTGCCCTGCTTCTCAGGCAACATACTTGAGTGGCAACATTTCTATTCAATTTTTAATGATCTGGTGCATTCAAGATCAGATTTAACACCAGTACAGAAACTGCATTACTTGCATTCATCGGTGAAGTGTGAACCATTAGACTTAATTAAATCATTGCCAATTTGTCAAGAGAATTATGTAATAGCGTTGAACTTGCTGTCCGATAGGTACAATAATCCATTTATATTAGCAAAATATTATGTACAGAACCTACTTCAGGTTAAGTCCACAATAAAGGACTCAGTCCAAAGCTTAGCTGAGTTTACGAATACTATAACGTCTTCTGTTAATTCGCTGGCGGCAATGAAGCTGTCTGTAAACCTATTTGAGTTTATTACTATACAATTGCTTTCCACTAAACTTGACCCTATCACTTTAAAACGTTGGAAGGAGTCTATAGACCCTGACAACTTGCCTAGTTTTCAAGACTTTACTCATTTTTTGAATTTGCGCCGACAGCTTTTAGAAAATACTATGCCAACTGAACCCGGACAGCAATTCAATAAACCTAGTGTAAAACCAAACAATAAGTTTGAGAAATGTAGTTTAAGAAATACTGCTGGCAGCAGTACCTTTAAGAGTTATCATGCTACGGCAAGGCATTATTCATGTGTGTGCTGTAAATCTGATCACCCGCTTTACATGTGTAATAATTTTCGCATATTAAGTGCCGCTGAGCGGGGGCAATTGGTGGCAAACCATAAATGTTGTATTAACTGCCTTAGAGCAGGTCATTTGATAACAAATTGTAAAAGTAAACAGGTTTGTAAAATTTGTTCAAAGGGTCACCACACCTTGCTGCACGCTAATTACGTGCCGAAATCAGCAGCTGCCAGCAGTAACTACTGCTCATTTAAATTACAGTGTAAAAACAATGTACTTTTATCCACTGCAGTTGTATATGTCATTGATCAGGCTGGCAATAGGCATAAGGCGCGCGCACTTCTTGACGCCGGGTCTCAGATCAATTTTTGTACGAAATCATTTGCGAAAAGATTGCACCTCAAACTAACCCGATCTAATATTCCGATTACAGGAATAAGCAACACAGCGTGTTGCGCTACTGACATTGTTTCTATGCGTATTATGTCTCGCTATCAGAGACATAGTTTCGAGGCCAAATTTGCCGTCATATCTAACTTAACTCATAATCTGCCTTCAATATCGTTTGACATCAACCGGTTCCACATTCCAAATAAAATTTTTCTCGCCGACCCAGATTTTAATATATCTTCACAGATCGACATACTATTGGGGGCTCAATTTTATCTAGATTTAATATTAGCTAATAAGTACACACGCGGACCCAACTTCCCTATCATTCAGGAGACAAAACTGGGTTACATTTTGGCCGGCAATCTGCCCAAGCACTGCCACACCCAGGGTCCTGCTGTTTCGTTCTTGGCAAGGAACAATGACAGCCAAATCCTGCAATCTCTTGAGAGATTTTGGGAGGCAGAAACGATCCCCAGCGATACCCCTAATGGCGAGTCGGCTTGCGAAGAGCATTTTATGCGCTACACTCAGCGCAACCACGAGGGTAGATTTATAGTGTCGCTCCCATTCAAGTCTGATAATCCTCACTTAGGGGAATCCTACACAAGTGCCGAATCAAGGTTTTTAAACTTGGAGCGTCGATTCAGGCGCGATCCCAAGCTCGCTCGCGACTACGCAGACTTTATCGGGGAATACATGAAGCTTGGGCACATGACACCCATTGATCATGGAGCTATCAATTTAGGATCGTCAAATATTTATTACTTGCCTCACCATGCTGTGTTTAAACATTCTAGCTTGACCACAAAATTGCGGGTTGTCTTTGATGGTTCCTCCAAGACTACAAATGGCCTTTCGTTAAATGACCTATTATTGGTAGGCCCCAATGTTCAGCAAGATCTCTTCTCTATTCTGTTGCGGTTTCGCACACATAAGTATGTCCTGATTGCTGACATCGAAAAAATGTATCGTCAGATTCGCGTTGCTGAAGAGGACTGTCACTATCAGCGTATTTTGTGGCGTGACTCTCCCCTCGAACCACTTAAGCATTTCGCGCTGCGAACAGTAACTTACGGCACGGCTAGCGCCTCCTTTTTGGCCACACGGTGCCTTTTACAAATTGCTAGAGACAATCAAACTTCCTTTCCCCAAGCGGCTTTAGCCATCACTAACGATTTTTATGTAGACGATCTACTTACCGGTTCTGACACTATCCCCGATCTGACTAATCTGAAATCCGACCTAGGTGCGTTACTTGCTCAATATGGTTTCACGTTGCACAAATGGGCCTCAAATGAACCCACAGCGTTCGCAAGTCATCACAACCTTTCACGACCCCTAAATAAACAGGACAATGTGCGTACCCTGGGCATTCTTTGGAACAACACTGCTGATTCATTTTTGTTTGATGTCAACCTATCTCCGGTTCTTCATAGCATATCCAAGAGGCAAATTCTTTCAATAATCGCTGGAATATATGATCCACTGGGTTTAATCGGACCAGTTGTCTTTTTGTATAAACACTTCATGCAGCGACTCTGGCTTTGTAAGCTTAGTTGGGATGAACCGCTTTCCGGTCAGTCACTGTCGGATTGGCATTCTTTGTGTCACAAATTAAGTCTGATTGGTAAAATAGTGGTCCCGCGATCTATTCGTTGCAACCATCAGGCGGTTACAGTTCAGTTGCATGGTTTTTCGGATGCTTCCGAGAGAGGGTTCGGCT
The DNA here is from genome assembly GCA_034769895.1 of Magicicada septendecula. Lineage (NCBI taxonomy): Eukaryota > Metazoa > Arthropoda > Insecta > Hemiptera > Cicadidae > Magicicada > Magicicada septendecula. The sequence continues at coordinate 82,440,103 of CM068373.1, read as the reverse complement.
GTTGTGTGTATGTCCGAGTCATTTATCAAGATGCTACTGCTTCCTGTCGTATTTTGTGTTCAAAATCTCGCGTGGCTCCCTTGCGCCAAGTGTCATTACCTCGTATCGAGCTCTGCGCTTGTTTGTTATTATCGCGACTTGTGTCTAAAATTATTCCTGCTCTTCATTCATTCATTGAGGATGTACATTTGTATTCCGATTCTATGGTGGCTCTTTACTGGATTCATGCGCAGTCTTCGCGTTGGAAAACATACGTCGCTAATAGGGTTGCTGAAATTCAGCGTCGCACGCAAACTTGTACCTGGCATCACATTGATTTGCGACGCAATCCTGCTGATATTATTTCTAGGGGGTGTCTCCCGGACGTTTTGCGCGATTGCTCGCTTTGGTGGCACGGTCCTGGCTGTCTGTCTCAATCGTCAGAGTCTAATCCTTTCCCATCTTTCGTACCGGCCACTCCATCATCTTCGGAAGTCATCGCGGAAGAGAAAACTACACATAACCGTTCGCTAATGTCTACCCTGGCTGTTAGACTTATCGTTGGACTTTTCCTCGTTACACCGGCTGACACGTGTATACGCTTACTGTTTTCGTTTCATCAGAAATGTTAGGCACTCATCTGCGGACAGGCTTTCGGGCGATCTGACCCCTGTGGAAATTCATTAGTCTCTTAATTTCTTTATAAGGCAATCTCAATCGACCCACTTCCAAGGCGAAATTAGTTGTCTTCGGAACGGATCTTCTGTTTCCATCAGAAGCAAGTTAGCCTCTCTCGACCCGTTTCTTGACGACACTGGAATGATACGCGTGGGCGGACGATTGCAGCATTCCCAGTTATCTTACGACTCGAAACATCCTATCGTACTACCCCCTTCGGCGCATGTCACACGCCTTATCATCGAACGCGAACACATTCGTTTGCTTCATGCTGGTGCGCAGCTCGTGCATCATTCACTGCGTCAAGGTTGGTGGATTGTTAATGCCCGGCTAGTCATCCGTTCCATTATTCGTAAGTGTCTCAAGTGCATCAGGTTTAGCGCCACACAGCAGGTTCAGAGGCATGGCATCTTGCCATCCCCTAGAGTCACTCCTTCAAGGCCGTTTCTATTTTGCGCGGTTGATTATGGTGGTCCCTTCATGATTCGTCATGGCGGGCAGAAGTCTAGAACTCTTACTAAGGCGTACGTGTCTCTGTTTGTTTGCTTAGCAACTAGGGCTATTCACCTGGAATTGGTGTCCGACCTTACTGCCAGCGCATTTATAGCTGCTTTACGTCGTTTTATGGCACGTCGGGGTATACCTAGTCAACTGTACTCCGACAACGGCATGAACTTCAGGAAGGCCCGCACCATCTTACATGACATTTACAACTTTTGGCACGATAAGGATGCCATCACCTCGATCAAGTCATTCACATCCTCTCAGGGGATATCATGGTCATTTATTCCGCCCTCCTCACCTCATTTCGGTGGCCTTTGAGAGAGCGGCATCAAGAGTTTGAAATTTCATTTGCGGCGCGTGGTAGGCAAATCTATACTAAACTTCGAAGAGTTCACAACCGTTTTGTCTCAGATAGAGGCATGTCTGAACTCTCGACCTTTATTTGCTATTTCTTCGGATGTTAATGACCCGGTGCCACTCACACCTGGCCATTTTTTGATCTGCGCGCCCCTAACTGCGATTCCTGACCCAGACCTTTCTCACGTTCCTGTTTCTCGCCTTGGTCGTTGGCAATTACTTCAGAGGTTTGTCCAGGGCATTTGGAAGGCGTGGTCTCGCGATTATTTGCACCAGCTGCAACAGCGTCACAAGTGGAAGTTTGCCAAAGATGTTTCCATTGGTGACTTAGCCTTGCTCATTGAGGACAACTTGCCTCCATTAGCCTGGAAATTTGGCGTGATCATCGCCACATTTCCCGGCCCAGATAATTTGGTTCGTGTCGTGGACATTCGCACGCCTACGGGTGTTTTGCGGAGACCAATACATAAATTATGTCTATTGCCAGCGCGAGATGAGATGTGACACTATGGTTACAGCACAATGCGGCTTTATTCCGCCATTGACTTATTATTTATTACGACCATTTGGTCAACATGATTGTGATGGATTGTCACAATATTTTTGTCAATTTTGCGTCATGGCACGCTTCTGAGTATCACAGTTCTGGTGATATCTTAATATTTGTATTGTATGTTAATTTTTGTGGCATACTATGTCACACTTTCATTGATCTCATGGGGTGTACTGCATGTCTTTGGGTGGTCTTATTTATGAATGTTATTACATAATATTCGCATGTTTGCTGTCAAGTAACCATGCATTCATTTCTTTATATTGTTGCTGATAAATATGTACTATTTTGTGAATGTCTTAAATTGTTTCTGTAATTTCAGTATTGTATTGTTGGCTGACATTACAATTATTTATCTTGTAATTATGCAAATTATTATTGTTGTATTCACATAAATTGTGTCGATGTAAACTATTGTAAGCGTCTACCGTGTGTAACTGCCTTGTCTAATTTATTTATATTGTACTTATATTTTATTCATTTTTGTAAGTAAGCATGCACAATTCTTTATTTAAATTATGACATACACGTCATATCTGGGCTACATTCAGCATCTAGCTTGCTCACACGTTGGCATACATTGTAAATTCCTGAAACTGCAGGAATAGCGTATTTAGGTCGATACATGTCGCCCTCCTGAATATACAATGAAACATGCAACTGTAACATGTTCAACAACAATTTTATTCATGTAATGAAATTTCTGTACAGGTCTACGGACCTTAGCTAGCATTAAGCTAACTCTATGACTTGCATATTATGTATTTCTCGTTCATGTTTTGTAATGTTACGTACTGCGCACTTGTGTCAGTAATATTGGTTAACCAGACTTAGTGGTACATGAAACAGCTGTTTGCCAAACATTGGCCTACAGTCGCCTATCTGCATGCTTATCTCAATATAGCGGCTGATTGCCGTTATCTAATCTCAACTCAAGGTTCAACTCAGCCTTGAAGCTGATTCTAATTATTAAAACTCCACTATTTCAAATTGAATTGTAAATGTATTATAATTTATTAAAGAATGTATTAAAAAATCTTTTTGATTTTTGACGGGCAGCTTATGGACGGTAGCGCGATGATTTTATTTTACTAGGTTGGCTAATCTGATTTATATCTCATCAACGTTCGCGTAATCGTACTTTGACCAGTGCACATTCAGTAATCTCGGCGTTCGGTTCGCCGGACCTTTCCGTCAAGTTAGTGTCGACATTAGATGTAGGCCTTAGGCCTTACTATTTTCTATCATGGCCAACTAGTGCCACAACTTCATTCTTAACTAAATTTATTAATTATTAGTTCAATATGCAGCATTAGCCAGCCTTCTTTCAATTTATTACAGCTGTAATGTGATCATTCAAATTATTAAAACTATTCGTATACAGTCCACTTCTCTTATTTCTTAATGTAATTTAATACATCCTACACAACATCTTCAATCATAATGGAAGACCAGCAGACAAATATTTAATGCAAGATACATAATTTTCGCCCGCTTGGGCTGAACAAATTAACTCTTCCGGTCCGCACTTGCGAAACGTTACTTTTCTTAAACTGTTTCGGCCCACTTGGGCCGGGATCAGCCAGTGCTACTATGGTAAAATTCTGAGACTGTATTTTGAACATTATCATTATGTTTATTAAATAGTAGTCTTGTAATGGATTTATGTATAACTTGTTAATTGTAGGGTAGTCCCTGATTGGGACTACATAAGACACAATGTGTCACATATCTTCGATTCCCTATATTTCGGGCGATTACTGTCTTACCAACACTAATCGTGGATCTGGACGACAACCAGCTGTGGCCAGAAATTGTAACCCTGACCATGGTTGGTTGCCTACAAAATTGGTTGAAATTTGGAAATTTATTGGGAGGTTTAGGGGAATCTATTATTTGTTTTGAATAGGCTACTTCACCTCGGTTGGGGTGGTAGACCTTAGGGGTGTATTATAAATGCAATAGTAAGGGTACATGCCTTGAAGATTTTGTAATGCTAAAGCAAGGATGGGAGAGAGAGAAAAGAAAAAGTGCTCACTCCTTCTGCCTCAGTCCTTGTGGAGGCAACTGAACGCAACAGTTCAGGGGGGGCAATAGTGTGTGTGGAGGAGAATGAGGGATAAATATTATTAACAGCGCCAGATTATTACCTGTTAATAGTAATAATAATAATGTTTTAATTTTTTATTTTTTTAACCATTCAATAAGATTTATAAATAAATAAATATACAGATTTATTAATTCTTTTATATCAATATAATTTGTTTTTCTCCAGGTTTGGGAGATATATAGTGTAATTTTCATATTTTCAAATAGAGTTTAATTCTTTTTATATCAATGTGTTTATGTTATAATTACAGTAATTATAAAAGGGAATGAGATAAATATTATCGATAGTAATCGAAACCATTCATTAATTCAGGATTTGTTAATATGGAGAAAGGAAATTCTTTCTAATTCTTGAGAGTTACTTTTAGTAGTATAATTTTTATAACTATATCTTAGTATTATAACTATATCAAGCCAACCCAGTGCTTATTAGCACAAACCAGCACCTAGCTAAGGGGAACCAGATCAGTTGATAGAGTAATTTACCAAGTCACTATTTTGAGATTTTTCATTTATTGTTTCAGTGTTTGGTGATATGACAGCGGTCCTGAGCTGGCCAACGCGTCAGAGCAGGGGCGTTAACAGCCTAAGTGGCCTTATGGTGTTGGGATCTCGCAGGAGAAGTCCAGTAAGGTCATAAAGGTACGGTCATCATCATCAGACCAAGGGTGAGTTATTTTCTTTTATATAAAATTGTAAGGGGGTTTTGGCGACTTATCCTGGCTGATCCCTTTAGGAAGTATGAAAGGGTCAATGAAAGTTTTTGTGCTTCGACACGCAATCTTTCATTGAGGGGGTTTTGTAATGGTACAATCATGGTACATTTTATAATTACCTTAAATATGGTAAATAAAACCATAAATATTGTATTTTTCAGTTTGGTCATAATTAAACAAACATTAAATTACCTGTAGGAATATATTGTGAGTGGACTGTATAATATTTGCCAGGATTTGGACCGATTCATAGCAAAAAACTGTGAAGCATCACAAAAACAATATGTAATTTGTTGCGATAACAGTGACGATCCTTAATTACGTCAGCGGCCGAGAATGTGTTTACATCCACAACACGATGCTGTCAACAACTTAACAAAGAACTAGTGACGTAGGTTCACCCCACCTCGGCAACATATAACAAAGACTCGATGTCATTTCATCTGCAACTGTGATCATAGCCGGCCGGCAGATCGCTCACTAATAAGTGAATTTTAACTTTTAAGCCACTGTAAGTGGTTAATAAACTATATAAATATCTAAAACATGTTGTGAAGAACGTTAAAAGTTCGGCTTCGTGTAGGCGTCATCGGCCGATGGATCGTCCCAAATAGATCACCGTATAGAATCGGTCCGAGGTGTTACGTGGGTCGACACGACGGTGCGCCGTAAAACGCAGTAAAACTATACCGATTGTGCTAATCTGGATGATTCTAGCAGTGCGAGGAGGCCTACACGACTTTGGTGAGAACGTTCCATCAACAAAAATATACGTATTTATTTTCACATCAATTTTATTTGAAATGACCAAATAACAAATAAATTCAAGTATTCAAAATTTCACTTAACATAAAAGTATTTAAAATGAGCTCATAACATAATAACAAATTGTACCATGAGAGAGAGAGAGAGAGAGAGAGAGAGAGAGAGAGAGAGAGAGAGAGAGAGAGAGAGAGTGTGTGTGCGTGAGTAATTTCTAAGTGCTGGGTTGTGCGAAACAATATCTAAAGATGTATAACTATATTTATCATATATATATCATAATTATCTAATACAACACATTTTCTATTATATGTTAGGATTTTGGAGGGTAATTTGATTTTTGAAAACGCCCATGGCGCAATGTGTGGGTCTTATTTATTTTTCACTATGTAGTAAAATACCAGTTCAACACTAATAAAAGTCATTAAATATGTTATTTGGTGTATGTTTTATTTCAGGTAAGCTATTTCACAAAACTAGTTCGTGTTGCACGAATTCTGGCCCTAAACGTAAATGTATGTAGTGATAGTTTGTACACTATGGCGCCCGAGGTTATTTACTAGTACATACGAAAATACATTTTTAACGATAATTAATTAAACGATAAAAGTAATAAATTACAACCTTTCTACCAATTCTTTATAATTTCTATCCACTTTATATAACTCTATCTTCCTATCACCATACCTCTCTCTCTCAAAATATCCCTCATCATAACACCAAGTCACACTCTCTCTCTCTCAATATATGCAGGGGACACTACACCATAAAAATATCTCCTGGTCTTTCCAAGAATATCAACAAAATTCAAATAACAATTATTTGTAGATACTTTATCTATCAAATATACTCGTGAAGCCTTTTCTTCACCCCCAAGTACAACATCACGGGAAAAAATTACCCCCTGCAACCCCTCTACCTGTATATTCTCTCTCCACTTTCTCTCTGACTCATCAACACACACTAACATTCCATTATTACATTTTTCCTCCTCTAAAACTTCATCAGTACTCCTTATATTCACAACCTTACTCTCTAGCACCACATCTTTAATTATATCATTGTTATCACTTGTGAACTCCTTATTCAAATCATCATTATTACTCACCTTGTTATTAATTCTTTCTTCCTTATTTTCGTCATATTGTCACTGCTACCTACCTTTTTATTCCTTCTCTGATTTAATTTATCGTCTAACCTTTTATTCATTTCGTCAAATTGTTTATTAAAATAAAAATTTTGTCTCTTAATTTCGTTTTTCACTTCATCAAATTTGGTATTGAAATTGCTATTAATTTCCTTAATTTTGCTTTTTTGTTCTTTATTCTGTTCTTTCAATTCATTTAACTTTAGTCTGTTCATCAAATTTCTCATCAAATTTGTTAAACTTCTCATCAAATTTTACACTCTGTGCATTAAAAAGCAATTGCATCATTTTCATTAGTTCATTATCTTCAGCTTTTTTAATCGTGACTGGCGTTGAGTGAATTCCTTCACTCATAATTTGCGACTCAGTCACGCTTACTTCGACATTTGTCTGACTCTCATTTACAATGTCAGTTAGGCTGACATTTTCGTTATTGTGTGCCATTTTTGAATTTTAAATATATTTCTTTTTAAAGTATTACTGTATATATAACCTATACTCAAACACAACATAACCTAATTACTTACGTATTACGTTACACATTAATTCAATACCCATTCAGTCTCTGTCTGCAGGCTTATTTATATAAAATTGTATTTATATAAAGTCACTTGTTCGGGCAGCCATTTGTTAACTAACAAACATTTAAATTATAAAAGTCCCTGTTCGGGCACCATTTGTTAACTTACACACTTATTAGATATTATTTTTTTTATTGTGACTTACCTTTTAAAACTCAATACACTCTTGCTCTGTTTACATTTGGGTTCAACATATGGCTCTGTTGCCAACATAACGTTTTTTATTAGGGTCCAGGTCCTTTTTTAAGCGAGCACAGAAAAACAGCATGGGTGTTTGAAAATAATGACTCGGATAACATTTAGTTAAAAAGACTTGTTTTTAATAATCTGCATATTTTGAATGTTGAAAAATATAAAAGAAAACAAAATGGAGTCTTCCTCCTTGAGTTAATTACAAAAACAAGATGGCGGCAAAGTATTTTCGCTGCGTGATCTCTACGTACATCAAAATTACATACATATATTATCTTCAATTTCTCTGATTATTCTCAAATGAAGTTAGAAAACTTACTGCAGTTTAATATTTATCTCATTACGTTATATTGTCACGTAACATGAACCAATCCCCCGTGACTTCTTATAATTTGTATACCGGTACACGCATCCATGCTCACACACACACACACACACACACACACACTAAAAACAGTACATTTTTATTTAATTGAGCTCAAATTAATGTGTTACGGTTGTAATTTTGAACAGGTTTACTTTCCTGAAATGATATGATTACAGATGTAGTCAAACGTCCTTCATGATCCAGGCAGGTGTTCGGCCTATTTCTGTACTGGTTCCTTTTATACTGTCACTGACTCTAATTTACAGCTTACATTGTTAGTTTTTTTTACTAATTTAACTGTTCACATTACTGATTACATTTTTACACTTTGAAAATACTTTTGCTGGCCAGCAGATTTTGTAGCGTGCAGTCGCACGGACGATGTTGATTCGACTGGGGTGACAGCATGGAGTATATTTCCCGAGTGGAAGGGATAATTCGTCATCGAATCTATTGTTCTCTGACAATGATGTCTATGTTTTACATCGCAACGATTACGTTTTTATATATTTTGATGACTTTTTAGGAGTGTCCATTTGTTGCTGCATCTGACTTGCTGACAATCGGCACGTACACCAGTGACCTTGACGCCAATTCGTCCTGGCAAACTGCGTTGTAGTATATTGGGAAACCTTTATTCTTACATATTTGATTTCATTTGAATTACAATAAAATTATATTTTCATGTACCCACAAATTCCTATACGGATTTAATGTACTATTACAAATATTCAAAATGTACTGGTAGCACAGTCATCTGGTAGTTTTACCTGGAAAGTTTTCCGGAGTTTTGAAAATGGGTAATTTTATAGATTTTGATGTGCTCTTTTCGAATTTCAACTTTGCCACCTCGTATCTTTGCCGCTCACGCCGCCATATTGGAAAAATGGCGTCTAATAGCAGTTTTTTGACGATATCTCCTTTCCGACTCATTCTACGATAAAAACATTTATATACAAAATTAAACTAGAGAAAATTTCCTACAATTTATGTCCTAACAACTTTTTTCGTAAAATCAATAGTTTCGGCGTACGAGCGCCGCAAAGTGTAATTTAACACGCGTTTTCGCTGAATAACTCGTTTCCACACCACCTTGAGGTAGAGTAAGCGGCGCTTTTTTTTAACGTGGTTTCCCCAGTAGGCCTAATCCACATGTAATCCATAATTCGGAAATTTAGCGCAATCTTCTTCATTTGGATGTTCTTGATGGGCCAGGTGTTGCCAGTTCATCGTCTTCAGTAGCGATTGAGACGTTACAGACTGAAATTTCTTCGGTATCATCTGCGATGGGATCATCAAATTCATCGTGAGCTTCTTCGTTTTTGATTCCATCATTCGTTTGCTCGAAAATAGTCTCCGTTTCTTCCTCTTCATCGCTATCATGTGATGGATTTTGCAAATTATCACAAGTACCACCAGTACAATTAGTGCATATAATGGAGCATTTTAACCCGGCTTTTCTGCATCCACAGGCTTTTTGACATCCTTTTTTGCATTTGCAAGAAATAAGTTTCAGCAAGGATTCTGGAGCTGGGGGTTCATGTGTCATAACAGGAATTAACCCATTCTTGTTTCTGTTCCATCCCCATTGCTCTGCATTTTTTTCATTCCCACACCACTGCTGAATCTGGTGATAGGTTCGAAACGAATGTTGTCTTGCTGCTGCTTCTGTTGGAGGTAGCGACGCAATATTAAATTTACTTTTATATGCTGATTTTATAAAGCATTCATATCTATAGTCGTTTAAAGACATGCTTTTCTTATTTTTCACATCACTGTAACTGTATAACTCAAGAAGGAAGCGTTCTCCAGCTTTAGCAATTATCTCTGGATCAGCGTTTGGATTTTTGAAGGCCTGGATAACCTCGCTTAAATTTGGATTCTTTCGCAGTACATTAATAAATTTCGTTTTTCCTTGATTGAAAAGGGCACATGTTGTATCACAGCCACTGAAGGCATGCAAAAATAAAATATGATCTGCGGCTGTTTTATCTATGATACTGTCAGTCGAATATATTGTAACGTTCAGTTAATATATATATAATCCTCCTTATGTATCCAGTGAATGTGGAAGGCCACACTTCTGAGAAGCTTATATGTAATATCAAAACAAATTAGTATCTCTTACTAATAAAGTATAACCTGTTTTATTTTTAAATAGAGGATTATTCATCTGAACCTCAGGGTCAACATACAATTTACATATAGAACAAACAATACAACTTTGATGCATGAGACTCGGTATTACAGTGTTGTTAATGTCTGTTGAATGTTTGTGGGTCCTTTTAAACTACTATTAACTATAACAAAAACTCTTATTATTAATGACTATTGTATACTAGTGTACAAAAATAATTCACAATTATAATGTTTTTATATTGTTTTTTAGTTATTGTTTTTGTTGTAATTCAATCTTTACTGTCATAATGTTTGGTCGAATATTTGATTTAGTCATGGAGTGATCTCACCAATCTAGCAGTTTTCTTAACGGATTTATTGGTTGATTCTTTATTCCTGGACATCTGGTTTTTTGGTCTCTTGATTAAAACAGCATTCTTCTAGGTTTTGCATTTTTTCCTGTTCCTCTCATCTTTTATTGGTCTTCAATTTGTATCCAATTCAGGAGTCACACCTTAAACGTTCTCTTGCAATTCACAATTTTTTTAACAACAATCATCTTTACTCAAAACATTAATTTCATTAGTTAAAGGCCATGGCTATATTTTTTATGGGTCACAGGTTCGGTTTACCATTTCTAATTAGTAATATTCTGTTGACCTTTACTTTATTTTTCCTTCGTAACTATATTATTATAAGTTTTTTAACGTAAGAGTTTCTATCTTTTAAATTATTTACACTTGGTTTAATCTCACTATATGGGCTACATAACTGCATCATATAGACTATATGTTTCATTCAATGCTCATATTATAATATTTAATCACTTTCCTTATATCTGATTTTTTCCTTTTTAAAGTCTATCACTGTTATTTTCACTTTCTAGCACTATCACACAACCTAACTTACATAATTATAGTTTGATTTATTATATTTGTAAAATCTATAACATTCACTGTTTGTAGTTCAATGATACAAAACAACTGTCTGAGGCACGCAGACCTCCTCATAGTTTTAATCTAATGCTTATGAACTAACAAATGTCTTTTTACTTATTTTCTAAGTTTAACATTTGTACCTTATAATTCTATTAATTAATTATTATTTACATGTTAACGAGTATGTTATGTTTTATGTTTAGTGAAACGACACGTTACATAAAGCCCCCCGTTTAAGACAAGTTATTTCAGTAATGGTGGTTTTAGGAGTTACTGAAATAAATGGCAAAATCTACAAAAACTGTCTTCACTTTTCATAAAACCTCTTTATCTCGGTTTGGTTATATATTCCTTGGGGTATTGCTACAATGGGGTTGGTAATTGACAAACTACTCTTTCCTATAATATCTTCTTTTATCATGAGCTGGATTTACTTTCTTACAGCTTTCTTGAACAACTGTTTAACCGGATATTATTTAAATTCTTCTCTTTATTCGGTGAGCTGGAGAATACGATGCAGTAATTATTGTAATAGTTCACTAACCTCTTCTTTTGTGCCACACTCATGATCTCTGTATATCCTTTTCCTTGGAATGCCCTGATTTCCTGCAGTCTTTCCTGCCATGATTCTGGTCTGTTACGGTTTATTTGTTTCCTATGGGTACCCTAACATTTTCCCTAACTTAGTATGAATTCCCGTCCTGAGGGGCACTTGTGCTTCCTATTATCTCAGCGGATCATTCATAATTGCAGAGTGGCGCCGTAGCATACAACACTCTGTTTATACCTTAAAGAGTAACCCTTGGGTTACTAATAACACCATAGGAATTCCTATTCCTTCTCTCGTAACATTCAGGTTTATGTGCTGCTTTTGGGTTTTAGATTATTTACCTGTGGCTCCTATAATTGTATCTGGTTTATGGACAGCGTGCGTATTCTCTCCGTTTTATTCTCCTGCGTTTCGTTTCATTCCGGAAGTGTTCGCTCATGTTTTAATCAAGACTGTTGTCAGCACCCCGTGTAGTGTTTACTTTGATGTACTCTATGTCTCAGTTTATTTTCGCTTTACCCTGTTTTCTTTCTAATGAATCCCTTGTTATATTTTTCTAAATAATATTTTGTCTTAATTAATTGTTAGTTTAATACTTTTTCCTTCTTATTTTTCTGTTTATATTCCCCTTTTGTTCCTTATCAGCTTTTTCTTCAGTTTTGGTTATGTTTTCTTAATTATCATTATTTTTTCTTAAGTCTAGAGTGATTATTTATTTTATTTTTGTTTTAATTATCATTATTTTCTTTAAGTCTAGAGTGATTATTTATTTTATTTTTGTTTTTAATTATCATTATTTTCTTCTTCCTTTCTTAACTGGTTTGCCTTGTCGGTAGTCAGAAAATCAGTCCCTTTTTACAATATTGTTCCTACTTGGTTTATCCGTTTTCGGTATCTGCCACGATCCGGGTTCTTCTGGTGTGCAGAACTATTTCCTTCCTTGTGGTATAGATCTCTGCTACCTCATACACCAATTCTTCTAATACCACCTTTTCACTAGTATCCAGTCCTATATTAATCACTCTATCATCTGTTTTCCTAAACAAATATGTCGATGGCATATCAACTATCGGTGGTATCACTGATATCTTATCATGTATTTTTATTTCAAGTATATTTACCTTGAATATCAATTTTCTGAAGTCCTTACTCACTGTTTTATTGTGAGTCTTTTCTATAATTTCTGTTAAGCTTCTCCTACCATTTTTAAAATTCATTATCTCTCTATGGTCGGTAATAGGGAGATTAAGTACATTTACTAGTCCACTGTTTATCATCTCCAAATTTTCTCTTGTATTTATTGGTTTCTTTGGATGTATTCTTCTTATTTTCTTTATCTTCTTTTCGAGTGGCTCCTTGTTCCTGTTATGTTTATTTTCAGGTAATAATTCAATTGTCTCTTCTTTATTTTCTATTTCTTTACTACCTTCTATTTTCTGGCTTACACTACTGTCATTTTGCTCTCTTAAAACATCAATTTTATTTTCTAAATGTTCATTGGCCCTTTTTAAAGTCCCATCAATGCATTCAATTGTCTCTGCAGTTGGCTGTGTTACAGCTTCATTGCGCTGGTCACTTTTTTGGTTAAGTATTTTATCAATGTGTTCTATTTTTCCATTGAGAGTTTCCCTTAACTCCTTGTTAGCGTTCTCAATTTTCTTATTAATTTGCCTAAAATCTTCCTTAGTACCCTCTTTAATGCTGTCCAGCTTTTCATTCATCTGTCTTAAACTTTCTTCATTTCGTTCAAACTTTTCGTTTTGTTTTCTAAAGTTCTCATTATTTTCTTCATTCATTTGTCTTAAACTCTCATTAGTTTCATCTTTATTCCTATCTAATTTTTCGGTTATTTTTTCCTCCTGTCTCCTAAAGTTTTCATTAGTTTCTTCTTTATTCCTATCCAATCTTTCGGTTATTTTTTCCTCCTGTCTCCTAAAGTTTTCATTAGTTTCTTCTTTATTCTTATCTAATTTTTCATTTATACTGCTCATCATTTCCATGAATTTATCCCAATCCGGTCCTCCTCTGGCTTCTTCTTTATCACCCGCCTGCTGTTCCATTTCGGTGTCCGGTACTGTTTCTGTTTCTTGTTCCCGCCTATCTTCTTCTGTCTCTGGCTTTTGTCCTCTCTTCTGAGAAGCTTCTCGTCGTCGCATTTTTTCGTCTTCTAGCAGTTGCCAGCTAAAATTAGGTCAATCGTTATTTTACTAATTGTGTTTCGGTTAGTTGGTTTTGCCTAATTTCAGCTCTACCGGTTGGGCGCCATTTTGTAACGTTCAGTTAATATATAATCCTCCTTTTGTATCCAGTGAATGTGGAAGGCCCCACTTCTGAGCGTCAATAAGTAACGTTCAGTTAATATATATATAATCCTCCTTATGTATCCAGTGAATGTGGAAGGCCACACTTCTGAGAAGCTTATATGTAATATCAAAACAAATTAGTATCTCTTACTAATAAAGTATAACCTGTTTTATTTTTAAATAGAGGATTATTCATCTGAACCTCAGGGTCAACATACAATTTACATATAGAACAAACAATACAACTTTGATGCATGAGACTCGGTATTACAGTGTTGTTAATGTCTGTTGAATGTTTGTGGGTCCTTTTAAACTACTATTAACTATAACAAAAACTCTTATTATTAATAACTATTGTATACTAGTGTACAAAAATAATTCACAATTATAATGTTTTTATATTGTTTTTTAGTTATTGTTTTTGTTGTAATTCAATCTTTATTGTCATAATGTTTGGTCGAATATTTGATTTAGTCATGGAGTGATCTCACCAATCTAGCAGTTTTCTTAACGGATTTATTGGTTGATTCTTTATTCCTGGACATCTGGTTTTTTGGTCTCTTGATTAAAACAGCATTCTTCTAGGTTTTGCATTTTTTCCTGTTCCTCTCATCTTTTATTGGTCTTCAATTTGTATCCAATTCAGGAGTCACACCTTAAACGTTCTCTTGCAATTCACAATTTTTTTAACAACAATCATCTTTACTCAAAACATTAATTTCATTAGTTAAAGGCCATGGCTATATTTTTTATGGGTCACAGGTTCGGTTTACCATTTCTAATTAGTAATATTCTGTTGACCTTTACTTTATTTTTCCTTCGTAACTATATTATTATAAGTTTTTTAACGTAAGAGTTTCTATCTTTTAAATTATTTACACTTGGTTTAATCTCACTATATGGGCTACATAACTGCATCATATAGATTATATGTTTCATTCAATGCTCATATTATAATATTTAATCACTTTCCTTATATCTGATTTTTTCCTTTTTAAAGTCTATCACTGTTATTTTCACTTTCTAGCACTATCACACAACCTAACTTACTAATTATAGTTTGATTTATTATATTTGTAAAATCTACAACATTCACTGTTTGTAGTTCAATGATACAAAACAACTGTCTGAGGCACGCAGACCTCCTTATAGTTTTAATCTAATGCTTATGAACTAACAAATGTCTTTTTACTTATTTTCTAAGTTTAACATTTGTACCTTATAATTCTATTAATTAATTATTATTTACATGTTAACGAGTATGTTATGTTTTATGTTTAGTGAAACGACACGTTACAATATTTGTTGCAAAATTTTTCCTTTTCCTGGTTTGAGCATATACATGTTTGATAGCTTAGATAGAGCTGTCAAAAGAATAAGATCTACATCTTTGCCGACAACAATTACGGAATCGAATGCTGATGAAACACTAATTGCAGTATTGATTATTAAAGAGTCCGCATCTTCCATGGCTTGTTTGACCATGACATTCTCAGCTTCAAATTTTGTCTTCAACATTCTAATGAGCCGGTTTCTGTTTGCATCATTCCCCAGAAATTTACTTTGAGACACAGTTGGAATCATTGTCTCGTCAAAAAGTATGTCTACTGAAGTAGTTTTTCGCGATCGTCGAAATCGCTCCGCATATTTGGTACTACGGTTTGCTGCATCTTCTGGATATCCGTCGAATACGATTATGACATTGGACTTATATTTCGATCGAACATATGTAACGTAGTTATTGCAAATAGATGAAAATGATTCACCGCGATGCCAAATGACTCGGTGTAATAAGTGCCCTCCGTCGATGACATACATTGTATCTCCAAAATTAATGTCTCCAGAATGTACCTTAAATGCCTTGTACATAGAAGATTTAACGCATTTACGCATGCCTTCGTCATTGAAAAGAGGTAATGAAAATGGGGCAAGTTCGTACGTGAGGAACTTTTCAAGTTCCTGTTCAGATTCTTTTGCAATGCACATTCTTTGGAAAATTAATAAAGGATTAATCGGCACAATGTCATCTTCTATCCGAATGGCTGTATTCATAACACCAAGTGATTTTATTATGTCATTCCGTTTGAATTTAACGGTATAGAAGTCGCTGCCAATGATTTTTGATATGCCGGTACAACCAATTTCATAAGACATATGACAGTTTATCTTTTCATCTCCGATAACTCCAGTGCTTATTGACATGATATCCTTTACTTCTGGAAAAGGCGGATGGTTGCACAACCAATCCATCAATTTTTTTAACGTCGTCATTGTCACGATTAACCCGTGAACTTCTCATTTCGACATGTTGCTCAGAACTGGAAAAATCAACATTGCAAAACTTTTCAACTTCGTCGCAAATATTGTGCAGGAATACCATTCCCAAAGTCCACTTGGAAAGCACGCTTTCCTGGACTCCTCGTCCATGAGTAAGGCCGCCAAGACATTTCATTGTCCTCATCAATGATTGTTCAATTGTCATATCTGACCATGTGCCACACCAAAATTTGTCAGAACGTCTAATTGTAAAGTATCCTTTAGTTGTAAAAAGTTCGTACTCTTCAGCTGTCATTCTTTGCTTCAAATCGAACATATCTTGCAAATATAAATGGCAAGATTTAGCATATAAGAAGTGGCCACTGGCATGAAAATAAGGGATCATTTTCTGGATAGTGTCAAGATGTAAATTCCAGTTGCCCATTCTTTCTGCTTCGATGAATTGTTTAACAAGTGTAACCATCCGAAAATATTGTACCCATAATTTCGCTGTAGCGCCACGGTGTTCAAATTTAACCAATTGAGTCTCAAATTTCGCAGACAGTTCTTGGTAGCATTCTTCCTGGTCCGCTTCGAGTACCACAGACCTATCAAAATCGTATAAAATTCTTTCTAATTCTGCTCTGAGATCGGGTGTGAATTCTATCGATTGTAGTACGATTTTAGCAATTGAAAGATGAGTTAACATATGTGCTCTTACCGCACGCGAGTACGCATGCCCTGCCATAATTTTTTCAATCGAATGTGTTGCGTAAATGGTATTGAAGAGCTCTTTCAATCCACTTCCATTCATTATGTATCCGATTAAACCCATGAACAACATTAACAAGTGGAATCCACCAAGTCTTACGACAGTATTACTTAATTTGGAATCCTCTTCATACGATGAAACGATTTCTCGTGGTTTGAAGTACAGGGGCTGGTCAAATGTAACGAAACAAGTACGCTGGTGTAATGATTCACATTTCTCAGAAGCAGATAAGAGAGCTGTCAAAATTGTGTCATAATCACTCGGTGGAGCATTAATGAAGGGCAAGCAACCTACAAATGTTTTTTGGAAGGGGAGTTCCGCTGTCGCTTGTTCCATGAATCCCCTCCATCCAGGTATGTTAGGCAGGTCAACCCATTTTCCATATAGCCACAATAAATCCCAAATGGACGGCATAATTACATCCGAAACAGAACGAATGCTACCGAGGTTTTGAATCTTTATTGTTTTTAGGCCCGTATCTTTTTTCTTCACAAATGTTTTTAATGCAACGGTACCAAAATTACCTACAACTTTTGCAGACGGCATTTGCTTTAATCTTTCAATATTTTGATCGGCAGTGATAGCATTTCTAGGTGTTACACAATGGATACCACCCATGGCATGGAAAGTGTTATGACCATCTAATGTCTGCGTGTTGAAATCAGCGTTATCAAAAACAAATTGTGAAAACGCGTTATCATCGATACTCAATGGTGAACGCATTATAGCTGAAACTTCGAACATCATTGCTTCGGTGTATGAAGAGCAAAATCCGAGAGATGATAATGTATCAATTAATCGCAGAGATCCATACTTTTGAAACAAAAATGCAGCTACTCCGACCTGTAATGATGATATGAAAGATTTCGGCCTTGCCGCAGCAATTATCGAATATGCGAGAGCAATGCTTTTTTTTCCATTTTTCAAGAGACGCTCGCTTATTTTTCAAAATCACATCATCCAGAAAAATGCGTAAAGTTTCAGGTATATCTAACTCAGAATCTTGAAAAAAATTATCTGATGGAGGATAATGTTTTGTTTCATAGATTCTAGAGCGAATATCCTCTCATCACTTTTTTGATTATACCAGGCTTCCGTCAATAGCTTAAATCCTGTATTTCGAAAACAAACCACAGGAGCCTTATTAGCAGTAATAGCAATTAAAATATCGGCATATTTTTTTAAAAGTTGTGCTTTGACTGTTTTTATGTGGGGACGGTATTCACCTTCAATTTTGTCCATCAATTCGTCCAGAGAAAACTGACACTCATCGGAATTCTGCTCGAGATAAGAATAAATGTACTCCATCGCAGTATCAATCTCGCCTGCATACGGACCCCTTTTTTTAATTTCTTCACTCCGTGGCGCTTAATACAATTTCTTCATGCAGGAGTTGTGATACTGTGCATCGGCTGCGACCAAATCATGAACATGCTCGAGACGCTCAACAATCGCTCGACCCCAATCATCATTACGAGCTCTAGCAAGTTCTGAAACACTATTTTTCATCGATAATTTACGTACACTGTACACAACATTACGATTGCATAAGCGCGTCTGTTTTTGTTTTGCTAGAAACTCTGCTGTTATCTCAGCAGCACACAAAAAACAGTGGTCTTTAAATGAGAATGTTGGATGCGTGAATCGCAAATGTAGTTGAGGAGTGGGGACATCGCTTCCTCTATGCAATGATGCAGCGATCAACTTCTCATTATTATATCGTTTTCGACATACTTCATGAACCACTATAGATGTTAGTCCCTCCAAAAGTTTACACTTGTTATCCTTTCGTTTAACACTTGACTTACGAAAAGTCTCCAATCCTTTTTCCTTCACTTCAGTTACTTCACTATCTTTAAGTGGATTCTCGCAAATAAAACAATTTCCTTCATTAGAAGCCATGGCTCTATAAACGCAAACGACACTGTAAAACGTTACACGTATACTGATGACTCAGACTAAATATTCTATTGAGTTCTGCCGGCAGATGTTTTGTAGAAGGTAGAGAGGGGAGCCCAACACAAAGGCGTGTGTAAACAAGTTATTCAGCCAAAACGCATGTTAAATTACACTTTGCGGCGCTCGTACGCCGAAACTATTGATTTTACGAAAAAAGTTGTTAGGACATAAATTGTAGCAAATTTTCTCTAGTTTAATTTTGTATATAAATGTTTTTATCATAGAATGAGTCGGAAAGGAGATATCGTCAAAAAATTATTAGACGCCATTTTTCCAATTGGCGGCGCGAGCGGCAAAGATACAAGGTGGTAAAGTTGAAATTCGAAAAGAGCACATCAAAATCTATAAAATTACCCATTTTCAAAACTCCCGGAAAACTTTCCAGGTAACCCCCTTTTTTTTAACCAAATGACTGTACTATGGATGGACAAAGTAATTAGAAAACAAAAATGAGCAGGTCCTGGAAACAATGGGTGAATGGAGAGGTTTGTGGAGATGAGACAGTGTGTTGGGTCACTATTGGTTGAGACCCAGTAATGACTTTGCTGATGGGCAGCCAGTGAGTGGGAAGTACTGCAGAGGATGGCAGACACTAGAGTACCCAGGTTGACTGTTCGGTTGTGTGATGCTGTAAGCTCACGAACAGCTGTAAAGCAACATGTTGGTCTGCAGTATTGTTAATTACAGTCATGTAAACAAAAAAAAGGAAAGTCAATTTTGTCTGTTGGAAAGGTATGACTTGATTTTCTGAGTGGCTAAGAGAATGTTGTTAAGAGATTATCATGGATGTGCCATGATACAACAATGTCGTTCATTATAACAACAAATGCTTGTTACTATAAACAAATTTATAACTATGTATAATACCTGATCAACAAACTCTTCATTCTCTTCTATGATGATTTCTTCTTTTACATCCAGTTCTCCTTTTACAACAGAATTTATAAATGGGAATACATCCTGCAAATTGAACAATAATAAAATTTACTTTGTCATTCATTGATTTATAGAGTACTATATAAAGAGGTGATCAGTACTAAATATGAAGTATATATAGAATCACCTATCAATTGTTGCAATAAATATCCATACTCTGTATCTTCATGGTGTGTGTGCGCGCAAGCGCTCGCATGAGTGTGTGATATTACTTACTTAATCTCATGTAGTTTATATGTATACAACACTATGATACAGTTTGTGTATTCTGTTGATTTTTAATTACATATCTACAAACGAATGTGATCCAAATCTCTAGTGGTACATGACATGGAACAACCTAACACATTAGCTATGGGCTAAATAATGGTTATGCACATAACCTGTTCAGTCTCAGCCTCTTTTGGATCTGCTTCTTTCATTACACTGACCGTTAAAACATCCTACAAATAACAAGGAATTAAAATTTACTTTTATACAAATTCATTACCATTATACGGGAATGCTTTATAAGAGGCTGTAAAGGAAACCATAAAGATGTTCAAGATCGTAATAACATTTCATGGAGAGTATAAGAATTAGGAGTTACTGATGGTATGGTTTCTACTCACAGAAAACAAGGTAAATTGAGAACACTATTGAATATTATAAATAATTATTAGGGGGAAGAGGAGAATCAGAAACAAAAATAGGTAAATATAAAACTGGTAAAGATAACTGAGAGGAATCAGTGTCAGAGTACAGGCCAAATGGAGAAACAAATTTGCTACTGTCAAAAATACTGGGTTCTAAATTAAGAAGAAATTCCTCAAATTATGTTTGGAGCATGCTATTATAGAAGCTGCATATGAAACCTAGACAATAGGGAAAAGTGAAAGACACAACCACAACATTAGAAAACTGCTCCTGTAGGAGAATATTCAAAATATACTGGATGGACAAAGTAATTAGAAAACAAAAATGAACAGGTTCTGGAAACAATGGGTGAATGGAGAGATTTGTGAAGATGAGACAGTGTGGTGGGTCACAATTGGTTGAGACTTTGCTGATGGGCGCCCAGTGAGTGGGAAGTACTGTACGGGAAGGCAGAGACTAGTGTACCCAGGTTGACTCTTCGGTTGCGGGACGCTGTAAGCTCTCACAGATAAAGGTGGTTCAGGAAGAGTCAAAGAAGAAGAAGATACGAAGAGTCTGGGAAACACGTCAGACACATCAGGTGACACCACATTTGCCTCATGAACAGCTGTAAAGCAACATGTTGATCTGCAGTATTGTTAATTACAGTCACGTAAACAAAAAAAAGGAAAGTCAATTTTGTCTGTTGGAAAGGTATGACTTGATTTTCTGAGTGGCTAAGAGAATGTTGTTAAGAGATTATCATGGATGAGCCATGATGCAACAATGTCGTTCATTATAACAATAAATGCTTGTTACTATAAACAAATTTATAACTATGTATAATACCTGATCAACAAACTGTTCATTCTCTTCTATGATGATTTCTTCTTTTACATGCAGTTCTCCTTTTACAACAGAATTTATAACTGGGAATACATCCTGCAAATTGAACAATTATAAAATTTACTTTGTCATCTCAGTGATTTATAGAGTACTATATAAAGAGGTGATCAGTACTAAATATGAAGTATTTAGAATCACCTATCGAGTGTTGCAATAAATATCCATACTCTGTATCTACATGGTGTGTGTGCGCACACGCGCTCGCTCGAGTGTGTGATTTTACTTACTTAATCTCAAGTAGGTTATATGTATACAACACTATGATACAGTTTGTGTATTCTGTTGATTTTTAATTACATATCTACAAACGAATGTGATCCAAATCTCTAGTGGTACATGACACAGAACAACCTAACACATTAGCTATGGGCTAAATAATGGTTATGCAGATTACCTGTTCAGTCTCATCCTCTTCTGAATCTGCTTCTTTCTTTACACTGACCATTAAAACATCCTACAAATAAAAAGGAATTAAAATTTACTTTTATACAAGTTCATTACCATTATATGAGAATGCTTTATAAGAAGCTGTAAAGGAAACCATAAAGATGTTCAAGACCATAATAACATTTCATGGAAAGTATATGAGTTACTGATGTTAAGAGTTAAGAGTTACTGATGGTATGGTTTCTACTCACAGAAAACACGGTAAATTAAGAACACTATTGAATATTATAAAAAATTATTAGGGAGAAGAGGAGAATCAGGAACAAAAATAGGTAAATATTAAAACTGGTAAACATAACTGAGAGGAATCAGTGTCAGAGTACAGGCCAAATGGAGAAACAAATTTGCTACTGTCAAATATTGGATTCTAAATTAAGAAAAAATTCCTCAAATTATATGTTTGCAGCATGCTAGTATAGAAGCTGCATGTGAAACCTAGACAATAGGGAAAAGTGAAAGACACAACCACAACATTTGAAAACTGCTGCTGTAGGAGAATATTCAAAATGTACCGGTTGGACAAAGTAATTAGAAAACAAAAATGAACAGGTCCAGGGAACAATGGGTGAATGGAGAGGTTTGTGAAGATGAGACAGTGTGGTGGGTCACTATTGGTTGAGACCCAGTAATGACTTTGCTGATGGGCGGCCAGTGAGTGAGAAGTACTGCAGAGGAAGGCAGTGACTAGAGTACCCAGGTTGACTGTTCGGTTGTGGGATGCTGTAAGCTCATGAACAGCTGTAAAGCAACATGTTGGTCTGCAGTACCGTAAAACGGGGTGACTTGAGCCCACTTTTGAACTTTCCATGTTCATATCTGTAAAACTATCAACTATTTTCAAATAAATTTTTTACTGTGAACTTGGTCTTGGTCCATTCTATAAACGTGTGGAATATAATTTTTTTCCACTCAATATAACTATCAGAAAAAAAATATTTTATGGGTGGGCTCAAGACACCTCGTGGATCGTGGTGACTTGAACCCAGCTCATATATTTCAATGTTATTCTAATGCACTAGACCCATTGTATTAACCCATGGGGTGAGTTGAACCCTCATATAATGCAGAATATTTATGTAGTTTTTAAGCTTGAAAATTCCTGTTTTTTTTTTAGGTTTTATAGAGGAAAATGTAAAACAAAACATGAAAATTTCCTCAAAACTGTAAAAAAATCATAGAAAATTTAAAATAAGGCTTAAAAACAGTTTAACTTACCACAAATTGAAGATCTGAATATGCTTAATCAGAAAAAGTCAATCAACAATTTTTTTTTAATAAAGAGTCATTTTTCTGTGTAACTGAAATATGGCCAAAATCACGTTCTTGCAAATTCGTAGAAATCCACACTACAAAGCTTGACACTTGCACTGTGATAGTCATTAATAACTAAATGTAAAAAATAACACCTTTGTTACAACTACATACTATTTACACTATGTACACTTGTTTCAAGCATTTAACTTGATGTCCTTGTCCATGAAACGCCACTTTTCTACCTCTGGAACAGCAAAAGATCCTCTGGCGGTAATGGGTGTGGGGGCCGCAATTTTTTCTTTTATTTCTGTTCTGTTGTACCAGCATTCATCAATTTTATCTGGCCATTTCCAATTACTGGGACCACTCATGGTCATTGTACTGATTTTGTAGTCTTCTCCTGGATTACCGGTACCTATATCTGTTATCACTCCCGGGAAAAACTCTCCTTCATACATTACCAAGACATAAGAGCCTTTTTCATAAGCACCGGTACTATCTTTTTTTTTAAGATTCTCTTTCTTCTTGACAATTCCTTTTTCTTCTTGCTTCTTGCTACTTCCTTTTACTTCTATCTTCTTGCTATTTCCCTTTTCTTGTTGCCTTTCTATTAGAAAATCAATATCGTCAAAGTCTTCTTCTTCGAACTCACTGTACACTGTGTAACGGTACAGAATTGTGAGCCACCCCAGTTTAATTTTATATTAATTTAAATCATCATTTTAAGCACTTTCCAAATTGCCAGACTTTCACCTGTGGGGAGCCTCCAGTACAGCAATGCAACATACATACAGTCAGCCAAAACAATTGCCAGACGTATTGCGTAACCACCCAGCAGCAGGCTTGTGTGAATCCAGTCTGCAGTAGGGATGAGCATCGCCAGAAAACCATCGATGTTTAACATCGATGTTAACATCATAAAGAGTACATCGATGTTAAAAAAACATCGGTATGAAAACATCGATGTTTTAAGACTTCAAACATCGATGTTTTTATGCCAATGTTGCAATTCAAATAAAAATCTATGCTTTTTACATGTTTGTAATAGTACAAATAATTAGGGATGAATAATAAATAAAAATAATTAAAGAGAAGAATAATATACCCGATACTTTACTCACTTACCTTATCAGAACCAAAAGCCCTTGGGTCACCACCACATTTTGACAGGCGGAATGTGGAAACCTCAACACTGTACCCGAGAAAACAATTTAAATACATCTAACTTCCCCGTATCAGATTTTGCAGGGCCGTTGACGAACTCGTTGAGAACAGGTTATGTAAAGGCGAGGTGACGTTAAAATAATTTAACTCACATTCATAATTAACTAAATCTGGTCATTATTATTTATTATTATAATGATTATAAAGTGTTTGAACAAACATACATAAAACCACCTCCTTTAACAAAAACAGAAACCTCTTTAAATCTATGTCAGGTTTGTTTACTCCTAGTGAAAGTTTAAATTAGTACGTATTCCCAAAGAGAGATAGGCCTATAAATTCTCTTATTTTCTTTTAAACAGTAAAAGCTTAATAAAATCACAGTGTACAGTACCACTGTTAATACGTTTAGCTTCAATTTATTTATTGTAACAAATTATACAGGTATATGGTATATAATAACAGGTATTCGTAGTTCGTACCTGTTATTTTTTTGGAACGGTTACGTTGGTACCTGTAACTTTCGAATACAGTGTTGCCAGGTCTTCCGAAATTTCGGAAGATCTTCATATTTTTTGTAATATTCCAGAAAATACGAAATTTGGTGTAAATCTTCCGAATTTTTTCCGACGCGAGTTTCGGTGAGAGTAGGGCACGAAGCTGCGATTCGCGTGATAACGTACCTGAAGTTAACTGCATGCGACGCGGGTCATTTTCCTACTCTCGTTTCAGTGCAATGTCGCATTTCTAGAGTTTTGTTTTTCCGTACGATATGACGTCAAATCTAGTGTTTCCTTGCAACCGTAATTATAATTGCTTTCAATAAAAGTTTATAGAGGTCTTGTCCAAAATTATAGTCCCTTCCTCCTGTCACAAACAATTATGACCACCCATACACAATGATGTAATAGGCATTTTGCAATATCCACTTATTTTACCATACTGCTTATTCAACAAAGAGTGACTAATCCTTATTGTTTAGTCTCAAGCTGACAGAATCGCACGAAATGACTGCACCTGAATAAACAGATACTGTAATGTCTAGCCTACACCAGGTCATAATAACATCAAGTCGCCGTGATAAACATGAAAATATGTCACTTTCCGAACTTAGTGAAAGATATACAGGAACTTGACACTGAGTGGAGGATGCTGAGAAACACAAAGGTAGACATAGACAGTGAAAATCCAACAGAATTTTGGAATGCCGTGCGTAATGTGAAAAAGTTCACCAATATTTCCGAAGCTGTCTACGTTTATGCGGTCACTTCTGTGTTTACCCCATTCATCCACAAGTATTGAGAGAGTATTTTCTACTATAAACCGTACGAAAACTAAAATCAGAAATAGACAGAGCACCCAAACGATCTCCAGACTTCTGCATACCAAAAGAAATACAAAATCTGCAACCTGCTTATGATTTCAAAGTTGACGCGGAGTTTACAAGTTTGGTGAACAACAGTATCTACATGACTGGCGGGGAAGAAGAAAAAGTGAAGGAGGGGGAGGTTTAAAATATAAGACAACGTTGGTGTGTTAAAATTATTTTGTGATAATAATTATGTATACTGTATATATTCTTTTCATTTAAGCTTACTACATTTTCTTGAGATTTGACAAAACAACTTCCGAAATTTTCGGCAATCTTCCGAAATTTTCGGCAATCTTCCGAAATTTTCATGTCAAATCTTCAGAAAAAAATTTTTTAGACCTAGCAACACTGTTCGAATACTAGTTTAGTGCACCTCTATAAAGAACAGAATATGAGATAAAAAATAATACAAATAATGTACATGGAAAGACGCGTACAATATATAATTCATTTTAAAAATACCTTTAACGTTGCAATATATCTTTCGGGTGGCATAATTAACTGGTAGATAATTATGAACGATGCCGATTATATTAAAAATTCAAATGTAAACTATTTAAATTATGTTTTAGTGGATGGTTAGTGAGGATCGGTCACTAACCATCCACTAAAACATTCACTGATTGACGGTCACTAAAAATTTAAGGATTTATTTAAATTATGTTCTAACACTATTGCAATTAAAAGAGAAAAACGCTACACCCAGTATGAAAAATAACTAAAAAATCTAAAACTAAATCAG
Organism: Magicicada septendecula; assembly: GCA_034769895.1. NCBI lineage: Eukaryota > Metazoa > Arthropoda > Insecta > Hemiptera > Cicadidae > Magicicada > Magicicada septendecula. Next base: position 82,413,826 of record CM068373.1, on the reverse strand, counting down.
AATGAAAACCAAATACGACTAACGTAAAGAGTAAACCGTTATTTCGTACGTATGTAAGCTAAAGTTAATTTTGAAACTGTTGAAACCTATGTAACGGTCTCCTATAAAATGGGTTTGTTTAGTTTTACCGTATTATTACGTCACTACATAGCTCATATACATGGTACTTATCGTTTACCTAGCGTAGGGAGCAAACTTCGTAGCCATTAATATCTAAAATAAAAATTTGTTGATTTAAAATAAACTAAATTTAACAATCAACTTAAAAAAAAGTCTTCATTACAAATTAAAAAAAGTGTTCAAAGGAAAACATCGAAACGAAACCATCGATAGTATGAAAACATTGCAACTGAACCATCGATGGTAAAAACATCGAACATCGAACGTTAACCATCGATGTTTTTGGAACATCGGCTATCGATGCTCATCCCTAGTCTGCAGTGTGTCATTAGAGAGTGCACAACAGACAGCCAGCATCAGACAGTAAAGTTTTGTGAATTGAAAAATAGTGGCCTCGGGAGTGTAAGATAGGCTGAAATAATTAGTAGGCCTATCTATTCTATTTTATAAAACATACAAACAGTATAATGCGCGGCCAACCTAAGCGAGCTAAGTGTTCGAAAATTTATGTTGGCCGACAAAACCAAACGAAATGTTATTTTAAAGTGGAGTAAAATACTAGTGGCGCATCAACCTAATACGAAATAATCAATAACAGTACCGCGGTTAAACAGTGTCAAAACTAAATTATGGTGTGTTAAACAGTGCATTCACAGCAGAGGTGCAAAACAGCGGAGTTCTTCAGACGTTAAGTATTAACTGAGTTTTAACCAAGATTATTTTACCTTTTTCTCCAGAGTAGAATTCAACATAAATAAATTGTAAGTCTAAAATGTACATCAGAGATCTCGAAGTGGGGTTTAAATAGAACGACAAAATCAAAGAACGAATGTGTGTGAGTGTGTAGCTAAATCACGTATTGGTTCATTGCAAATAATAAATAGTTGTGGTATACCATAGTCGTCATAAGCTAGTTAATTAAGAAATATTTTGTTACTATGTTTGACTTCACAAATTGTTACTCATTCAACAAGTAAGTATTTAATCTAAATGTCATGAAAGAGAGACGAAGTAGTTATTTTGCATAATAAACCAGAGGCAATTTGTTTTAGCACAAACGGTGTATTTGATCTTTGCCCATATCAAATCCAAATAATACTTTTTGCAGCTGTTTTCGTCTGAAAGACTCTGGAATAAAACCCTAAGGTAAGAGTTAATTATAATTTAATTAATTGAGAAGTTTCATTGGCCCCGAACTAGGGACGCGAGTGTAGGTTACAACCTATATTCGCCAGACCTAATTAAGCTGCAGAACGGGTTATTTGGGAGTGGGGCGAGGTTGTAAATTGTAGAAACAAAACTAGGCACATTTATATATGTATAAATAATAAATAAAAATGGAAAGTAATAGTTTGTCCGAATCAACGGTCATGAGTGGGTTGGAGGTCCATTCGACCCCAATACCAGTTCAAAATAGAGAATCAAGTAGGTCAGATAAAATAGATGACTCAGGGATTCAGGTAACCCCACCCGTAATGAATAAAAATAAACAATCTGAGGATAATGATATGACAAAAATGATGCAATTGCTCTTGGAGAAAAATACAATGTTGTGTACTAAGTTTAGTGAACAGAGTGTAAAACTAAACGAATTAAGTAGTAATTTCAATACCAAATTTGATGAACAGAATGTTAAATTAAATGAGTTAAAGGGTGATATAAATAATATTGACCAAAAATTTGATAAGCGTTTATGTGAAATGAATAAACGTTTAAATGAGATGGATGAATGCTTTAACACTATTAAAGAACAAATAATAGAGTCAATAGGAGAACAGATTAAAAGTAATAGTAATAATGACAATAAAAAAGTAACAAGTGAGAGAAATAATGCTGAAAATGATGATATAATTAAGAATGTGGTATCAGAGAGTGATATGCTGAAAATAGATAGTGAGACAATAAGTGAGAGAGAGAAAGTTATATGTTGTAACGAGGTAGTCATTAGTGTTGATGAATTAGAAAAAGAATGGAAAGAAAGAGTAGATGAAGGTGTAGGGCAGAGGGTAAAATTTCCCCTTATTTGTGATGAACCAAGGTGTTCAAAAATGTTATTATTGGAGGGCAAGAGACCCTTATTAGTGAAAGATTTGAGTTGTTTATTTTTGTTGAATAATTTTGTACCCTCTGCATGGAATGAGAGAGAGAGTGTGATATGGCATTATGATGAGAGAAGTTTAAATATAGAATGGTGTAGTGATAGAGAGACAGAATTATATAAATTAAAGAGAGACTATAATGAGTTGAAAGAGATGCTAAATGATTTGAAGTACTTACCTGTTAAAATAGAGAGTGAAGATTATTTTGTTGATACAGTTTTAAATAATAATAATTTACCTTATGATGAAAAAGTAACTGACTTGATAATGAATGTAATTACTGATGGGAGACTTAACCGATGTACTTAATGTTGACCTGGTATATGATTATTATGGTAAAATGAATAAACAGAAATTTTATGGTTACTATACACAAGATAACCGTATACGGAATGTAAATAAAATTGAAAATTGTTATGTGAAACCCCGACTAATTTTTGACGATGGAGGCTGAAATTCATAAATGAACAATTTCAAATATGTTAATATATGGTAATGACCTAGCTGATTTTTGACATTGAGGTGTGATATAACTGAGTAATCAATGCTGAAGATTTGTAAATACATGCTTAGTAAATTTATTTGTGCGTGTTGTAAAATGTAACACTGTATGTATGTAGCAGAAATTGTTGTGATGATAATAACGATATTAATATTTTGCAGCTTAAATAAATAACAAAAATAATTTGGAGGAAGATAATGAATGAGTTGTAGTTCTTGCAATGGGTGAAAGTAATCAAAAATGTTGTGTTTTCAATAATTGATTTAATTAAAATAATTTGAAATGTTTAAATATTTGCTTGACTTAAATGTTATATGGTTGAATTTTTCTAAGGGATTTAAATTGCTTTATGAGATTTGATATTAATGTTCAATGGTTTGTATGAAATAACATTGTTGTTAAAGTGTTTCAGAGGTGACGAGGAGATATTGGTGTGGGTATGGTGTGTATTTTGTGTTCAGGTCAATAAGTGGATAATGTATTGTAAGTATAAAGCCTATAATACCACTTAGATAGAATAAAATGCTTACAGGGGTGAAACGAGTTTAATTCAATAATAAAAATGAATTGTGATAATGCTATTAAAGTAATTGTGGTGAATTAAAATATATCCGATCTGAATTGGAATAAAAAATTTAAGAGACAAATATGTTATCTAAAAGATTTATAAAAATTGAAAAGTGCAGTAAGTAGATATGTCGATATATAATGTAACCAGAATGTTTAGACTGTGAGTGTTGAGACAGAGTGTTTCAACACCAGCCTGGCAGACCATTGTTTATATAAACAGGTGTGCTGTATGTTGAGACTAATGTATACGGTCATGCTGAATTGACAATAACAAAAATGTTGCAGTTTGATGAATCAATGCCAGTAGAAAATCCTATTATGAAATCAAAAGACATACCATATGTGAAGAAAGGAATGTAAATTTTTGAATAATGTAGGTAATATTTTTGTAGGGTCTTTTTGTAAAATGAAAGTAAAACAAATGAAATTGTTTTGAACAAATAAAATAATAATGAGGTAATTATTGCAACTTAGAATTTGAGAAATTAAATACAATTGGTAGTTAAATTAATTGAAAAGATGACTTTTAATAATGAAGCTAAATCTAGTTTGATCTGAATTTTGATGGTAAAATAAATAATTGATAAATAAAAATATAACGATTAAAGTATTCATTTAAATTAAAAAATTGAAAGAACGTTAAAGCTGAGATAGTGTTTGGGAATTAAGATGTGTATATTACTGTCCATATAGATTTTTCATATGCTATGAATTTTTTGTCCTATACATATATAGTAGTTAAGGATACCTTGTATAATCAATGTGTTATTTTGGATGGGCAATATTGTATGGGGAATATTATTCAATTTAACTGGAATTTATGTGCACCATTGTAAACCAATATTGTTTTATTAATATTATTCTTTAGGGTCTATAATATAAAATGAGCCAGTACGTTGTCAATGAACCAGTACGGCTAAGAGGAAACAAATCAGTTGTGGGATATGGAGTGATGGAAGGCCGCTTGTCAATTTTGTAATTAAATGTTTCAAAGTCAGGCGATACTGGGGCGGGTATCTGTCCGAGCTTATGGTGGTGGGATCTCGAGTAGAGAAGTCCCGTAGGATCGGATGGGTGCTGTCGCAGTCGCCAGACTAGGGGGGTAAGAACCCACAATTTTAGTAGAGTATTCAGGGGGGTTGCGGCGCCATATCCTCACGGATCCTCTTAGGTTTTAGGCAATAAGAGTTTGAACGCCTCGGCTTTCAACCTCTTATTGGGGGGGTATTGCAACGGTACAGAATTGTGAGCCACCCCAGTTTAATTTTATATTAATTTAAATCATCATTTTAAGCACTTTCCAAATTGCCAGACTTTCACCTGTGGGGAGCCTCCAGTACAGCAATGCAACATACATACAGTCAGCCAAAACAATTGCCAGACGTATTGCGTAACCACCCAGCAGCAGGCTTGTGTGAATCCAGTCTGCAGTGTGTCATTAGAGAGTGCACAACAGACAGCCAGCATCAGACAGTAAAGTTTTGTGAATTGAAAAATAGTGGCCTCGGGAGTGTAAGATAGGCTGAAATAATTAGTAGGCCTATCTATTCTATTTTATAAAACATACAAACAGTATAATGCGCGGCCAACCTAAGCGAGCTAAGTGTTCGAAAATTTATGTCGGCCGACAAAACCAAACGAAATGTTATTTTAAAGTGGAGTAAAATACTAGTGGCGCATCAACCTAATACGAAATAATCAATAACAGTACCGCGGTTAAACAGTGTCAAAACTAAATTATGGTGTGTTAAACAGTGCATTCACAGCAGAGGTGCAAAACAGCGGAGTTCTTCAGACGTTAAGTATTAACTGAGTTTTAACCAAGATTATTTTACCTTTTTCTCCAGAGTATAATTCAACATAAATAAATTGTAAGTCTAAAATGTACATCAGAGATCTCGAAGTGGGGTTTAAATAGAACGACAAAATCAAAGAACGAATGTGTGTGAGTGTGTAGCTAAATCACGTATTGGTTCATTGCAAATAATAAATAGTTGTGGTATACCATAGTCGTCATAAGCTAGTTAATTAAGAAATATTTTGTTACTATGTTTGACTTCACAAATTGTTACTCATTCAACAAGTAAGTATTTAATCTAAATGTCATGAAAGAGAGACGAAGTAGTTATTTTGCATAATAAACCAGAGGCAATTTGTTTTAGCACAAACGGTGTATTTGGTCTTTGCCCATATCAAATCCAAATAATCCTTTTTGCAGCTGTTTTCGTCTGAAAGACTCTGGAATAAAACCCTAAGGTAAGAGTTAATTATAATTTAATTAATTGAGAAGTTTCAACTGAATATTCACTCTCTGGTTCACTTTCGCTGCTGGTGTCTGAATCTCTTTTCACTGCCTTTTTCTTTCTTTTTACAGTTGCCTTTATTGGTGGTGATGTGAAAGTACCGGTAGATGTAGAAGGTTGGGCTTCTGGTACCTTATTGTTTTCACCTTTGAAATTATCTGCGCTCACACTTTTTCCAGGCTTAACCTGTACCTTTTTCTTTCTTCCTACTTTTTCATTTCCTTCACGATAGTGTTTTTTGTGCAAAAACTCAAGTACAGAATCACTTACTCTTTGTTTAAGTTCTTCGCCATCATGAGAGCCTTTTTTTTTTGTTTGGCAAGCTATCTTTTGTAGGAAGTCTGTCCAAAATTTCTTTCCTGTTTATAGGGCAAATGCCTGTTTTTCAAAAACCATTTACTAAGGAGTTACTGCCTTCGTGGTGAAGTTCAGTTACAAGCTGTTTAAGAAGCTTGGGGAAATCACTTTTTGGAACAGGGGACTTGTTTGTCTTAACCTTGTAGTCTGTTAAAATCATCCTCCATGCTCCTTTCATGGAGCAAAAATATGCAACGTCAAGAGGTTGACTTATATGGGAGGAATTTGGTGATAAACATATAAACTGTATGTCATGTTTCTGACACAGTTCAATGATGTTTAAATTCAGGTGGCTAGACAAATTGTCTCCGATGACAACTTTGGTTCTGCTTAGCTTTTTCAAGTGTGGTATCACCACAGTGTTGAACCAATCATCGAACGTCACATTATCAAACCACCCTGACGAAGTTCGGTTGTAACGACATCCTGAAGAACCACCTTCAGTCCAGGTAGTCCACAGTTCCTTGGACTTGTAGACGACGTATGGCAGAAGCATTGTCCCCTCTGCATTCCCACACATCATGATAGATGTAGATTTTGTTGAGTTTAAAATCGGTTTGGGATATTTTACTCCTCGTTTGGTAACAATCTTTAGGTTTCCAGGGTTGTCTGTTAAATTGGTCTCATCGAAGTTGAAAATGTTTGAGGGAGGTACATTTACAATCTCCTGTTCTAGATAGTCGAAGCATTCATTAATGGAGTAAGTTGAAACTTTTGCCCTCTCCTTTTTAATATTAGATGATATTCTTTCGGTTGTCTCGGTGTCTGGACATAAAACCTTTGTACCATTCTTTGCCGGGCAGATTGTTTTTAAATGAGCTAATAGTCAGTCCATTCCTGTCAAGATATGACTTCACAAGCACTCGTATGTCAAATCCAGTCATTGGATATCCAAACAAGGAGCATGTCACTACATGGTCAGCAAACATTTTTTCTGTTTCTTCGTCAAGGATTCTTTGACCTCCAGGATGCTTAAAGGCACACCCTTAAGTCTCCTTTTGATGGTACTTATAGATATTTTATAATGTTTTGCAGCTTTTCTATTTGACATTTCCCCACTTCTAATTTTTCATATTGCTTCATCCAAATTTTCCTGTGTGTAATCCGCATATTTGTGGCTACCTTTTTGTCTTTCATACCTTCTTGGCATTTTGAAAGCTTAATAATTAACAATTAGACCTGAAAAAAAACCTTGTAAGTCTAACTACCAAAAACAAAAAATAAAACAACAGCACATAGGCCAAACTGAAAAAAATTAATTCAATAGAAATGTATCACATATAAAGTGTATTACGGTACCTATTAAACAAAGGTTACCGCGTAAACACAGGTTTTAAGGTGGGCTCAAGTCACCCCAAAAACTGCAAAATTTGGTAGGGGTGAGATGAACCCAGGTCAAACTCACTCAATCCTGTACATAATCAAACATGCTTGGACATGTTTGTGTTGCCAAAGAACTAACTAAAAGAGGAAAAATGGGCTAATTTTCTTCTAAATGCAAATACTCATGGTACAGATCATTTTTTCTACGTTAAAAAATCTAGATTCCGACATTTTACCATTATTTATTTATTTTTTTAATTGAATGGACAGTTAAATAATTGGAATTGGTTCTGGTGAAAGCTAATCAGCTAACCTTTAATTTGAGCTATGAAGCCCTTAGATAGACCATTCAGTTTGTCAGAAACGGCGATTCGAAACTTTTTTTTTGTTTTGGGCTCGTCACCCCATAGGGCTCAAGTCACCCGTTTTACGGTATTGATAATTACAGTCATGTAAACAAAAAAAAGGAAAGTCAATTTTGTCTGTTGGAAAGGTATGACTTGATTTTCTGAGTGACTAAGAGAATGTTAGGTCGTCGGATTCCCGATCTGACGATGAGCTGTGAAGCTTGAAAGCGCTAATCGGGATAATTTTTATATAGTGGTGTGCAACAGTGATCATTCTGATTAAGAGAATGTTGTTAAGAGATTATCATGGATGTGCCATGATACAACAATGCTGTTCATTATAACAATAAATGCTTGTTACTATAAACAAATTTATAACTATGTATAATACCTGATCAACAAACTGTTCATTCTCTTCTTTGATGATTTCTTCTTTTACATGCAGTTCTCCTTTTACGACAGAATTTATAACTAGGTATACATCCTGCAAATTGAACAATTATAAAAATTTTTTTTTTCTTCGTATTGTTTAAATTAGCAGCCATCCTTACTATTTCTTTTATGAATTTGCTAACTGCTATAATTTTTATTGTTCGACTAAGCTTTTCGTCATCACTGACATCTTTTGTCATCACTGACATCATCAGGTCTCGTTGTTTAAGACCTGAAGATGTCAGTGATGACGAAAAGCTTAGTCGAACAATAAAAATTATAGCAGTTAGCAAATTCATAAAAGAAATAATTATAAAATTGACTTTGTCTTCTCAGTGATTTATAGAATACTATATAAAGAGGTGATCAGTACTAAATATGAAACATATAGAATCACCTATCAATGTTTGTAATAAATATTGTAACGTGTCAGAAATTGGGTAATTTTAGTTATTGCATTTATGGGGTATTTCTATTTTATTTTATTTCAGTTTTCGGGGTTTCATAAAAATATTGTGCAAATTTTAATTCTATTGTAACAGACCACGTGTTGACTGAAACAGTTTTAGAACAAAGGCACGACGCAGTATTCCGTTGCAAAATCAGTTGAAGTATGTACCACCCTAAGTTTTCTCAGAACTGTGCGTGAATGTGATAGTGCGCACGCACGCGCGACTCAGGTATGTGCACGGGTGGGACGCGAAGAAAATCAACCGACGCTGTAAAAAATGGCGCAGAAACGACGTTTGGTGAGATCCACAAGACTACCTGCAGGATACGCAAATTAGGCACCGCCCCTTTTTGTGACATCGGGCCACCAGTGCCTAGAGATCGTCGACACCCACTACCGAAATAACCACTATGTATCATGAATAGTCGGTAGAATGCAACAACTCAACTGTGAGCGACGACAAAATCCGTTGGCAGTGGCCATGAACTTCCTACCGCTCGGAAAGGACGCGGCCCAGTCTTTCTCTGTTCGTGTCGGCCGACACAGAGCCAAGTCAGGCTCTTTACAAAAATTCATATTTTTACCGGTAATAGAGTGAAATAAGAGTAACAAAGTATGTGACCACGGTCAATCAAAAGTGTAGAACAGAATCATATACTTTTTCGGACACAAAAAAAAAACAAGAAATCTAAAAGAACAATGGGTGTGCACGAAAACCACGTTGCCGGCGGGTTTCATGCTAACAAAGTAAGGGCTGTGGGGATTAAAATGGTCTGGGGTTTTTAATAAATTAAATTTAATATATGTGAGAAAGGCAGGCTGGGCTGTTTATGTTTATGTATGTGTGTGTTATATAGAAGGTAAGATAATTATGTTTTTGTATTAATCATCATCTATGTATAAGTCTGTCATTCAAAATTTAAAAGAAAAACCAGAGTAGAGAATAACAAATTTTTGATTTTATACATGTAAGATGCTCAACAACAGTAAAAAATTAAAACTACTATCTTTCAAATGAAAAAGGTTGATAGTTAAATTCTTTCAAAAACCTTATTTCGTTTGATGTACTGTCAAGTTCGTCGAAACGAACGGGGTTCGTCCACACTATGCGATCCGGCCAGATCGAAGGTTGAAGGTAGGTGGAAGTTTATCAATTAAGTTAATTAATAAATACCAAAATAAGTAAAGTTACAATTGGTGCCGTGATGCCAGGATGTAATATAACAAAAAGGTTGTATTACGCCGGCCTACATTTTGACAGTACATTGAATGAAGTACGGTTGCGAAAGCAAAATTGTATTGATGTAAACTTACGTAATTATGATAGAAGGTTGATTTTATGTATGCTGTAATATCAGTTTTGAAAAGAGATTAATCACTGGTAGTTGTTACGCAAGAAAAAATAGATCAAGTAAAAATGTCTGAGAACACAGAAAAAAGCAGTGTAATAGATTCAGTTATGAGTGAAAGTGACCTTGAGTCGCAGTCACTGTATGAAAGTGATATGCCGAGCGTTGTTACAGAAACAGCTGTCGGCGGCGAAACAGCTGTCGGCGGCAATGTCATCATTCACTCTACCCCAATTATCGTTCAAAAACAATTAAGCGAAACAGATGTTGATTCTGGGATTCAGTTGACCCCAGTTTCAGCCAATAAAAATAAACAATCAGAGGAAATAGATATAATGAGTTTCTTACGAAAAATGGACAACAAATTTGACATGCAGAATAATGAATTAAATAAGCGTCTTGATAGAATTGATGAAAAATTTGAGAGTCGTTTTAATACTAATGACGAGAAATTTGAGATTTTAAGTAACGAATTCAAAGAACAGAAAATAAAATGTGAACAGCAGAATATTAAAAATGATATTATTTTTAATGAAATTAAAGAACAGAATATTCAGTTTCAGCAGAATATAAATATAAAATTTGATAATTTGAGTCGTGTACTAGATAAACATATTGATGAACGTTGTGAAAGTATGAAATCACAATTGTCAGAGTCCATAAATGAGCAATTAGAGTGCCGTGTTTCTGATATAACCAATGATATAACTAATAAAGTAGAGAAACAGATCACGGAACAATATAGCGTCATAAATACAATTGTTGAGAAACAAATAAGTGAATTACCAATACTGAATGTAAGGTTAGTTATGCTATGAATAAGATTGAAAATAATAACCTTAAAATAAGTGAAATAGAAAACAATTGTAAGATCGCATTTAAGACAATACACAATACAATGAGTAACCTTGAATCTGATAGTAACCTTAAATTAATGAATGTTGAGAAAAATATTATGAATGTTAAAAATGAGTTGAGTATGGCCATCAGCCAACAAGTAAACACTGTTACCGAACGAGTAATTATGACTCGTGACGTAAGCAGTGAAGTGGAGTTAGAATCATTTAGTTGTGATAACAAAAGAGTGCATCCTATGCAGTTCATAAGTAGAGTGAGAGAGTTCAATAAATTCAACACTAATAGCTGGGAAGTACAATTATTGAAAATTTTAAAATGTTTCAAGGGTAGTTCGGAGATATGGGCCGAAGTACACAAAACAGAATGGGGGTGTTTTGAAAGTTTTGAGTCTGCATTCAGAAATAAATATTGGTCCGAAGAAGACCAAGGAGTGTTACGAAGTAGAATCATGGGAACCGGGAATTCTGGGGGACCCAATAATAATATAACAGGGTATGTGATGAGAATATTTAATGAGGCGAAATACTTAGAACCGCCATTGCCATTTAGATCCTTCGTGAGGCATATAAGTAAGCATTTGCCAAGGGAAGTACAAATAACACTGATGACGTGGGAGGTAGCCAATATTAGTGAATTAGAGAACATTTTAGATGTGTTTCAGAACATCCGGGACCAAGAAATGAGTCGCCGTCAGAACCAGCAGAATATGAATAATGGAGGTAATCAGGGACCGCCGAGGGGACCTACAAATGAACCGGCATACCCCAGACGAGAACAAAATAATCGAGGCCCAAAATGGACTTGTCCGGCATGTTCACAGGAGAATTATGCGACACAAAATTTTTGTTTTAGATGCAGGAGAGAGAGACCGGGTCAGCGACAGGGACAACAACCCACGCAGAACCACCAGGCATACCAACGAAGGGGAGAGGACCAAGGAGGAGCGCCGAGAGGCAACACCCATGAAAGGCAGGTGAACCGGAGTGGAAATGGATACAACCCAGCGGTGGCGAGCACGTCTGCAGGAAACTAAGAGAGACAATGGAACACTGGACCCGACCGTTGTCGCCGGAAGATTCTGGGGTCCAAATGAATGACATGTACCAAAATAACATTGTTATAACTGATTTATCTGAGGAATTGTTGGAGGAAGAAGACGTCGAAGCGGCGAGACGGGAGAATGGACTGACTGAGGTGAAAATCAGTATAGTAGGTAAGGAGATTAAAACTTTAATAGATACAGGTAGCGAAATCTCTGTTATTTCTGAACACGTACTAGATGAGTTAAAAGAAGTAAATAAAAATATTCCATCTTTGCCAGTAGCGGGTGTGACGATTGTAGGTATTACGGGAGTTAGGAGTAAAAGAGTCACCAAACAAGTTCATTTAAATATGATAATTAACGGGGTATGGTAAGATAATACCTTTCTAGTCGTATGGGGATTAAATCTTGAGGTTATACTGGGAAATGATTTTCTGATCAAACATAAGGCGGTGATTGATTTTCATAAACGGGTGTTAGAATTAAACAGTGAAGTAGAACCAGTTCGGATTAATTTGGAGCGGGTGGTAGATGCGGTAAGAATTTCGGGGGTAAGGGTGATACATAATCGGGTTAATAAACAAGAAATGGAAGTTAGTATGAATGTCTGTAGTGAGAGTGAGATAGAATGTGAAGAGAATGTAGATCAATTGTGGGATGAGAGGGCACTTAAATTTTGTAGTGAGGGTGGCGTAATAGGGAGTTCTCAACGTGAATCGTTGTGGCGGGTAGTAGAGAATTTTAGAGAAGTGTTTGCCGATATACCAGGGAGGGCAAGAAACTATGAATGCGAATTAAAGGTAAGGGAACACGCACCCTATGTACAAAGAAGTTATCCGGTGCCATATGCAAAGAGAAGGGCGGTTCAGATTGAATTAGAGAAAATGTTAGAGGGAGATATAATTGAGCGATCTGTATCACCATATTCTAACCCCTTAGTAGTAGTGATTAAAAAAGATGGTAGAGTTAGGTTATGTTTAGATGCCCGCAAAATCAATCAAATCATTATTCCAGACCGGGAGTCACCCGAAGCTATAGAAGAGATTTTTCAGAAGTTCAGCGGCGTAAAATATATGACCTCTTTAGACCTGACCGCCGGGTATTGGCAAGTTCCGTTGGCAGTAAATAGTAGAAAATATACAGCCTTCTTATTCAATGGAAAAAATTATCAATTCAAAAGACTACCATTTGGATTGAACACCAGTGTAGCTAGTTTTATCAAGTGTCTTGACGAAATTTTGCAACCCCGTAACTTAGATTTTTTAACCATATACGTTGATGATATTCTGATAGCTTCTAGAACATTTGAAGAGCATGTAGAGCACTTAGAATATGTATTGGAGAAATTATACCAGGGAGGTTTGACGGTGAATTGGGACAAATCAAAATTTTTGCAAACTGAGATACACTTTTTAGGTTTCATCATAACACCTACAGGAATACGGGCTAATCCGGATAAAGTAGAATCCATACTGATGTTCCCGGAGCCTAAGAATATAAAACAGTTACAAAGTTTTCTTGGTCTCTGTAATTTTTACAGGAAGTTCCAGCGAAACTACGCCCAGATGACGGCCCGACTCAGCGCAGTGCTGCAAAAGAACAAACAATGGAGGTGGGGAGATAATGAAAGAGCAGCGTTTAATGAAATCAAGAATAAATTCGCTGGTATGATTTTAATGAACCATCCAAATTTTAATGATAATTTCTTCTTACAGACAGACGCCAGCAATATAGCACTTGGAGCGGAACTGTACCAAGAGGACGAGGCGAAAGAACACAAAACCATTGCCTTCGCCAGCCGGACGTTGCTAGCCGCAGAGCGTAACTATACTACCACCAAGAAAGAGCTCCTTAGTATAGTTTTCGCTGTGAAGAAGTTCCGTACGTATCTGCTGGGTAATAAAACCATCATCAGGACGGACCATAAAGCACTGTCGTTCCTGAATACTTGTAAACTCACACACAGCCGGATAACCAGGTGGGTGTTAGCTCTTCAAGAGTATAATTTTTCTTGGGAATACATTAAGGGTGTAGAGAACAGGGTGCCAGACACACTATCACGAGTAGACACAGACAGAAATAGAACGGGTAGAGATATTAAAGAAATAGAGATTTATAGACTATCCCGGGAAGATAAACTTTTTGGGGAAGAATTGAAAGATATCAATGTAATGCAAAGAGCTGATAGTAAATTAAATAAGATAATTACTAGTGTAGAATCAGATGTAGATGAATTTGGGTATAAACAATATTTTCAAGTATTTCAAGGGAGTTTATTTAAAAAAGTAGAGGGGAGAGAAAGGGACTGGAGGTTGGTTATACCTGAAGGGCTGATAGAGAAAATAGTGTGGGACTGTCACCTTATATACGGGCATTTTGGGGCACGGAAGTGTGTGAATGTATTAAGGGAATCTTGTCTATTTAAAAATATGGAAAAACGCGTCCGAACAATACTTAGAGTTTGTGAACTATGTCAGAAGTCTTAAAGTTGTAAATTATAGGTTAGAAGGAGAATTAAATTATATTAAGGTAGAAAAACCCTTTGATTTAGTAGCTGTAGATTTGTACGGCCCATTGCCAAAAGGTAGGGGCGGAGTGATGCATATCTTTGTTTTACTTGACACTTTTTCCAAGTATGTAAGGTTATATAGCGTGAAGCGAGTAACAAGGTGCTGAGTGAGAAGATCACACGCGACTACATGATCAACGTGGGAAAGCCGAAGGTGATATTATCCGACCATGGACCGCAGTTCATCAGTGGGAAATGGCGCCAGACCCTAGGCTGGGAAGATATCATCCCAAAGCACACCGCGGTGTACCACCCGCAGTCCAATCAGGCAGAGCGAGTCATGAGGGAGTTGGGAAGAATTTTCCGAACAATACCCCCCATTTTCTTATACTTCATGATGGATGAAAGTTGCATATTATAATGTTGTATATTTAATTTCTTATTTAGTTAGTAAGTTGCTATTGCGGGGTGGCCTGTGCTCTCGTAGATAGTGGAATGGGTTGGGGGTAACAGAGAGTGTTACCTCCATCAGAGGCCAAATGGCAAAAATGTGCGACACACCTTTTTCGTGCAAATTCAATTGGTACCCTGATAGACGCTCGTGTCGCACATAGCAATGATGAATGTAACAGGCGTTGAAATGCAAGTTAGATTTCCCCGACTTTTCGGGCGATTACTGCCTTACCAGCACTAATCGTGGATTTGGCTAGCGGTTAGCTATGGTCATACCAAGTCCCTTGACCATAGCTGACTTGAAATTGGTATATAGTAGAAATTAGATGGGGGGTGAAATTAGGGGAAATCCAGGTACTATGGAACAGCGGCTACCACTCTGTTCGAGTAGGAACAGCAAGGCCAGGTGGTAGACCCATTTAAGGGCGTTTAATTATAAACAAGAATATGTTGATATTCAAAATGTTAAAATGTAACTGCCGAAGCAAAGACACGGAGATGTAAAATTACTCCAAAATATGCAGTCTTTGTGGAAGCGAAAAGGCGCCACAGTCTTACATAACTTGCAATAGAGTGTGTGGATGGGAGGTGACTCAGATGAGCCACGAATTTAAATTCTATAACATAAAAAATTGCTAACTCAAATTTTTGATCCAATAAAAATGCTTGTGTTCTGTTTAAATAACTAGATGCTCATACATTCACTATAAGGTGTTCATGCTATGTTTTAAATGTACTAGTTTATTGTAGTAGGGTAGATATAAGAATTGATAAAGGTATATGTTTTATATAATTTGTGTATTTTTGAAACTGAGTAGATAAATGAACTAACTGGCAAGCGGTTAACATAAACTATCAGAATCAGAAAAGGTGAAACAAGGAGGTTAGAAGTAAGTATTGATAAATATATATATATATATATTATGTAATTTGTTCAATTTTGAGATGTGTTTTCATTGTGTTAGGGAATGTCAGCTGATCAGCAATAAAATGTCACTGTTATATTGTTTAGATGTTCCAGGTAATTCATGTTTAATGTATTACAGATGTTATTTAAAGTAATGAGAAAAGTAATTTGATAAAGTGAGAAATAAAGTAATAATTTGTGAAAGCCAATAAAAGATAGTTTGTGGGGTGATGAATATTTTGTGGGACATATAGATCAGTCCAAGTCAAAGTTAAAGGGGTAGTAGAGAGAAAAATATTGTTTTGAGTTAATGTAATGTTGTTTTGAGTTAATGTAATGTTGTTTTGAGTTAATGTATGTTATCGAGTTTTGAGAAGTATTGATGTTGACACAGTAGTTATGGAGAAGATATGTAGAGTTTTGAGTGATATATTGTTGTTTATAATTGATGATGTTATTTTGTTGTAATGAAGTAAGGTAATAAGATTGAGATTTTGGGGATGGTAATTTTGTAATAGGGGGTAGTGTAATGTAGGAGTCCGCAACATAATGGTTGGGACGGGATGGGACCGATTTAGTGGGAAGGGGTCGCCTTAGGTAGAATCCAGGGGCCAGATAAGGGAAATGAGCTTTGGGGGGGACACGTATCCCAAGTACAAAGGGTTAGAGAGTATTTTTTGTTTATATATGTTGAGAGAAGGTGGCGATTTGAGTTTATTAGTAAGTTGGGTTTAGAGATTGTTGGATAGATGTTTTGATAGAGATGGGTGTCATGTGAGTTACAGTTGTTAGAGGTTAGAGTCAAAGGGAGAAAGATTATATATGTATACAGATCAAGTAGTAAATTAAATGAGATAAAATATTTAAATCACCCACAGTAATGGAGAATAAGATTGTCAAATACAGAAAGAGATTTATAAGAAAAATATAAAATATTTTTAATTGAAGCCAGTGACAAATTTTTGATAGAATTGAAAATAATGTAAAATTAAGAATTGTTTATTTTGAATAATTTAAATGTCAATTTGGTTGTGAATTATAATAATATTTTGTTAATTTTGAATGTTTTATTTTATTATATTTTGTGTTGCAAGTTAGAATGTTACAGATGGTAAGTGTATTTTCAGATAGAACTTGTATCTAACGTATGTAGGTCAGGGTTTTTGAACTTGACCTAGTTTTGATCAGCTGACAGTGAGGTCATATAAGTTAATAGCATGGAAGTTAATTCAACTTTGCGTTTTGATCAATTTAAATAAATTTTAAATAATTTCTATATGTAAAGGAAACATTTTAATAAATTTAAATTTTTTTTAATTTTAAAATTTTTTGGGGAAATAATTTTTTTGAAAAAAAAAATTTTTGATTTTGCGTCTGCCAGCTAATGGGCAATTTTAATCTTTGATTACATTGTTATTTGTGTGCTAACCATGTTTATTATTATTGAATTATTTCGTATTGAATTGTATTGTTAGACTTTAGGTAATCACATGTTAGGTTAAGGATGTTCTTAAGTGTAAGAAATGTTTAAATTGATTTCTTTTAAATAACAGAAAAAAAACCCAATGAAGAGAATAATTTAAAATATATACAAAATTTATGATTTGATTTCAAATAAAAACAACCAATAAGTTATGAATTCAACAAAATTTTGAAGAATTTTTCAATTTTCAGTATGTAATGTGAGGGTGTGTGAGCCCAGTATCTGCTAAAGGCAGCCCAGCTTGCATACAAGGAGAAACATATCGGTGGAGGATCTGGCATAATCTGAGCCAGGGATTGAGGATTTTTTTGGGGGTAGCATGTTAGAAGGTGAGGTGTGCCGTGGTGCGTGTCTGTTCGATTTTTCGGTGTTGGGATCTCTTACGGAGAAGACCAGTGATCTCAATCAGATGCGTCCATAGTCGCCGAGCCAGGGGGGTCGTGTACCCATGCAGAGTAAGAACAAGAGGGGGTTGTTGGCACCAGTTCCTCACCGGTCCTCTTAGGGGTTTTATCAATGAGATTTCTTCTGTTTTGGACAGAAGAATTCTCATTGGGGGGGTATTGTAGCGTGTCAGAAATTGGGTAATTTTAGTTATTGCATTTATGGGGTATTTGTATTTTATTTTATTTCAGTTTTCGGGGTTTCATAAAAATATTGTGCAAATTTTAATTCTATTGTAACAGACCACGTGTTGACTGAAACAGTTTTAGAACAAAGGCACGACGCAGTATTCCGTTGCAAAATCAGTTGAAGTATGTACCACCCTAAGTTTTCTCAGAACTGTGCGTGAATGTGATAGTGCGCACGCACGCGCGACTCAGGTATGTGCACGGGTGGGATGCGAAGAAAATCAACCGACGCTGTAAAAAATGGCGCAGAAATGACGTTTGGTGAGATCCACAAGACTACCTGCAGGATACGCAAATTAGGCACCGCCCCTTTTTGTGACATCGGGCCACCAGTGCCTAGAGATCGTCAAGACACCCACTACCGAAATAACCACTATGTATCATGAATAGAGTCGGTAGAATGCAACAACTCAACTGTGAGCGACGACAAAATCCGTTGGCAGTGGCAATGAACTTCCTACCGCTCGGAAAGGACGCGGCCCAGTCTTTCTCTGTTCGTGTCGGCCGACACAGAGCCAAGTCAGGCTCTTTACAAAAATTCATATTTTTACCGGTAATAGAGTGAAATAAGAGTAACAAAGTATGTGACCGCGGTCCATCAAAAGTGTAGAACAGAATCATATATTTTTTCGGACACAAAAAAAAACAACAAATCTAAAAGAACAATGGGTGTGCGCGAAAACCACGTTGCCGGCGGGTTTCATTCTAACAAAGTAAGGGCTGTGGGGATTAAAATGGTCTGGGGTTTTTAATAAATTAAATTTAATATATGTGAGAAAGGCAGGCTGGGCTGTTTATGTTTATGTATGTGTGTGTTATATAGAAGGTAAGATAATTATGTTTTTGTATTAATCATCATCTATGTATAAGTCTGTCATTCAAAATTTACAAGAAAAACCAGAGTAGAGAATAACAAATTTTTGATTTTATACATGTAAGATGCTCAACAACAGTAAAAAATTAAAACTACTATCTTTCAAATGAAAAAGGTTGATAGTTAAATTCTTTCAAAAACCTTATTTCGTTTGATGTAGTCAAGTTCGTCGAAACGAACGGGGTTCGTCCACACTATGCGATCCGGCCAGATCGAAGGTTGAAGGTAGGTGGAAGTTTATCAATTAAGTTAAGAAATACCAAAATAAGTAAAGTTACAATATCCATACTCTGTACCTACATGGTGTGTGTGCGCACACGCGCTCGCACGAGTGTGCAATTTTACTTACTTAATCTCATGTAGTTTATATGTATACATCACTATGATACAGTTTGTGTAGTCTGTTGATTTTTAATTACATATCTACAAACGAATGTGATCCACATCTCTAGTGGTGCATGACACGGAACAACCTAACACATTAACTATGGGCTAAATAATGGTTATGCACATAACCTGTTCAGTCTCAGCCTCTTTTGGATCTGCTTCTTTCATTACATTGACTGTTAAAACATCCTACAAATAACAAGGAATTAAAATTTACTTTTATACAAATTGTAGCATGACAGATTATCCACTAAATAAAGAATGCAATGTGATCATAAATAAAAATCAAGTAAATTAACTATCAAAGAAAAATCCAAATGAAAACCAATAAATATCACAATTAAAATACCATTATAACCGGAAGAAGTAAAAATACAGATAAAGCAACTATGCAATAAAAATGTGTAATGAAAACTAATTTAAAAAGGCTAACATAAAATGAGGAAATACCCAGGTAGGATAGGAGTAAGTAAGGAAGATACCCAGAACAAACCCGTACATAATAAATATAGGAGAATGAAGAAACGAAGAATAAATAAGGAAGATACCCAAAACCAACCAACGTACATAATAAAAAGGGAATAAGGTGGAAGATACAAAATAGTAGGAGGAGAAGATTACAATACATACTCAAGGGAAACCCAGCAAGGAAAAGGCAAAAAACCCCAAAAGAATTTGAATGTCACATATGAAAGTATAACACCCAAAAAACAGAAATAATGTAAATTAAATGTAAACAAAAGTGTTTAGAGTTATAAGTGGAAGTGCACCCATAAAAGTTATTTTATAATGAATAAAAAACAAATCTTAACAGTCCTTCATAAATAATATCTTGATAATATAAAACTATAAAAATGATTAGTGATAGTATCAAGAATTAATAGGGGACAAGTGTAAGTCATTATATTATAGTAAATAAACTTCAAGAAGGTGCATTGAATGCTTAAACTTAATAAAAGTGTACCCTTTAAACAACTTTAAAGTTTTAATTTAACTTCAGGAATACTATTTAATAAAATGGTATGATGAAAGGCAAAGACTCATGTTTCTAATAAAGTGCCACTCTTTATGTAAGAACATTCATTGAAATGAGTAAAATAAATAGAGAGTAGGGAGTTAGTAAGTAAAGTGTCAAGGGATACATCCCTGAAATAAAATAAAAAACAGAAAGAACTGTACCCCAGTAATTGTAAGAAAGGTGTAAAGATGAAGAAACAAATGTGTTATGTTTCTAGTTAAACCAATGAATCTATACATCAATGTTGAAAGTAGTAAATCATGTTATATAATTTTAAAATGTTTATTATGTTTAATAATTTTAACCAAGGATGCAATGTCTGAGGGTGGATTACATTCTTTGATTATAAAATGTTTATTATGAGTTACTAGAAATAATCAAGACTAGAATGTCTGAGATTAAATACCATGTTTTGATGTCAAATAATTATTATGTATTATTAGTTAGAATTCAATACTAAATGTTCTTATAGTAAAGTAAGGAATTGTTAATTAACATTGTGTTAGAATAGGTCAGAAAGGGTATAAACAAGCTATATTATTAAAATATCGGTATGGAGAACCATACAGGACTTCCATGTTCTAAGATTTATATTTAAAATCATATTCGAAATGAAATATTTCTATAGAAACTACTTCTTTCTACTTATTGCTTCAGCCTTAAACCACAGTACTGTGGTCACTAACGTATACCACCTCACGTTTTCGCACTCGATTTTCACTGAGATGGAAGTCGATGGCACTGCCGAAAAGTCTGGTTTTGCAGAAAACATTGGACTATGGCTAAACAGCCCGGGAAGGAATTTTAACAAAGAACTACTTCTTTGTTGATGATAACGTAGTGCACATACAAAATTCTCCCCTCCCCTTCAACTATAATTTTCATTTATAGAAAATTATCCCCACCCCGTTCACCTAACCTCTTCATTTATAGATATTTCATCTACATTTCTACAGTGGATTATTATGAGCTTCTTATCAAGATACTTTATTAATCAAAATTAAGTACTTTACTCTTGTTAAAACACAAAACGTTGCAGGTAAGCTACCCGTTTCTCTAAACCGATCTTCACCAAAATCAATAGACCTTCAGTCCTCTGCAATGCAGGGATGCATGCAAACAAATATTTGATTCTGTTTCAATTTGCGGCAGTTATCGTTCGTCATGGAAACATTTCTCTTGTTACAACGTAACATGTTTCTGGTAAACTACCCCTTTCCCTTTACCGATCTTCACCAAAATCAACATGCCTTGAGCTCTCTACAATTTAGGAAGGTATGCAAAAAAATATTTGATTTTCTTTGAATTTAAGGCAGTTATCGTTCGTCATAGAAAAAATTGCCCTTGTTAAAACATAAAACGTTGCAGGTAAACTACCCCTTTCTCTAAACCGATCTTCACCAAAATCAGCAGACCTTCAGTCCTATACAATTCAGGGCTGTATGCAAAACATTATTTGATTCTGTTTGAATTTGCAGCTGTTATCATTTGCCATAGAAAAATATTACCCTTGATAAAGAAACGTTGCTGGTAAACTACCCCTTTCCCTTAACCGATCTTCACCAAAAACAATAGGTCTTGATTACAATTCAGGGCTGTATGCAGTTGATTCTGTTTGAATTTGCGGCTCTTATCGTTTGCCATACTAAATACCCTTGTTAAAATATAAAACGTTGCAGGTAAACTACCCCTATGCCTTAACCGATCTTCAACAAAATCAACAGACCTTGAGTTCGGTATAATTAAAAAAGGTATGAAAAAGACTAGTTGATTCTGTTTGAATTTGCGGCCGTTATCGTTTGCCATAGGAAAAAATTACCCTTGATAAAAACAAATGTTGCCGGTAAACTACCCCTTTCCCTTAACTGATCTTCACCAAAAACAATAGGTCTTGTGTACTCTACAAATCAATGCGGTATGCAAAAAATTGTTTGATTCTGTTTGAATTTGCGGCTATCGTTTGCCATAGAAAAAAATTACCCTTGATAAGAAAAACGTTGCCAGTAAACTACCCCTTTCCCGTTAACCGATCTTCACCAAAAACAATAGGTCGTGAGTACTCTACAAATCAGGGCTGTATGCAAAAAATTATTTGATTCTGTTTGAATTTGCGGCTGTTATCGTTTGCCATAGAAAAAAATCTACAGACACACAGACAGACAGACAGACAGACAGACAGACAGACACACAGACACTTTTCGAAAAACGACTTTTCTTCATGTTTTGAGTGTAGTACAATCAGAATCTGCAATAATCTCGAACACGATTTTTTTTGCCATCACCATACTTCCATTTCCTTAAGGAACATGGAAGTAAAAACTTTGAATGTAAAACCAGTTAAAATCTACGCCAAATGGTAAATCTAAAATATTTTATAATTGATAAATCAAGTCCAGTAAACTAATTAAAGTGATGAGATTTATGTAAGGTAAATCAGTAACAGAATAATATAATGTAAATTATACTTTAAAAGAATATTGTAAAAAGATAGGAAGAATTAGGAGAAAAAATGCATGTAATAACCAAGATTAGGGAGGGAGTCATAAATTATTGGATAATATTTAAAAGAATAATAAATTAACAAAATTAAGAGAAATTAAGGGAAGATAAACATATTATGTCAATCTTAGATTCAGTACAATCATAAATATAACATGTAAAATGGCAACATTTTGGGGAAGAACAGGAAGTGAAAATTAAGCCTACTTTTTCAAAATGAAAGAAATATAGCATTTCTGATAAAAAAACTTCGTAAAACTATCTTATTGGGTATCAAATCAAACAGAATGAACTACAGAAAAAGATTATGTATGTAATATTTCATAAAATTAAATAATAACAAAAATATATTCAGTAATATAATGTAACATTTCCGAATGTAGCGGAAGCCCAAGGAATTTAAAACACTGTATTGCTTATATTAAATTGGCTAAGACTTTGTCAGGAGACGAAGGAAATGAGAACAGTTAATTATTGGACCTTGTCGAGTACACTTGAACGCGATTTGTGCTAATATCATCCTATATAGCAAACTAATATGGCGATCGGTATGTAAGCCTAGCCTACAGAAAAAATAGTAAAGTACGAAATTTTGAACTTAAAATGGAAAATCAGTGAGATCTATTAATACCACGATTACAATCAAGTAATAATAAACCGTAATTGAGTGAAATAATAACTTAAACCGATTAACTAAATAATTCTTCATAACGAGAAGTGAAGTGCAAGATTCGACCTTATAGAACAACATAAATTAAACATAATCACACACATTTAATCAAAGTGAATCACAAGACACTAAACCAGAACCATACTACTAACACCAGAAAGGATAATCACAATTGCGGAGACGAGGAAACACTGAAAAGGCACCATTTATTGGAAGAATTTTTCATCGAGCTGAATACGTTTAACACATGCAGTCCATGAGCCGCCATCTTTGACTCCCAGCATTCAACGCGAGCAATTACCAACATAATTATCAAGACTCCGATGGTTCGCATTTTTCTTTAATAAACATTATATAATATTTGTCATTATCTTTAATAAACATCTTTAATAATCTTTAATAAACATCTTTAATAATCTTTAATAAACATTATATAACTTTGTCAATTTTAATTATTAAGCTTTTTATTTGTAAGTGTTATACTTTCCTGACCTTACCATTCTCTGACTATATAAAATAACCGTTCAAAGAACCGAATAATTATTATAAAATACACAGATGTAAAAATTAATCGATGCCCTGAGATAAGAATCGATACCAACTGTTGAAATATCGATTTAATATCGATCTATTTAAAAATTGTTAAATAAATACTGGAATTTCATAATTTTGACTTATATTTATTCCAAAAATTATTATTAGTGTAGCATAATAGAACATTTAACCAACGGACTACAAGAAAGGCGGCAGATACCTAAAAGAAAGGAGAATACTATAGGAAGAAGAAGAACCGCTAATCGATCAGTGCCGTAGACAATCCTGTTAAAGCGGAACTTAATTCTAGTTACCAAAAGGTGATATAATTGATAAAAACAGTAATAACAGAGTTAAAATTTTTACACCAATACATCACAAAAATTAATTATTAAATATTAAGATCAACAAAAACAAAAACAATATTTTCAAAAAATTTCAAAACCACCAAAATTTTTATTTTTGGTAACAAACAAAATTTTTATTTTGTAACCATAGAAGATATTATTTCGTTACAAAATTGGTGTCCAACTAAGGGGCTTCAATTAGTGATTGAAAGGCTATTATAACTTCCCCAATTCCTAATTCAAGCTTGGCAGCAGTTATCCAGTCGGAAAAATAAGAAAAATGCAACGTCGAGCAACTTCAAAGAAAAGGGCGGCGGAGGCCGAAAAGGAAATTAATATGGAGGACAAGGAGGCAACACCGGTGGAAGACGTAGAAATGTTATTACCCCCAGCGGAACCGAAACAACCCGCACAACCAGAAATTCAACCTGAGATACCCACACAAACAGGGGAAGTCAATGTCCGGGAGGAATGGTTAGAAAAACCCATGCGAACAGAGAACGCGACAATACAAGAGATGTTCAGAGTGATGATGGAAGAAATCAAATCCACAAGGGAAGAATTAAAGGAAACCAATAAGAAAATGGATTCTACATAAGAAGAATCGAGTAAGGAAAGGAAGGAGGACAATCAGTCTTTAAAAGAAGAATTAAGGAAGGACAACCAATCCACAAAGGAAGAATTGGGTAAAAAAATTGAAAATACCAATAAGCGAATTGAGGAAACAAGTAAGAAGATGGAAGAGAAGATGGAAGAAAACAGTAAGAAGATGGAAGAGAAGATAGAGGAAACCAGCAAGAAGATGGAAAGTGACAACCAACAATTGAAGGAAGAATTAAGGGAAAATAACAAGAAAATGGAAGAGAAGATGGGGGAGAAGTTGGAAGAATTGAGAGAGGATAACCAACTATTAAGAGAAGAATTAAGGGAGGTTAACCAGGAGAATCTGGACAAGTTAGACGAAAGGATGGAGTTGTTAAGAGAAGAAATGAGCAAGGAACTCAACGATAATAAGGAGTACACCAACAAGAAAATAGAAGAAGAAACCATGGTAATAAAACAACAGATCATGGAAGTTGACGAAAAATGTAACCGAACCGAGAGGGAAGTACAGGAATTCAAGGAAGTAGTAAACACCAAGTTCACTAATATCGAAGAGCACAGTCGCAGGAAGGCGGAAGAACACCGGAAGGAAACTCAGGAAGAATTAGGGAAGGTACAGAACCAAGTTATGGAAAGGTGCGACAGAATGGAAGTAGCGTTGACGAATATCACCGGTCAAGTGCGGCAGAGCCAGGAAGAAATGGAAGTAATTAGAAACAGGCCTACTAACTTCACGGGTATTCCCATAAACGAGAATCGAGAATGGCTGAACTTCCGCCAATATAAAAGGAAGCCGATGGAGTTCTTGGCCCGAATCGAGGAATACATTTCCAAACATAGGGGCAACAGATGGATTAACAACCGGGAGCTGTTAGACGAATCATTCCATGAGATGACGGACAATTGGTGGATGGCATACCGAAGCGAGATCGATGACAACCAGCAATTTAAAAACTTATTCAAGGCGAAGTACTGGTCAGAGACCACCCAGAACTTAATACGGGACAACATCTGTCATGGCCGATACAAACCACAAATGGGTAACAGTATGACCGCATACTTCCTCGGAAAGGTATGTCTGGCGAAGCACTTGGAACCGGCCATACCAGAAGAATGCCTCGTGAATAAACTATCGTATCATTACGATGAGGAAGTAATAAGAGCAAGGAGGAGTAGCCAAATAAAAACAATACAGGCGATGACTGAACTGTTGGAGAACTACGAAAATGAGGAGTACTATCGGCAAAGCAGAAGGAGAAATGATCGGCCGGAAATCCGAAATAATCCATACCCGAACAACGGTAATAACCAGAACAGCCATGGGTATCAAGGGAACCGGTACAATCACAATTATAATAACTCCAACAATAATAATAATAATAATAATGGTCCTGTTAACCAGATCGCAAATAGGAATAATAACGGTTACCCCGGTAATCGAAACAATTATTACTCGAATCCCAATGTTAATAGTCAGAGAAACCCAAACAATAATAATACTGAACGGTAGGTATTATAATAATAATAGGGGTTACCCGCCAAACAATAACTTTAATAACAACAGGTTTTCCCGGCCAAGGGTAAATTTTATACGAGCCAAAGGAAACAGCCAACGGAGATACACCCACCACCGGCGTAATAGTTTCCACGAATATGAGGATCGGCGGAGAAGCAGAGAACGTGATAATTCTAGGTACAATCCGCCTAGACGAAGTACCAGTCTAGATGACCCAGAACGGAACCCGAACCATTTGCACATCGCACGGAGCGACAGGAACCCACTCAAGGTTTCCCGACTGACGCCTCGGTCGATCCTAATCTTACTACCAACGAAAATGAGAATTTAAACGGGAGGAGGCAGTAATGAATTATCATGACCCTTCACTGCTCCTATCTCCTGGGTATCAACAAGAGTTGCAAAGAGCAACTAACTCTAATAACGTTACAATCATTAGTTGCAACTATTTAAAAAATATTAGAAACGAACTATTGGAGGAGGACAACACTCGCCTCAATAGTCTAAACAATGACATAATCTATATAAACGCGGAAGTGGAAGGAGTCTTCGCCCAATTAATGATCGATACAGGTGCTAATGTGTCTATAATTAACACAACTGAATTGGAGAGAATCCAAAAGGAATGTGGTCAAATATTGCCAACTTTACCAATAAATAACATTGTATTAATCGGTGCCACTGGTCACCAAAACAAAACGATCAGAAGGCAAGTATCAGTAAACGTGGTTAGCAAGGGTATAGCGATAAACATGGTATTCTTAATTGCGACAGGACTGCCCTTTAATATATTGGTGGGGTGCAATATGCTAAGAAGGAACTCTGCTATCATAGATTTACGCACAGAAAAGGTATCGCTGTTTGCAGAAGGGCTGACCTGGATGGCTGATTTAGTAGGTAGCGACACAGTACTTCCCAGCAGTATTCACCAACAAATTCGAAACATCAACTATATCGAAAATAATTACATCATTAACCCCATAATATACGATAACACAGACGAGGATTTATGGTCCCAAAAGATACAGGAAATCAGGGATTTCCGGGGTGGAATTACAAGGGAGAAATTGCCAATACACCAAGCGAATCAGTTAATCAGAATATATGAAAAGTACCACTCAGTATTCTCCAACGAACCCGGTAAGGTAAAAAATTACCAATGTACCCTTCAATTTAGAGAGACAGTGGAGTTTAACAGAAAATCATACCCCATTGCACATTCACGAAAAGAGGCTGTAATAGCAGAAATAAACCGGATGATTAACAGTGACATCATAGAGAGTAGCCAATCCCCATTCACCAGCTCTATCGTGGCTATTCTGAAGAAAAACGGCCAAGTCTGGCTTTGCTTGGATGCGCGGGAGATAAACAAAATGATAATCAATGACAGAACATCCCCCGGTGAGATAGAAGAAATCTTAAAACGATTCCACGGTACCAAGGACTTTAGTACCTGGGACACGGTGTGCGGTGACTGGCAGGTGGAGTTACACCCACAGAGTCGTCAGTATCTGGCATTCATATTCGAAGGGTGCAACTACCAATTCAAGAGATTGCCCTTCGGACTCTTGAATTCAGTCGCCATCTTTGTGACCTGCATGGACCAGATACTTGGACAGGAAGCACTTCAGTTTACCACCGTGTATGTAGATGATCTACTAATTACCTCAGAAACTTGGGAGGAACACTGCTACCGCGTGGAACACATACTTGAGAAGTTGTCTGTCAGTAACATCACGTTTAAGTTAGAAAAATCCAAGTTCATTGCAAGAGAAGTTCAGTTCTTGGGTTTTAACTTGGATGACCGAGGAATCTCACCGTCAGCAGAAAAGGTGGAAGCGATCCAGAAATTCCGTGCACCCAAAAATAGAAAGCAATTACAGTCATTCCTGGGACTCTGTAATTATTACCGCAAGTTCCAGGAAAAATACAACGGAATTAACCGCAAGGTTTCAACCGCAGTTATCCTCAAAAAACAAATGGATCTGGGGTCAAGAGCAGGACGTGATTTTCAAACTTATTAAAGACAAATTTCTGGAAACAATAATACTTCGCCACCCAAATTTTAAACTACCTTTTTTCATGAACTGCGATGCCAGCAACATCAGCTTAGGAACTACACTGTATCAAGAAGATGTGAAAGGTCAACATCAAGTGATTAGCTTTGCGAGTAGATCGTTAAACCAGTGCGAAAAGAACTACACGGTAACTGAAAAGGAATTGCTGAGTGTAGTATTCGCTTGTGGTAAATTTCGCACCTACATCTTGGGTTACCCAGTTACCGTCCGAACAGACCATAAATCAATGTCGTTCCTAAAAAGCTGCAAATTCAATCACGGCAGACTGACAAGGTGGGATACTTGCCCTTCAAGAGTACAATCTAAAATGGGAATACATCCCAGGAAAAAAGAATGTCGTTGCAGATGTGCTATCACGTGTTAATGTGGAAGAGCAAACATTCGAGGGAGAGAAAGAAAGCGTACTCAAAATCTACCACATTATTAGCACCAGAGCCGATTTAGCCACATTATTAACAAACCTTACCACACACCAACAAGCAGACCCGAAATTGAGAAATATAAAAACTCGATTGAAAGAAGGGGATGAAACCGTCGGTCAATATTATCAAATGAATAAAGAAATCTTGTTCATTAAACCTCGTTAAAGCTGGATACCTGAAAGGTGATTATTCCAACCCATACTGAAAAAGAAATAATCATAAATTATCATATACTATATGGGCATATGGGCGCCATAAAGGTGATTAAGGCTCTGGAGGAGAGCTGCCACATAAAAAACGTAAACCGGAAGGTCCGGATGTATATCAAATGTTGCCATATCTGCCAACTAGTAAAATCAAATAACGAGAAGAAGGAAGGCGTTATGATTCCTATAACATCCCAGGCGAAATTGGAGAAGGTATTTCTAGACATCTGCGGCCCATTTCCCCGTAGTGGCGGTCAACACCGATACAAATACCTGATAATCGTAATGGACCATTTCACTAAGTTTGTTAAGCTATACCCTGCTAATCGAGCAACTACTAAGAAAATTCTGGGAGTATTAACAGAACAATACATCCCAAACGTAGGGAAACCAGCTTCGATCATCACAGATCATGGAACCCAGTTTAAAGGGAGAAAATGGCGGGATACCCTATTATCGATGGCTGTTCGAACGTACAAAACCTCGGTCTACCACCCGAGCAGTAATCCGGCAGAGAGGGTATTGCGAGAAGTGGGGAGGATATTAAGAACTTATTGTCACCATCAACAGAGAAGGTGGCAAGACTATCTAGAAGCCACGGAGGAATTCCTCAACTTGGCATACCACCCAACCATAGGAGTTACCCCATACTCCGCCATGTACGAGAAACCACCCCCACGAGAGATCGGAGAAATCCTAGAGTTCTCTACAAATAATATGTATACATTAGACAAGGTAAAATTCTACAACAAAGTGGCCGAAGACCAGGAGAAACAGCAAAACAAGTATCAATGGGCTAGTGGTAAAATAATAACTTACATAATTGGAGAGAAAATATAATTGAAAAATCGTGAACTACCCAGCACACTGGAAGGAATAACGAAGAAGTTGTTGCTACTATATACAGGACCATATGTAGTCTCCAAAATAAAGAACAATAATACGTATGAATTAAAGGAGATGGGTTCAGATAGAATCAAAGGCGTATATAACCAGGCTTCCATGAAAAAATAATACGAGGAGTAGAATTTAAAACCCACTAAATTCTAAAAACATAGTAAGCACATCTTACAACCAATTATTTATGAAGATAAATTTGGAAATAAAGAAAAAGAATTTTGAATTTATAAAAACCACTAAATTCTAAAAACATAGTAAGCACATCTTACAACCAATTATTTATGAAGATAAATTTGGAAATAAAGAAAAAGAATTTTGAATTTATAAAAACCACTAAATTCTAAAAACATAGTAAGCACATCTTACAACCAATTATTTATGAAGATAAATTTGGAAATAAAGAAAAAGAATTTTGAATATATAAAAACCAAAAAATTCTAAAATATCGTAAGATCGCCTTACAAACTATTTATGAAAATAATCTTGGATATAAAGAAAAGAATTTTGAATTTATAAAAACCACTAAATTCTAAATATATCGTAAGATCACCTTACAAACAAACTATTTATGAAGCTAAATTTGGATATAAAAAGAAAGAGAATTTTGAATTTATAAAAACCATTAAATTCTAAAAACATTGTAAGCATATCTTACAACCTATTATTTAAGAAAATAATTTTGGATATAAAGAAAAGAGAATTTTGAATTTAGAAAAACCACTAAATTCTAAAAACATAGTAAGCACATCTTACAACCAATTATTTATGAAAATAATTTTGTATATAAAGAAAAGAAAATTTTGAATTTAGAAAAACCATTACATTCTAAAAATGAAGTAAGAACAACTTACTACCCACTAATTATGGATATAATTATGGAATTAAAGAAAAGAATTTTGAATTTATAAAAACCTCTAAATTCTAAAAACATAGTAAGCACATCTTACAACCAATTATTTATGAAGATAAATTTGGAAATAAAGAAAAAGACTTTTGAATATATAAAAACCAAAAAATTCTAAAATATCGTAAGATCGCCTTACAAACAAACTATTTATGAAGCTAAATTTGGATATAAAAAGAAAGAGAATTTTGAATTTATAAAAACCACTAAATTCTAAAAACATAGTAAGCACATCTTACAACCAATTATTTATGGAACGAATTTTGGATATAAAGGAAAGAGAATTTTGAATTTATAAAAACCACTAAATTCTAAAAACATAGTAAGCACATCTTACAACCAATTATTTATGAAAATAATTTTGTATATAAAGAAAAGAGAATTTTGAATTTAGAAAAACCATTAAATTCTAAAAATGAAGTAAGAACAACTTACTACCCACTAATTATGGATATAATTATGGAATTAAAGAAAAGAATTTTGAATTTATAAAAACCACTAAATTCTAAAAACATAGTAAGCACATCTTACAACCAATTATTTATGAAGATAAATTTGGAAATAAAGAAAAAGACTTTTGAATATATAAAAACCAAAAAATTCTAAAATATCGTAAGATCGCCTTACAAACTATTTATGAAAATAATCTTGGATATAAAGAAAAGAGAATTTTGAATTTATAAAAACCACTAAATTCTAAATATATCGTAAGATCACCTTACAAACAAACTATTTATGAAGCTAAATTTGGATATAAAAAGAAAGAGAATTTTGAATTTATAAAAACCATTAAATTCTAAAAACATAGTAAGCACATCTTACAACCAATTATTTATGTGAAAGAATTTTGGATATAAAGGAAAGAGAATTTTGAATTTATAAAAACCACTAAATACTAAAAACATAGTAAGCATATCTTACAACCTATTATTTAAGAAAATAATTTTGGATATAAAGAAAAGAGAATTTTGAATTTAGAAAAACCACTAAATTCTAAAAACATAGTAAGCACATCTTACAACCAATTATTTATGAAGATAAATTTGGAAATAAAGAAAAAGAATTGTGAATTTATAAAAATAAAAACCACTAAATTCTAAAAATAAAGTAAGAACAACTTACTACCCACTATTTATGGATATAATTATGGAATTAAAGAAAGAATTTGGAAGTTAAATAAGAACCAAAAAATTCTAAAATATCGTAAGATCACCTTACAAACAAACTATTTATGAAGCTATTTATGGAAATCAAGAAAGAGAAATTTCACCAAAATTTTAAAAAATATGTAAGAGCAACTTACAACAAACTATCTATGAAAAAATCGTGAAGAGAAAGAAAAGGAAGTAAGAACCACTGATACAATTAAAATGAATAAACTTGTGTTGGAATAAAATGATAAAACCTTTACGCAATACAAGAAGAGCCATGACCACATAAATATGATAATTAAAGAATTCGTTTGGATAAAAAACAAGAGCGAAGTAATTTTTGAAAAACAAAAAAATATATATATATAAATAAATCAATAATATAACTGGACAGTAATGTGGTAATTTTCGCATTCAAAGGTTGGCTAATCTGTACTTTCTGAAATTGCGCTTATCATGTTTATACGTCGTCACAGTTCACCGAGCGTTGGCGGGCGGCAGACGTCATAACGTTTGCTGGCCTCGTTCTGTCTATCATTTTTCTTGTTGTCGCGACAATTATCTAGGCCTTAGGCCTTAACATTTTTTGATGTAGTTGGAGTGTCGCACATTTGCGCCTCATTTGCCATGTAGCTTTCTTAAACGACTCGGTTCATTCAAAATTTAAATGTCTTCAGACATAGCCAACCTTAGCACTCTGATTTAAGTGTACTACAAACTTAATAAATGTATTAAATACAGTCCACTATCGTCATTATTCTGCATCCTGGCAATAGCACCACAAGCATCATTCTTCCTAACATTTAAGGGTCCTACGGGACGAAACATAACATTTTTTGGTCCTCCGGGCCAGATTCATCATTTACTTTCTGCAACTTATTACAGCGGTTTTTATCATTTTTCTGCCCCAATTTCTGGCCATCACGGGCGATTCAGCATCTTCGCTGATCCGACCGTGTCGGGACTTAGTCAGCATTTCTTTCGTCGCCATTGAGCCTCGTGACGACACCACTGCAAGACCATCCATGTGCTAGCGTCTACACACCAGATTGAGCAGTCATCTCTCCAGTCCGTGCGTGTTTGCCATCTACTCCACGGCATCGACGCTCCAGGACATCGCATACCAGGTACGACGTCATTAACATCATTAACAGGTGCGTACAATGGCTGAAGAAGGCCTCAAAGTGTTCGTCAGAAAGAGAGGCGGCTTAAAGTCTGCCATAGTGCGAATTAATTCGGCTATAATTAACTTTGATAAAAACACTAATACAAAAAATTTTTAACGGTTAGACTCGAAAGTCTAAAAAGTTTGGCAACAAAATACGATGAGGTACAGTCCGAAATTGAACTCATTTCTAAAGACATAAACGCTGCTCCAGAAGACCGAGTTGAGGTTGAAGAGCTGTTATATTCAACAGAAGCCAATATCTTGCAATTAATAGAAACTTTCAACGTTCAGACTATCTCCAGTATTAACGAGCAATATGCAATTAAAACCTATAAGTTTGCCCTGCTTCACAGGCAATATCTTAGAATGGCAGCACTTTTATTCAATATTTTTGGACTTGGTGCACGCCAGATCTGATTTAATGTCAGTGCAGAAATTACATTATTTGTATTCATCTCTTAAAAATGAGCCACTAGATCTAATTAAGGGATTACCTATTTGTAACGAGAACTATTCGATAGCGTTGAGTTTGCTGTCCGCTAGATATGACAACAAATTCATACTAGCGAAGTATTATATTCAAAATTTGCTTGAAGTAAGGTCAACAATTAAGGACTCTGTCCAAAGTTTGGCAGAATTCATAAATACAATAACGTCTTCAGTTAATTCGCTGGTAGCCATGCAACTGTCAGTGGATTCATTTGAGCTTATTACTGTACAATTATTGTCAGCAAAACTGGACCATACCACGTTTAAATTATGGAAGGAGTCTATAGACCCCGATAATCTTCCTAACTTTCAAAGCTTCACTCAGTTTTTAAACGCACATAGACAGTTACTAGAAAATACATTACCGATCGATGCCGGACAGCAGCTCAACAAGCTAACTTTAAGGTTCAATAATAAATCTGACAAACATAAATCACGAAACTCTGCTGGCAGCACTGCATTTAAAAGTTATCACTCAGCTTCAAATAATTATTTATGCCCATGCTGCAAATCTAGTCATCCAATTTACATGTGTGACAAATTTCGTGCATTAAGCACATCAGAACGACGGCACTTTATATTAAATCATAAATGCTGTACCAACTGTTTAAGACCAGATCATTTTTCATCTAATTGTAAGGTCAAACAATCATGTAAGATCTGTTCAAAACGACACCATACATTGCTCCACATAAATAATGTGTAAAAACCATGTTCTGCCAGCAGCAGCAACTATTGTTCACTTAAATTACAGTCTACAAACAATGTTCTCTTATCGACAGAACTTGTGTTTGTCATCGACCGGGCTGGTAATAGACAACTTGCAAGAGTTCTATTGGATGCTGGGTCACAGGTGAATTTTTGTACGGAATCATTTGCTAAGAAATTACGGCTTAACTTGACTAAATCTGACATACCGATTACAGGTATTAATAATGCTGCGTGTTGTGCCACTAACCTGGCATCTATTCGCATTATTTCTCGCTATCAAAGATTTAGCTTCCAAGCAACATGTGCGGTCTTATCTGCATTAACCCATAAACTGCCAGCACAATCTTTCGACATAAATCATTTTAACGTCCCAGATAACGTTTTTCTCGCCAATGCGCATTTCAACATATCAGCTGATATCGACATACTTTTAGGAGCGCAATTTTATTCAGATTTAATTTTAGCTAACAAATATGTACGCGGTTCTCACTTCCATATTATACAAGAAACAAAGTTAGGCTACATTCTAGCAGGCAATCTGCCCAAACACTGCCGTTATAAGGGTCCTGCTGTTTCGTTCCTGGCTAGGAACAACGACAGTCAAATTTTGGCGTCTCTTGAGAAATTTTGGGAGACCGAAACTATCCCTGATAATGCACCCATTAGTAACGATTAAGCTTGTGAGGAGCATTTTGTTAAGTCCAGTCATCGCAATGATGAGGGTAGGTTTGTTGTTTCGCTACCATTTAAGTCTGACAATCCCCAGTTGGGTGAGTCCTATGCTACCGCTTGTTTGTCTCAATCTTCTGAGTCTAATCTTTTTCCACCCTTTTTACCTTCTAATCTGTTGTCTCCTGAATTCACTGCGGAGGA
The DNA here is from genome assembly GCA_034769895.1 of Magicicada septendecula. Taxonomy (NCBI): domain Eukaryota; kingdom Metazoa; phylum Arthropoda; class Insecta; order Hemiptera; family Cicadidae; genus Magicicada; species Magicicada septendecula. The sequence continues at coordinate 82,378,739 of CM068373.1, read as the reverse complement.
GAAACAAACCCCCAAACTTTCTCTAATATCTACCCTATCTATTGATCTTTCAAAGGACTTTTCTTCGTTGCACCGTCTGACTCGCGTATACGCTTACTGCTTTCGATTCATCAAAAATATTACTCTCCAGGGCTGAGAAAATCTCGGGCGCTCTTACCCCCGTTGAAATTCATTCCACTCTTAATTTCTTCATAAAACAATCCCAGTCAATCCACTCGCTGCTGAGCTTAATTGTCTTCGTAATCGGTCTTCTGTTTCTATCAGGAGTAAGTTGTCTTCTCTGGACCCGTTTCTTGATGAGTCTGGCGTCATACGCGTCGGCGGACGCTTACAGCAGTCGCAACTACCTTATGACAATAAGCATCCTATTGTCTTGCATCAATCGGCTCATATCACTCGCCTTATTATTGAACGCGAACACATTCGTCTACTCCACGCTGGTGCTCAACTCGTGCATCATTCACTTCGTCAACGTTGGTGGATCATTAATGCCAAGATAGTCATTCGCTCCATCATTCATAGATGCATCAAGTGTCTCAGGTTTAGTGCCAAACATCAGGTTCAAAGGCTTGGTATTTTGCCATCTCCTAGAGTCACTCCTTCGCGGCCGTTTCTATTCTGCGCAGTTGATTATGGTGGTCCCTTCATGATTCGTCATGGCGGGCAGAAATCTAGGACTTTGTCAAAATCGTACGTGTCTTTGTTCATCTGCTTAGCAACCAGGGCCATTCATTTGGAATTGGTTTCCGACCTCACATCCAATGCGTTTATAGCTGCCTTACGTCGATTTATGTCCCGTAGGGGCATACCCAGCCAGTTATATTCTGACAATGGTACGAACTTTAGGAAGGCCCGCAATGTTTTACATGACCTTTACAATCTTTGGCATAATAAGGATGCCACCTCGTCAATCAAATCCTTTACGACCTCTCAGGGTATTTCATGGTCATTTATACCGCCCTCGTCACCCCATTTTGGCGGTCTTTGGGAGAGCGGTATAAAGAGTTTAAAGCATCAATTGCGCCACATGGTAGGCAAGTCTATACTCACCTTCGAGGAGTTTACGACAGTTTTGTCTCAGATAGAGGCATGTCTAAACTCTCACCCATTATTTGCCATTTCATCGGATGTAAATGATCCTGTGCTACTTACACCTGGCCATTTCTTGATTTGCGCACCATTAACGGCGATACCTGACCCAGACTTATCTCACATTCCTATCTCTCGTCTTGGACGTTGGCAACTTCTCCAGAAGTTTGTCCAAGTCATTTGGAAGGCTTGGTCTTGCGACTACTTACATCAATTACGTCACAAATGGAAATTCGCCAAGGACAACGTTTCCATTGGTGACCTGGTTTTGCTGATCGAGGATAACTTACCGCCATTAGCGTGGAAATTTGGTGTAATTACCGCCACATTTCCCAGCCCAGACAACTTAATTAGAGTAGTAGACATTCCTACTGGTATTTTTCGGAGACCAGTTCACAAGCTATGCCTGTTGCCAGCGCGGGACGAGGCTTAGACACAAGGTCAATATAATTACTTAGCACAATGCTATATTTCACTTGGCCACTGGCTTTCATTACCTCATTGTCTGAAAATTTGATCGACTTAATTGGTGATATGTACCATCACAACATTTTTATGTTAATTTGCATCATTGCGTGTTTTCATACTAAATTCGCATGTGACTTGTAATTTTACAACCATGCACTATGTTATTATATCTATGCTTATCATATTGTTATGGTGGTATACTTTACTATTTTTGTATTTATATATTAATAATTTGTGAGACATACTATGTCCTACATGCTTACATTTTGATATTGGTAATGGGTTATGTGTCATGTCATTGGTGGTATTGTTCTTATGTAAAAATTTGTTACATAATATTCACATGGTCTGCAGCTATACAAACCATGTATGCATTTTCTTGCACATTTTTGTCAATATGTGTGACATTTATTACTCTATGAATTTATTACTTGCAATTGTTCAACACATGTATTACATTTTGTATAAACACACTTGTTGTACTTGTCACCTATGCTATTGTGCCTTGTATTCATGTATTTGTTATTATCTAAACCGATTTCTATTGTATTTATTATGTATAACTTGTATCTATGTAAAACCCATTGTTTTATCCGCATCTACTGTCTATAACCATACGCCACGCCTATATTTTTATATTGTATATTTTGTATTTTGTGATCACGTATTGCACAATTATTATTCATGCTTTAATTATGACATACATGTCATTACATTTTGTGCTTGCAATCATTCAACTATGTATAATTTGTTTTCACATGACAATTTATTGTACATTCCTGAAACTTCAGGTATAGCATGGATCGTTCAACTATAAAGCGTCATGCTAAATCTATGTCTTTACATGTACAGTATAATTTTATAATAATTTTTGTAACAATAAAAAAGAGGCCGAAATATATATAATAAATAAAACCACTACCAGGACTTACCTGTACGCAATCCTATCCACTTACCTGTTATTCGAATTTTACCAGAAGACCAAGGTCGCCACGATTATTTTTTATATAGGATAAAATATCGAAAACCTTTACACTCCACCTTAATAAAACGGACAATTTAGCAATCTGACCCCACCCAATTAATAATTCAGAAAGATTCCGGAACGTTTAGACGAATTTTTAACACAGAAATAAGACAGTGGCAATGACGAAATAACTTAGACTAACACATTGTTTTGAAGTAAATTAAATAATTTTAATTAAGTAAAACAAGGACATAAAAAAAACAAATTTTCACATATACGTTTATAGATTATAGATTTCGGTTATAGATTTAAATATTATTCAAGACAGCCCAATCTGCTTACACACGCTTTCACACAAGTTAATACTTTACCCCTTATATTTTACAAACTCCTTTATTGTTTTACAACTGTTCACTACCGCGTGGCCGGCCGAACATGTGTTTTGTCCCGATTCGATTCCAATGTCCATAATTTAACTGTTTGCGATTCGCACTTGCAACAATTTTTTAACTGCGGTGTATTGAGTATTTCCTTGGGTCCCGGTCGGTCTTCTTGAATTAATTACATTCCCCGAAAACCCGACCAACCGGGCCCGAAACAAAATATAAGCGTCTGTAGCGGTACTCTGTACCTTGTGGACTATATGGCGTCTCTACTTAAAGTCGACTGTTCCGTCACCGAGAACGTAACAGGTACATGTTCCTTTGGAGGGAAACTGGTTCTTTACTGCCACGATGTTTTCGTCGTCGCTCATTGCTCATATGCTGTACCATATTCAGTTTATGCATGGATTATAGCTGGTATATGTGTGTGACCAGAGCTTAGTATTGGACTTGGCTCTGATGATGTCACCAACAGTAGGCGGAGTTTAATGCGACTTCCGGGAGGTCTTAGAGAAGACGACGAATATTTTTACGCTCTGGCCATCTTGAGTTTTTAGTTAGAGCGTCCTTTGAGCGCGTGCAGGTGTAGTTGCGCTTGAGCGTTGACACACATTTACAGAGTTCTGCGAATTTTTAAGGTGGCAAATTCTTCACCGCATTACTCAACAACAACCTGCGTCTTATTGCTTTGTTTCCAACTGTTCTGTTTCTCAACACTGGTCTGTTATACGGACAAATACGTTGCACAATAATGCAGCTTTACAATACTTTATCCAAACCCGCCCGAAAACGAAATAAATAAAATTATATAATTGCCCCAAACGATTAAAATAAAACACCCAAAATTTGACCCGCTACAATACCCCCTCGATGAGAATCCTGCTGTCCACGACAGAAGAAATCTCATCGATAACCCCGAAGAGGACCGGTGAGGAACTAGTGCCAACAACCCCCTGGTTCTTACTACTTATGGGTACACTACCCCCCTGGCTCAGCGACCATGGACTCATCTGAACGAGATCCCTGGACTTCTCCGTAAGAGATCCCAACACCGAGAAATCGAACAGACTCGCACCACGGCGCACCTCGCCTTTTAGCATGCTACCCCCAAAAATCCTCAATCCCTGGCTAAAATTATTCCAGCTCCTCCGCCGATATGTTTCCCCTTTTTTGCAAGCTGGGCTGCCTTTAGCAGATACTGGGCTCACACACACTAACATTACATGTTACCATAACACACTAAAAATAAAAAATTGCTTTTAAGATTTATTATAAATTCAAAAAATTCAACATTCAAAAAAAAATCTTTTATCAAAAAATTCTCTTCCTGGTTTTTATAATTTTTTGTTTCAAATGACTTAACCTAAACATTCCTATTAATACAAACACATCCTTACTCTAACATGAGAACCATTTATAATCTACCAATACAATGCAATACAATAAAATAAACATGGTTAATGCACACATAATAAAAAAAATCATTATCTAACATATTCATTCGCTGGCAGGCGAAAATCAAGTTTTTTTTTTTTTTTCAAAATTTTAAAATTCAAAAAAAAATTTAAATTTATTCATTAAAAAATTTTATTAAATTTATTTATTAAATAACATATTTATTAAAATTATTCAAATATTGGTTTGAATTAATCAAACAAACAAATTAAAATTGGATTCCTACTATACAAGCTTAGTAGGTGTATGACCTCATCAGCTGATCGAAACTAGGTCAAGTCCAAAACCCTTGACCTACATATATTACGTATACTCTCTGCACCTCCATTAAACATCTGTAGCAATCTAACTCAAAGCACAAAACATAATAAAATAAAATATTTAAAATGAACAAAATATTAATATAATAATCAAATTGACTTTTACATAATAATAAAATAAACAATTCTTAACTTTACATTATTTTCAATTCTATCCAAATTTTGTCACTGGCAAAAAAAAATGCAAATTTTATATCTTTATCATAAATCACTCTCTCTATGTAACAATCTTACTTTAGTGTGGGTGATTAAATTATTTATCTCGTTTAATGTACTACTTGATCTGGATATCTATATAATTAACATTGCTATTCTTACATTAAAATAACCCAATCACATTTAACCTTGGTAAAAATCTACATACCCTACATCTTGATAAAATTACAAACATTACATGTTAATTTCAATTGAACTGTTATTAATTATCCCTCAATGGTTTATCATTTGATTCTATGCAATCCAAATTTATTATTACCCTTCCTTTTACATTATATTTCTGAGTACCTTTCTACTATGAATTTTCTATTTAACTCTTCACATTTTAATCATTGCTTAATCTAGGTGATACCTGTATTCTCTATACTTTCACTTGAATAGACATTTAAATATTACTCCCTTTTTTACTAACAACCACTATTAACAACTTATGACACCAATCTCTCATTTATACATACCTTTCACTAATTCCACTTACCTCTGGCACCGCTCATCGTTGTACTAGGATGTGTGTTCCCTACCTGGCTATAACCATACGAGCCAATGCCCCTCCAAAATATCGGCAAACACTCACGCGAACTACTCTATTCCCGCCACAACGCCGCACGTTGATCACACCTTACCACCTCACCCTTACTACAAAATATCATCAACAAATATGTTTAAATCTCATTCACATTACGCCTCGCTACATATACTCACTACTACTGTGTCCCGTAAATACCTAACACTATCTCTGTGCGTTACCTGTATCTCAACATTCTTATTTTCACTAATTCCCTTTAACTTTAATTCTACTTAACTCACCTGTCTTATTTTCTTATCACCCAAAATCTATTTTCCACATTTTACCTTGATATAACACTAGAAAATTCATCACTTCTCTCCTTACAATAATATACCTCCATTTGAACGTATTATCTGTTTAGTCATCTACCAATCATCACAGAATCTTAATTTCATAAAATCATTTAACTTAATTAAGTAATTACTTTTCAATTATTTAATTCAATTATTTAACAGTTCACAATTATTTTCATCGCTTAATTAGTCTGTCGAATTTTTATAATTATTGTTAATTTATACTGGTTAATTGCAAATTCAATTTAATTGATAATTAATGTTATCACTTTCTACTGTACCTACACATTGTTTACATAACACATAGTACACTATAATGTAGTACACAAATACACGTAACATAATGACATTAATACATAAAAAATATACACAGTCCAATTTATTATTTCTTATCATTAACCACAAATCGTTCCATAAGACAATGCACTTCAATACCACATTATTCATATCAATAAATGTTCATGAACAATAAACAATACACAATTACCCCATATCGTCAAATAATAGTCTAATCTTATGATTATACCAGTCATTTACAGTTACATACATAATCTCATGATTATGAACATAATGATTACCTGTCTTGTCATATTCTTCTACAATATCGTCATATACCTGGTCACGCTCGAGTATGGTCCTGTCGCCGTTATTATATTCTGTTAAAATCAGGTGAGTTATATTATCATCGTTAACCTTATCTACTGTTATCTCCGTTTCACTGTACGATAAGCACTCATTCTTTTTATTATTATTTCTCTCTATGTCTAACTTTTCTACGAATTCTTCATAATTTCTCTTTACTTTAAATATCTCTGTTTCTCTCTTTCTCTCTCTCTCAAAACATTTCTCACCATCATACCAAACTACACACTCTCTCTCAAAATATGCAGGGGACATTACTTCATCATTTTGGCACCACCTATGAAGTGCATAAAAAACCAAGGGAAATTTATCTGCAAACTTATACTCTTCCAAATACTCACGTGAAGCCATTTCTTCACCCCCCACTACAACATTACGGGAAAAATCTACCCCCTGCATCCACTCTACCTGTAAATTCTTTCTACTTTCTCTCTCTAATTCATCAACATACATTAACATTTCATTATCAACTTCTACTCTTTCTACAATTACATTATCACTCTCAACATAAACACCATCATTTTCTAACACCACATTTTTATTTGTATTATCATTGTTATTACTTGTCAACTCATTATTTAAATTATCATTTCCACTACTACTTACTCTGTCATCTTTGTTTGATTTTAATTTGTTTATTACTTTCTCATTTTCTAATCCTTTTTCGCCTAACCGCGTCCCTAGTTCACTCAATTTCTTATCGTATATACAGCCTTGTTCTTTAATTTCTTTTTTCAATTCATTCAAATCATTTTTCTGTTCGCTAAATTTTTTGTCAAGGTAACTAAATTGTTGGTTAAAAAGCATTTGCATCATTCTTATTATTTCGTTATCTCGTACTTCCCCCATATTTAAATTTTATTTCTATTTCTTTTTATATATAAAAAACGACTGTTATTGTAAAATCAGAACGCCTAACACAACTGTGTGTAGCGGGGCATTTTTGGGCATACCTGGGGTAATAACAGAATTTGTATTTTTTCATAAATAATAATTAACTTGTTGAGTGATAGAAAAATGTTATGACCGAGAGGTAAATTTGTTATGTGGAAGCGATCCCAACAACGGCAACACTGCTTGAAGCGTTGAAAACAAAGTTATTAGACAATATTCATATAAACAGTTTTAATAACCGGCAAACTGTACCAAAGTCAGTTCAAGGACAATGACGAACACGAAAAACGTAAACACGTTATGTAACAAAATCTGTCAACAAATTATATAACCAGACATCAGGCGATGCGTTGCGTCAGCAACTTATATAACGATGTGTGTCACCAGTTTTGTCAACAAGCCAAAAACAGTCCACTGGCGCAAGGATACAAACTGAAAACCAATAAGAGTTAGCGAACAACAGCCGCTTCACAAATTAGCGCAAGTAGTTCGTTCCCAGTCTAAATTCAATGCTCGCGCGAGCAACACCTGTTAAGTTTCGGAACATATTTGTGCGGGCCCGCAAAGCAAGTAAAATGTGAAAATTTTAATACATATATTTTGGTCTAACAGTATTATTACAAAACAAGTAGAGACAGTGAGAAAAATTGCGATAAAATAACCGTTCAGCCATGAAGTGTAAAAGTGAGAAATACGAGAAACAGCAAACAATGAACCACGATTTGACGCCCCAGTTCTACACAACAGCAGGAAAGTAGACATTCAAAATTATTTAAATACTGACACTTTTAAAATTGAGCTCAATAAAATAAAAATGTACTGTATGAAATAGCGTGAGTGTGTGTGTGTGAAAGCGCTGGTTTTCGTTATGTCGTAGTTGTAGATAATGGTCTATATTTATGTTATATTCTAGTTTGAAATTGCTTAAGCAAAATGATCATTTTTACTAATACTTAAACGTACTAAAATTGCGAAAGTAAAAAAGTATGAGGGAGAGAGGAAATTTGGTGTTTTGTATCAACAATATAACTTGATGATGTTTTCTTTTCTTTTTTGAAATTAATAAAGTAATAGTGATTATAACATTCAATGTGAAGTAATAGTTATTTCAGACAACCATGTGGTTTCCAACACGTCTAACGAGATCCTGGACATGATGAGTTTAAGTTGGTACTCAACAATATGGCTGCTACTCCAGCCTAAAGTATAAAAGTTTTACAAAGTGTAATAATAAATTTAAATAAAAAAGACGATTAATTATTAATATAACAGTGGCGCCCGAAACAGCTGGACCGTTTGCATAAATTTAATTATGCAAAGGTGGACCTGTTGAAGAAATGATATGGTTGTTTGGAAGGTGTATTTACGTATGTACGTAAATTAGACGTAAGAGGTTATGTTTAATATGGGTGAGTAGAATGTTTTCAATAAGTATGTGTTACGTATAATAAGAGTATATAAAGAAATATATATATAAAATTGTTAAGAAAAATGGCAGATAATAGTGCTGTCAGCTTATCTGACAGTCAGTTTAGTAGCGATTCGGGAGTTCAAACGAATGATAATGTAGAGAGTCAGTTGACCGAATCAAAAATAATGAAAGATGTCGAATATCAATCGACACCTATCCAAAATAAAAAAAATGACGGTACGTATGAAATGTTGAAAGCAATACAAGCAATGATAGAAAACCAGAGTGTAAAGTTAGACGAACACAAAAACGAAATGCAAGATTTCAAAAGTAGTATAAGTAAGAAATTAGATATTCAGAACAGTAAATTCGATATTCAAAAGAATAGTTTTGAGGAGTTATTAAAAAATCAGAATAAAGAGTTGAAACATGAAATACAAGAAATGAATAAACATTTAGAAAGCACTAACGAAATAATAAGAAACAGTTTAAATAAGTTAGAACAGAAGTTCGAGAAATTAGGTGACAATGTTTTAAGTAAGACAAAATGTAAAAATGACGAAATAGTAGACAATACTGAGAGTATAGTGGGGGTGAAGAATAATGTAGAAGCAAATGATGAAAATATAATAACAAATAGTACTGATGAAGTTTTAGAATGCGATAATGAAATGTTAATGAGTGTTTATGAAATAGAAAGAGAGTGGAAAAATAATGTAGTAATTGAATGGGGACAGAGGGCAAATTTTCCCCTTATTGTTTATAATGATGATGATGATTTAATGTTGTTTTTTCAGGGCAAGAGACCCTTATTGTTAAATGAAGTAATGTTGTATAATGTTGTACCCTCTGTCCGTAATAATTGTGAGAGTGTGATGTGGTGCTATGAAGAAAGAGAGTTATATGTTGAGAATGAAATAGAAATATATGTTAGAAAGAAAGTATGATGAATTGAGAAAATTACTAGAAGGGGTGACGATGAATCATGTGAAATACATACCTGTTGACAGAGAGACAGAGAATAGTTCTGATAATATCTTACCTGACTATAATGATTTACCTGACGTAGTAGTTGAGGAATACAAAACTGAGAAAATAATTTACCTGACGTTAACAAATAACACTGATATAGACTGGACAATCCTAACTTATGGTAACAAGATTTCTAGTGGTATAATGGACGAAATAGAATTGATGGATTATTATGATAGTAACCATTATAATAATTTGTGTGTTGATAAAAATGATGAATGTTACAAATACACTAGATATATATATGACGATGGAGGATGAGCTAAAAGATCAGTGTTGGGACATTTTTAAATATTGTAAATTTTTGGTAATGACCTTGCTGATTTGGACATCTGAAGTGAGATACACTTGAACAGTTTTGACGCATATTTTGTAAATAATCTTGAATTCATTTGTGTGTATTGTGAAATGTTAGAAAAGTAATGTGTATATGTTTTGGAAAATGTTGTGTTAATAATAATAATATTATTAATATTTTTGCATTATAATTAAATGTTACAATAATTATGAAGACAATAATTACTGATTTGTAGAATGTTGATAATAATTGAGATATGTTATTTTAATAATCAAATGAATATTCAATTTTAATAATAAATTGAATTAAATAAGTTGAGATGTTTAGATATTGTGATTGAATGTTATGTGTTTGAATTTTACAAGGTAATTAAATTGTTTGGTGAGATTTTAATTTAATAATCATGAATAACTAAATAAATGTTAAATGGTCTATTTTGTGGAATAACTTAATGATTAAAAATATATGTTAATAATAAATTTTAAGCAATTTTGAAAAGCTGACTGCAACACAGGATAAGTCAATAATGATGATAAATAAAAGAGTTAATGAAAAATTTTAAATAATAATGTTTATAAATTTTTATATAAATTAGTTAAGAGAATTGTTGGTTCAATGTATATTTGTGTTGTCTTGATTATTCATCTCTTCTTTCACAGCACTACACTTAACTAAAAATGAACTTTTTTCATGTGAAAAACTTACTATTTTATCGGACGCGTTTCGGCTTAGTATCCGCCTTCTTCAGCTTTGGTAACAGACTGCCAGCATTTTGTAACGGTTGTGTGGAAGGTGAAGTGGGGGTGGTGTGTGGCGGAAGGGGATTGGCGCGGGGATTCAATTTATTGTTTGTTTTCTGTATAATTGTGTCAAAAAGTGTATGTGATTTATATTGTAATTGATCGTTGAGTATGTTGTTTGGTTGTGTTGTGTGGTGTTTATATATTTCATATTGTTCAGTTGTGTTGAGTTTTTGACCTTTGGGTATGTAATGTAGAATTTCAAGATTAGTGTCTATGTTGGTGTAACTGTGGTTTTCTGTGTGTATGTGTGTGGCAAATGCAGAGTGTATATTGTTGTTGGTTAAGGCTTTTAAGTGTTCAGAATAACGGGATGAAAAATATCTTCCCGTCTGGCCTATGTAGAAACTATTGCAGTCATTACAATTTAATTTGTAAACACCTGTTTTGTTATATTTGTCTATGTCTGTGTTTGTATTACTGATGTGTTTTTTGATGGTATTGGTTGTTCTGAATGCTATTTTGTATTTGTGTTTTCTGAATGTATTGGCGATTTTGTGTGTGTATGAGTTGTGGTATGTGAGTGTGATGTACTTATTGTGTTGTGTGTTGATGGTATTTAGTGTTTTGTTGTTTTTTTTTTTGATGCGTTTGTGTAGTATGTTTATTAAATTGGGGTTATAACCGTTTTTTATTGCTATGTATTTTATTGTGTTGAGTTCGTCGGTGTAATCTTGTTTATTTAAGGGTATTTTAGTTAGTCTATGGAGCATATGGTTGAAGGCCGCATATTTATGTTGTGTTGGGTGGTTTGATGTGTTGTGTATAACCATGTCGGTTGTGGTTGGTTTCCTGTATATTTTGTACGTGTGTGTATTGTTAGTTTTGTTAATTGTTAGGTCTAGAAAATTTATACTATTGTTTTGTTCAGTTTCCAGTGTAAATTTTAATTTGTGGTGTATAGTGTTTATGTATTTGTGGAAGTTTTCAACTTGTCTTGTGTTGCCTTTGAATAAAAGTAATATATCATCTACATACCTGTGCCAGTATATAATTTTGTTAGTGTATTTGTTGTTGTTTATTATGTGGTTCTGTTCAATGTTGTGTATATATATTTCTGCTAGTATTCCTGATATGGGGGAGCCCATCGGGAGTCCTTCTGTTTGTGTGTATATTTTGTTATTGTATGTAAAGTAATTTTGTTCAGTTATTATTTTGGTAAGTGTGATGATTTCTTGTATGTGTGTTTCAGGTGTGTTGTTTTGTCTGAGTAGTTGTTCTAGTGTTTGTATGGTTTCTTTGATGGGGACATTAGTGTATAAATTGGTTATATCAAAAGATGCCAGAGTTGAGTTATGTGGGATGTGTATGTGTTCAGTTTTTCTGACTAGGTCAATGTTGTTTTTGATAGAGGTGCTGTTGCTGAGTTTTATGTTTTCTCTGATTATTTTGTCTAGTTGTTTTGCTATTTTGTGGGAGGAGGCCTGTGTGTTGTTTATTAATGGTCTGATTGGAATGTTAGGTTTATGTATTTTTGGTAATGCATTTAGTTTAGGGGGGTTAGGTTTTATTTGTTTAAGGTATTTGGCGTTTTCTGGTTTGATTATATGTTTGGTGTTGTTTATAAATTTATTAATCTGTTTATGAAATTTTAGTGTGGGGTCTTTATTTATTTCCGTTATATTATTTTCGTTGAAGAAACTTTCGATTTTACAATTAAACACTAAAATCGAAAGTTTCTTCAACGAAAATAATATAACGGAAATAAATAAAGACCCCACACTAAAATTTCATAAACAGATTAATAAATTTATAAACAACACCAAACATATAATCAAACCAGAAAACGCCAAATACCTTAAACAAATAAAACCTAACCCCCCTAAACTAAATGCATTACCAAAAATACATAAACCTAACATTCCAATCAGACCATTAATAAACAACACACAGGCCTCCTCCCACAAAATAGCAAAACAACTAGACAAAATAATCAGAGAAAACATAAAACTCAGCAACAGCACCTCTATCAAAAACAACATTGACCTAGTCAGAAAAACTGAACACATACACATCCCACATAACTCAACTCTGGCATCTTTTGATATAACCAATTTATACACTAATGTCCCCATCAAAGAAACCATACAAACACTAGAACAACTACTCAGACAAAACAACACACCTGAAACACACATACAAGAAATCATCACACTTACCAAAATAATAACTGAACAAAATTACTTTACATACAATAACAAAATATACACACAAACAGAAGGACTCCCGATGGGCTCCCCCATATCAGGAATACTAGCAGAAATATATATACACAACATTGAACAGAACCACATAATAAACAACAACAAATACACTAACAAAATTATATACTGGCACAGGTATGTAGATGATATATTACTTTTATTCAAAGGGAACACAAGACAAGTTGAAAACTTCCACAAATACATAAACACTATACACCACAAATTAAAATTTACACTGGAAACTGAACAAAACAATAGTATAAATTTTCTAGACCTAACAATTAACAAAACTAACAATACACACACGTACAAAATATACAGGAAACCAACCACAACCGACATGGTTATACACAACACATCAAACCACCCAACACAACATAAATATGCGGCCTTCAACCATATGCTCCATAGACTAACTAAAATACCCTTAAATAAACAAGATTACACCGACGAACTCAACACAATAAAATACATAGCAATAAAAAACGGTTATAACCCCAATTTAATAAACATACTACACAAACGCATCAAAAACAAAAACAACAAAACACTAAATACCATCAACACACAACACAATAAGTACATCACACTCACATACCACAACTCATACACACACAAAATCGCCAATACATTCAGAAAACACAAATACAAAATAGCATTCAGAACAACCAATACCATCAAAAAACACATCAGTAATACAAACACAGACATAGACAAATATAACAAAACAGGTGTTTACAAATTAAATTGTAATGACTGCAATAGTTTCTACATAGGCCAGACGGGAAGATCTTTTTCATCCCGTTATTCTGAACACTTAAAAGCCTTAACCAACAACAATATACACTCTGCATTTGCCACACACATACACACAGAAAACCACAGTTACACCAACATAGACACTAATCTTGAAATTCTACATTACATACCCAAAGGTCAAAAACTCAACACAACTGAACAATATGAAATATATAAACACCACACAACACAACCAAACAACATACTCAACGATCAATTACAATATAAATCACATACACTTTTTGACACAATTATACAGAAAACAAACAATAAATTGAATCCCCGCGCCAATCCCCTTCCGCCACACACCACCCCCACTTCACCTTCCACACAACCGTTACAAAATGCTGGCAGTCTGTTACCAAAGCTGAAGAAGGCGGATACTAAGCCGAAACGCGTCCGATAAAATAGTAAGTTTTTCACATGAAAAAAGTTCATTTTTAGTTAAGTGTATATTTGTGTATTATGTTATATAATGTATTATAATCGTGTGTGTGTGGCTGGGAGGTTATCCAAGGGGATAACGTATTAAAAATTTGATATATTTTAATTAATAATGATGATTTGCTACTCAATAATTTTGTTTGAATTTAAAAATTAGATGCACTAAATACTTCTTATATTGTGTTATTATGTCTTATTGTGTTGATTGCATTTAGTATGTTAGGAATAAGTATTATAAAAATATAATAATATGTTTTCAATGTGTTTATAGATTTTAAAATAAAATGAAAAATAGTTGTAATAAGTAAAATTTTCAATAGGTTGTAAAAGATAGAAGTGGGTGATAGTAATTGTTTGAATAAAATGTTTGAATCAGTTCAAGTTGAATTTTGTGGGACATAGATTTGTCCAAATCGAAGTAAGAGTTGAAGTAATAGTGGAAATGAAAATAATGCAATGTTGTTTTGAGTTAATGTATGTTATAGAATTTTGAGAAGTATAAGTGGAGACACAGTAGAATGGAGAATTTATGTAGAGATTTGAGTGATATATTGTTGTTTATTTGTTGATGTTAATTTGTTGTAATTGTAGTGAGGTTATGAGATTGAGATTTTTGGGGATGGCAATTTTGTAGTAGTGGTAGTGTAATGTGGGAGTCCGCAACATAAGGGTTGGGACGGGATTTGGTATAGTTTAGTGGGAAGGGGCCGCCTTAGGTAAAAAATCCAGGGGCCAGAGAACGGGAATTGAGCTTTTTTGGGGGCGGGGAAACACGTATCCTATGTACAAAGGGTTAGAGAATATTTTTTTTTATATAAGAGTAGAAGGTGGCGATTGGAGTTAAAGTAGTAAGTAGTTAGAGGTACAGAAGGGTTAGTAAAATTTTGATAGAGGGGTGTCATACTAGTTAGAGATTTTGTAAGGGAACGTTAGAGTAATAAAAGGGGTAAGATTATGAGTAAATGCCAAGTGGATAAAGTAAATTATAATGAATAACGTAGAATCACCCAAAGTAATGAAATGGAATAATGATGGCCATAATTGAAGAAAAAAAAAAAAAAAAAAAAAAAAAAAATTTTTTTGTAATTTTGAGAAACGCATTAATAAGAGTAAATCAAGTTTAAAAGTAATTTTTTGATTTTATATGCCAATTTAATGATGTAAAGTGTGTAACATTTCAAATACCAGTTGTTTATTTTAATGGGAGTTAGAAGTGTAATATGTTTCTTATTTTATGTTTTATGTCTATGTTTTCTTATGTTATGTTGTGTTTGTTAGTATTTAAGAGAATTTTATGAATTTCAATATTTTAAATGTATTTTTAATTGGGGATGAGAGAAATTTAATATGGTAATGGGAAATGTTTGTGAGTCAGTCGTCTGTTTGCTTAAATTCTGATGGGAATCAGGGCAATGATTTTGAATTTTGGGGTAAAGTTGATAAGGGTAAGTAGATGGAATTTTAAGAGGGATATATATATATATTGTTGGTAAATATGTTATGATATATACATGTTAGCGATAAATGAAAAACAAAACCAGTGCTTCTTAGCGCAAACCAGCACCGCTAGGGGGGAACAGATCAGTTGGGGATATGGTGTTGTATAAGGCCACTATTTAATATTTTGATTTGTTGTTTCAGTGTTTGGTGATGCTGTGGCGGCGGACCTGAGCTGGCCGGCGCGTCAGGGCAGGGGCGTTGAGTATCTGTCTGACTCTACGGTGTTGGGATCTCGAGAGAGAAGTCCAGTATTGTCATGCAGATGCGGTCACAGTCACCGGACCAAGGGTGAGTTGATTATTCTTTTGTGTAAACCATACAGGGGGTTGTGGCGACATATCCTGGCTGATCCCTTTAGCAAGTATGAATGTGTCAATGAGATTTTTTATGCTTCGGCATAAAATATCTCATTGAGGGGGTATTGTAGCGGGGCATTTTTGGGCATACCTGGGGTAATAACAGAATTTGTATTTTTTCATAAATAATAATTAACTTGTTGAGTGATAGAAAAATGTTATGACCGAGAGGTAAATTTGTTATGTGGAAGCGATCCCAACAACGGCAACACTGCTTGAGGCGTTGAAAACAAAGTTATTAGACAATATTCATATAAACAGTTTTAATAACTGGCAAACTGTACCAAAGTCAGTTCAAGGACAATGACGAACACGAAAAACGTAAACACGTTATGTAACAAAATCTGTCAACAAATTATATAACCAGACATCAGGCGATGCGTTGCGTCAGCAACTTATATAACGATGTGTGTCACCAGTTTTGTCAACAAGCCAAAAACAGTCCACTGGCGCAAGGATACAAACTGAAAACCAATAAGAGTTAGCGAACAACAGCCGCTTCACAAATTAGCGCAAGTAGTTCGTTCCCAGTCTAAATTCAATGCTCGCGCGAGCAACACCTGTTAAGTTTCGGAACATATTTGTGCGGGCCCGCAAAGCAAGTAAAATGTGAAAATTTTAATACATATATTTTGGTCTAACAGTATTATTACAAAACAAGTAGAGACAGTGAGAAAAATTGCGATAAAATAACCGTTCAGCCATGAAGTGTAAAAGTGAGAAATACGAGAAACAGCAAACAATGAACCACGATTTGACGCCCCAGTTCTACACAACAGCAGGAAAGTAGACATTCAAAATTATTTAAATACTGACACTTTTAAAATTGAGCTCAATAAAATAAAAATGTACTGTATGAAATAGCGTGAGTGTGTGTGTGTGAAAGCGCTGGTTTTCGTTATGTCGTAGTTGTAGATAATGGTCTATATTTATGTTATATTCTAGTTTGAAATTGCTTAAGCAAAATGATCATTTTTACTAATACTTAAACATACTAAAATTGCGAAAGTAAAAAAGTATGAGGGAGAGAGGAAATTTGGTGTTTTGTATCAACAATATAACTTGATGTTTTCTTTTCTTTTTTGAAATTAATAAAGTAATAGTGATTATAACATTCAATGTGAAGTAATAGTTATTTCAGACAACCATGTGGTTTCCAACACGTCTAACGAGATCCTGGACATGATGAGTTTAAGTTGGTACTCAACAATATGGCTGCTACTCCAGCCTAAAGTATAAAAGTTTTACAAAGTGTAATAATAAATTTAAATAAAAAAGACGATTAATTATTAATATAACATGTGTACCTTACTATCACAAACCTAACCTACGTAAATATATGCGATATAATTTTTATACATTCGTCATTACCACATCCTATTTTCTGTGTATTAAAATAGGTCTATCTCGTATAAAATTACAATTAAACGAAAATCCTGGCAGCGAGAGCCATTTGTAACAATAAAAAAGAGGCCGAAATATATATAATAAATAAAACCACTACCAGGACTTACCTGTACGCAATCCTATCCACTTACCTGTTATTCGAATTTTACCAGAAGACCAAGGTCGCCACGATTATTTTTTATATAGGATAAAATATCGAAAACCTTTACACTCCACCTTAATAAAACGGACAATTTAGCAATCTGACCCCACCCAATTAATAATTCAGAAAGATTCCGGAACGTTTAGACGAATTTTTAACACAGAAATAAGACAGTGGCAATGACGAAATAACTTAGACTAACACATTGTTTTGAAGTAAATTAAATAATTTTAATTAAGTAAAACAAGGACATAAAAAAAACAAATTTTCACATATACGTTTATAGATTATAGATTTCGGTTATAGATTTAAATATTATTCAAGACAGCCCAATCTGCTTACACACGCTTTCACACAAGTTAATACTTTACCCCTTATATTTTACAAACTCCTTTATTGTTTTACAACTGTTCACTACCGCGTGGCCGGCCGAACATGTGTTTTGTCCCGATTTGATTCCACTGTCCGTAATTTAACTGTTTGCGATTCGCACTTGCAACAATTTTTTAACTGCGGTGTATTGAGTATTTCCTTGGGTCCCGGTCGGTCTTCTTGAATTAATTACATTCCCCGAAAACCCGACCAACCGGGCCCGAAAAAAAATATAAGCGTCTGTAGCGGTACTCTGTACCTTGTGGACTATATGGCGTCTCTACTTAAAGTCGACTGTTCCGTCACCGAGAACGTAACAGGTACATGTTCCTTTGGAGGGAAACTGGTTCTTTACTGCCACGATGTTTTCGTCGTCGCTCATTGCTCATATGCTGTACCATATTCAGTTTATGCATGGATTATAGCTGGTATATGTGTGTGACCAGAGCTTAGTATTGGACTTGGCTCTGATGATGTCACCAACAGTAGGCGGAGTTTAATGCGACTTCCGGGAGGTCTTAGAGAAGACGACGAATATTTTTACGCTCTGGCCATCTTGAGTTTTTAGTTAGAGCGTCCTTTGAGCGCGTGCAGGTGTAGTTGCGCTTGAGCGTTGACACACATTTACAGAGTTCTGCGAATTTTTAAGGTGGCAAATTCTTCACCGCATTACTCAACAACAACCTGCGTCTTATTGCTTTGTTTCCAACTGTTCTGTTTCTCAACACTGGTCTGTTATACGGACAAATACGTTGCACAATAATGCAGCTTTACAATACTTTATCCAAACACGCCCGAAAACGAAATAAATAAAATTATATAATTGCCCCAAACGATTAAAATAAAACACCCAAAATTTGACCCGCTACATTTTGTTTGTTCATTTTACACTCAATACTATTGTATAGGTCAACTGGCCTTGACTGGTTCAAGCTAACCATTATGACTTGCATAAGTGTTACAATTTGTATCGGGCCCATCATGTGATGAGTCACCGATTATTCATCATCAGACATTGTCAAACTATGTATTTTTCATGTCTTATATTCTTTTATATTGTATACATACAATATATATTGGCAATACATTGCTAATTTTTGCATTTATACTCATGTATAAATCAGTTTGCTAGCCAACTCTGGCCTGCTCAACTCTTATCATCATCACTCAAGTTTATCTCTAAACAGTTAATGTCATAACTGTTATCTAACATTTCAATCTCAAGGTTCAATACAATTTATTGAGGTTGACTTCTATTATTAAGAACACACTGTGTTTTCGTACAATAAGTTATTAAAATAAAAAAGTATTAAAAAATCTTTTGATTTTTTGCGGGCAGTTATGGACAGTAATGTGGTAATTTTCGCATTCAAAGGTTGGGTAATCTGTACTTTCTGAAATTGCGCTTATCATGTTTATACGTCGTCACAGTTCACCGAGCGTTGGCGGGCGGCAGACGTCATAACGTTTGCTGGCCTCGTTCTGTCTATCATTTTTCTTGTTGTCGCGACAATTATCTAGGCCTTAGGCCTTAACATTTTTTGATGTAGTTGGAGTGTCGCACATTTGCCATGTAGCTTTCTTAAACGACTCGGTTCATTCAAAATTTAAATGTCTTCCGACATAGCCAACCTTAGCACTCTGATTTAAGTGTACTACAAACTTAATAAATGTATTAAATACAGTCCACTATCGTCATTATTCTGCATCCTGACAATAGCACCACAAGCATCATTCTTCCTAACATTTAAGGGTCCTACGGGACGAAACATAACAATAACTATGATCATAAAATATATGTCAATTATAATAAAGACAATTAGAAGAATAAGTGCAAGAACATGAACTTAGTGGACTAATTCATGAAACTAAGAAAAAACCAAAGTACAATAAAATATATGCTACCAATGACTAGAAGCAGATTGTAATAACAACAAAAGAATAATAGAGAATTTGCACAAAAAAACTTTATACTGGATAACTAGTGATAATTATATTAATGAAAAAGCTTCCAACCATGATAAGAATTAAGATATCAGTAGAGCTAACAAGTCAGAAGAATAACTGAGAAGAAAAATAACTGAGATAGAAATATTAACAAATCTGAGCAAATACGAAGTGAGGTATCCAAAGATATTTTTTAATAGTCGCAAAATAGAGACTATTCTTATATAATTGTTATTAATAACTGTCTGTAGATAAGTCCAGCAGTATTATTATGTTTTTGAGCAGAGATGATTTGCCTCTGATCTCAACGAGAAGTGTAGCATGGCCAGCAGAGTATGTAGCCAACAGTGCCCCTCTGAACTGCCCCAGCTCACGTGTTAGGGAATGTTAGGGAATAAATATCCCAAGGATAAAAAACCAAGTTAAGAAAAAATGAAAAATAAATAATAATGAACCTCAGATGACTATTACTATCAAGGAAAATCAAGTTAAGAATAACATATATGTAAGCTCAAATATGGAGAAGCAAAGATATAAATGGAAAGGAAGTCAAGAAATGTAATTTATAATGAATAACATAAGCAATTATTTCAGACAAACCAAGTATGATCTGAACTAATCGCTTCTGGAGAAGAGCAATCTATAGCATGACAGATTATCCACTAAATAAAGAATGCAATGTGATCATAAATAAAAATCAAGTAAATTAACTATCAAAGATAAATCCAAATGAAAACCAATAAATATCACAATTAAAATACCATTATAACCGGAAGAAGTAAAAATACAGATAAAGCAACTATGCAATAAAAATGTGTAATGAAAACTAATTTAAAAAGGCTAACATAAAATGAGGAAATACCCAGGTAGGATAGGAGTAAGTAAGGAAGATACCCAGAACAAACCCGTACATAATAAATATAGGAGAATGAAGAAACGAAGAATAAATAAGGAAGATACCCAAAACCAACCAACATACATAATAAAAAGGGAATGAGGTGGAAGATACAAAATAGTAGGAGGAGAAGATTACAATACATACTCAAGGGAAACCCAGCAAGGAAAAGGCAAAAAAACCCCAAAAGAATTTTAATGTCACATATGAAAGTATAACACCCACAAAACAGAAATAATGTAAATTAAATGTAAACATAAGTGTTTAGAGTTATAAGTGGAAGTGCACCCATAAAAGTTATTTTATAATGAATAAAAAACGAATCTTAACAGTCCTTCACAAATAATATCTTGATAATATAAAACTATAAAACTGATTAGTGATAGTATCAAGAATTAATAGGGGACAAGTGTAAGTTATTATATTATAGTAAATAAACTTCAAAAAGGTGCACTGAATGCTTAAACTTAATAAAAGTGTGCCCTTTAAACAACTTTAAAGTTTTAATTTAACTTCAGGAATACTATTTCATAAAATGGTATGATGAAAGGCAAAGACTAAGTTTCTAATAAAGTGCCACTCTTTATGTAAGAACATTCATTGAAATGAGTAAAATAAATAGAGAGTAGGGAGTTAGTAAGTAAAGTGACAAGGGATACATCCCTGAAATAAAATAAAAAACAGAAAGAACTGTACCCCAGTAATTGTAAGAAAGGTGTAAAGATGAAGAAACAAATGTGTTATGTTTCTAGTTAAACCAATGAATCTATACATCAATGTTGAAAGTAGCGAATCATGTTCTATAATTTTAAAATGTTTATTATGTTTAATAATTTTAACCAAGGATGCAATGTCTGAGGGTGGATACCATTCTTTGATTATAAAATGTTTAATATGAGTTACTAGAAATAATCAAGACTAGAATGTATGAGATTAAATACCATGTTTTGATGTCAAATATTTATTATGTATTATTAGTTACAATTCAATACTAAATGTTCTTATAGTAAAGTAAGGAATTGTTAATTAACATTGTGTTAGAATAGAAGGTCAGAAAGGGTATAAACAAGCTATATTATTAAAAAACTTTGAATGTAAAACCAGTTAAAATCTAGGCCAAATGGTAAATCTAAAATATTTTATAATTGATAAATAAAAGTCCAGTAAACTAATGAGATTTATGTAAGGTAAATCAGTAACAGAATAATATAATGTAAATTATACTTTAAAAGAATATTGCAAAAAAATAGGAAGAATTAGGAGTAAGATTCGATGTAAGAGTGTAAGTGTAAGATTCGATAAAAAATTTACTAATTTAAATGACAAATTAGATGAGCAAAAAGCGATTCTAATATTAAATATACTAATTTAAATGACAAATTTGATAGACAATTTAACGAGCAGAGAAATGAAATCAGAAATAGTTTTGTATCAAGTTTGATGAATTGAAAACCGAAATTAAAAACAGTAACCATAATCTTATTAAGCAGTGCGATAAAGTGATTAAAAAATTGGACGAGAGTTTAATTCAAATAGAAAATCAGAAGGTGAGTAGTAGTGAACATAGTACGAAAAACGAAGTACTGATTAATAAAGTAAGTAACAATGATAATCTGAATAATGAGTTTACAGATAGTAAGAATATGATATTAGAAGATGATGAAAGTATTATGAGTGAAAATGAAGTGTTTGAGTGTATTGAGTCAGAGAGAGAGCTTGGAGAAAATATTTTTGTAAAAGGGGTGCAGGGGTTAGAATTTTCTTTTGATGTTGTGTTAGGGGGTGAAGAAAAATCTTCACGTATTTTTAATAAGGACAAGAGTTCCTTCTATTTATATTTGAGAGACGAAAGGTCTACAAATAAAGTTCCTTGGCGTTTTTGTGTACCTCATAAGTGGTACAGTAATTTTGGGTTAGTGACCCCTGCATATTTGGAGAGAGAGAGAGAGAGAGAGAGAGAGAGAGTGTGTAACTTGGTGTTATGGTGAGAAATATATTAAGAGAGAAAGTGTAGAGACGTATTGTGAGAGATATGGTGAGAGAAAAAAAGTAATAGAAATTTTTACAGTAAATAGAAAGTACAGAGAATTGGTAGAAAGGTTAGGAGTAGATACGGTGGATGAAAATAATGAATACTTACCTTATAGTAACAGTGAAATTGAAATAATAATAGGTGATGATAATAATGGTATCAAGTACTTACCTGTGGTAGAAAATTATGATGATAATTACAAGATGAATAACAAGATTATAACGTATGATCTTACGGATGTAGACAGAACCCTACTCGATCGTGACTTGATATATGAAATTGAACTTGTGAATAAATATGAAATAGTTGATAATTATTATGAATATAATGTTTATAATAATAAAATTTATTTATTAGACAATAAATTAAATAGACCTAAGATTAGGATGTTATTCAACGATGGAGGATAGACTGTTTTAATTGTGTAATGAACATTTAATATATGTGAACAGTGGTATTGAATTCGACTGCATATGGACTGATTTCGAGTAATGACACAATAATGAAGTTGGATTGTATATTTTTCATTGTTTTATATGTATTTATGTCAATGTATTTATGGGTTTTGACAATTTTTGTGTATTACAGGTAATTTTTATATATTTGTGTACACCATGTATGTTTTAATAATTGTGTTAATAATTAACAATTAACATGTTTTGTTTAACAAGTTTAAATAATTGAATAATAATTAAAGAGTGATTATTCTTTATTACTGAATTAAAATGGTACAAAAGGAAGTTGTACTAACTGAAGTTGTAAATTATTAATTGTAATAGAAAGTTTCTAATGAAGTTAATTATTAATTATTATTTAATTTGTAATTAATGGTAATTTTTAATGAATAATAATAACTGAATAAGTAAGAATATATATTTGAAAAGTGAGATGTACTGTTATGAGTAGGTGAGAGATGAATTTTATAAGACAATTGTCAATGATTACAGTAAGGTAGGATGTTTAAACAGGAATAGAGCCTGGGTATAGATATAGAGGCAGGTGAGTTATTCAATTAATGTAAATGGAGTTAGATAGTTAAGAATTTTGAAGTAAATAATGCAAAGAAAGTATTAGATATTTAGGGACACAGTAGTTAGTGATTATTTGTAGAGGTGAGTAACGTCAAGGTTAAACATTTATTTGTTGTTGATGATATTTTGTAGTGGGGGTGAGGTGATAAGGAGTAGCCAACGTATAGCGTTGTGGCAGGTAATAGCGTAGTTTTAGGGAGTGTTTGCCGAATTTTTTGGAAGGGCAAAATATTATGAATGTATATAGCCATTTAGGGAACACCCATCTCTGTACAAAGACGCGCGGTGCTGTAGGATTTATCGTCGGAATGAAATTAGTGAAAGGTGTTTATAATTGAGAAATTGGTGTCATGATAGGTACATTTGGTTGTTAGTTAGAAGAGAGGTGAGTAAGGTTGCAATAAGTAAAAGCATAGTGAATACAGGAGTCACCCAGACTAAACATGATAGAATGTGAAAGGTTAGGTAGTTAGGTAGGTAGAAAATTCAGAGTAGAGAGGTAAGAAGTGAATAATGAAATAATAATAATAATAATATGAATATTAGTAATAATAATTTGAAATGAATTTTATAATAAATAATAAATAATTGATGACTAATTTAATGAAAATTTAGAATTATTCATTAATTAATTGAAATTGTAATTTTTTTTAAATGCAAGTTTAAATAGATAAAATGTGCAAATCTTAATCAAGATTAAATATGAATGTAATGTAATTACAAAACTATTTCAATGTATTACTGTATTAATATAATGATAATGTGTATTATTATGTATCATGTATTATGTATTATGTTATGAAAATTTAACGTGATGTATAGGAAATAGTGTGTGTGGAGGAGAATGAGGGGTAATATTATTGACAGCGCCAATTATTACCTGTTAATAATGATAATAATAATTTTAATTTCAATAAGATTTTATTAATTATTTTTGTTTTTTCTATAATTTGTTTTTCTCCATGTTTGAGTAATATTGGGAATTTATATGGGGATTTCCATGTTTTCATTTATAATTAAATTAAATTATTTTTTATATCAATATTTGTTTCTTTTATAATTACAGTAATTATGAAACAGAAAGAGTTAATTATTATCGATGGGAATCGAAACGATTTTATAATTCAGGGTAGTCCATAAAGAGAATGGCAATTCTATGTAATTCTTGTATGTTACATTTTTTTTGTATTTATATTTTTAGTAATTCAAGCAAACCCAGTGCTTATTAACACAAACCAGCACATAGCTAAGGGGAACCAGATCAGTTAAGGATAGAGTAATATACCAAGCCACTATTTTGATATTTAAATTTATTGTTTCAGTGTTTGGTGATGTTATGACGGCGGTCCTGAGCTGGCCAGCGCGTCAGAGCAGGGGCATTACGCGCCTAATTGGCCTTATGGTGTTGGGATCTCGAAGGAGAAGTCCAGTAAGGTCATGCAGGTACTGTCATCGTCATCAGACCATGGGTGAGTTATTGATTTTCTTTTAATATAAACTGTAAGGGGGTTGTGGTGACATATCCTGGCTGATCCCTTTAGGAAGTATGAATGGGTCAATGAAAGTTTTTATGCTTCGGCACAAAATCTTTCATTGAGGGGGTTTTGTGATGGTACAATTCTGGTGCAATATTAAATTAATAAAACATGGTACAAAAGACCATAATTATTGTATTCATTTATTTTTTAACAATTTGGTAATAATTATTTAAATATTTCATAATCCCTGTGAAGCTGTGGTGAGTGGACTGTATAAATATTTTATAATATGCAAATGTGAATTGACAGGATTCTGACCGTTTTTCATTGCAAAACGACAAAACACAGCAAAAAACTTATGTCACATACCGAGATAAAGCGACGAGCCCTGATGACGTCAGCGGTGAGGAATGTATTTCCGTAAACAAATCAAGGCTTGGCGAGATGAACAATAGCCTAATGACGTAGTTTTTACCCCACCTAAGCAATGTGAAACAAAGAGTCTTGGTCATTTTCTTCTAGAGCGTGAACGTAGCCGGCCGGCAAAAAGGGTTCACCAAGTGTAAATCTTAACTTTACAAAAACAAAAGTGGTTAATCACAAAAGTGTTCATCAACAGTGACACCTTACCATTCGGTAAGGTGTAATACTTCAGAATGTGACCGGTAGCGATCGGCGAACTCGCGGTGTGCGACGTTCGTAAAACCGCAGCTCAGTAGCGGTTAAATTTGGTGAGAACATTCCAACATTCACTCAGTACATTCATTCAAAATTCATAATGACCAATTCTAAATCAATAAAATATTTTATTTAAAATATGAGCTCAATAAAATAATAAATTGTACCAGAGCGTGAGAGAGAGAGAGTGAGAGAGAGAGTCTTACATCATGCTGGGTTGTGCTAGATATTTATACGATTTCAATGTTTAATAATCATATATCAATATTTCATGTTTAATGTTTATTTTGGAGGGTTAAAATTTTGATGTTGGATAAACGCCCCATGGCGTAAGATGTACTTATATGTATATAAATAAATTGGGTAATCTCATTGGTAACAATTTTAAACAGGTATTATTTCACATAACAATTTCCGCTACTCACGAGTTCGCTTAAACGAATTCCGGCCCTATAGTAACTTGTAAAGGTAAGTAAAAAACAAAGTTATTTACGTCTATATTTATTTTCTTGCTAATCAAGATGGCGCCCGACCTTTGAAATTATTGCCTAAGTAAAGACGTGATATCGTATATTTTATTATCAGTAATAAACGTAATATAACAAATGGCGCCCTTACAGCTGGACAATTATATAAATTGTATATAATATAAGCCTACAAAGAGAGCGGAAAAGTTATCTGAGGTAATAAACGCCAATTTTAAATACGTAAACATAACCCAAATTTTATGAGGTTATGTTATAAGATTGTATGCACGCGTGTATTATAAAAAAGCAAAAATGAGTACTACAGCTGCTTTGATGCAGCTGTTATTAAATAAATTTGATGAACAGAGTGTAAGATTCGATAAAAAATTTAATAATTTAAATGACAAATTAGATGAGCAAAAAAGCGATTCTAATATTAAATATACTAATTTAAATGACAAATTTGATAGACAATTTAACGAGCAGAGAAATGAAATCAGAAATAGTTTTGTATCAAGTTTGATGAATTGAAAACCGAAATTAAAAACAGTAACCATAATCTTATTAAGCAGTGCGATAAAGTGATTAAAAAATTGGACGAGAGTTTAATTCAAATAGAAAATCAGAAGGTGAGTAGTAGTGAACATAGTACGAAAAACGAAGTACTGATTAATAAAGTAAGTAACAATGATAATCTGAATAATGAGTTTACAGATAGTAAGAATATGATATTAGAAGATGATGAAAGTATTATGAGTGAAAATGAAGTGTTTGAGTGTATTGAGTCAGAGAGAGAGCTTGGAGAAAGTATTTTTGTAAAAGGGGTGCAGGGGTTAGAATTTTCTTTTGATGTTGTGTTAGGGGGTGAAGAAAAATCTTCACGTATTTTTAATAAGGACAAGAGTTCCTTCTATTTATATTTGAGAGACGAAAGGTCTACAAATAAAGTTCCTTGGCGTTTTTGTGTACCTCATAAGTGGTACAGTAATTTTGGGTTAGTGACCCCTGCATATTTGGAGAGAGAGAGAGAGAGAGAGAGAGAGAGTGTGTAACTTGGTGTTATGGTGAGAAATATATTAAGAGAGAAAGTGTAGAGAAGTATTGTGAGAGATATGGTGAGAGAAAGAAAGTAATAGAAATTTTTACAGTAAATAGAAAGTACAGAGAATTGGTAGAAAGGTTAGGAGTAGATACGGTGGATGAAAATAATGAATACTTACCTTATAGTAACAGTGAAATTGAAATAATAATAGGTGATGATAATAATGGTATCAAGTACTTACCTGTGGTAGAAAATTATGATGATAATTACAAGATGAATAACAAGATTATAACGTATGATCTTACGGATGTAGACAGAACCCTACTCGATCGTGACTTGATATATGAAATTGAACTTGTGAATAAATATGAAATAGTTGATAATTATTATGAATATAATGTTTATAATAATAAAATTTATTTATTAGACAATAAATTAAATAGACCTAAGATTAGGATGTTATTCAACGATGGAGGATAGACTGTTTTAATTGTGTAATGAACATTTAATATATGTGAACAGTGGTATTGAATTCGACTGCATATGGACTGATTTCGAGTAATGACACAATAATGAAGTTGGATTGTATATTTTTCATTGTTTTATATGTATTTATGTCAATGTATTTATGGGTTTTGACAATTTTTGTGTATTACAGGTAATTTTTATATATTTGTGTACACCATGTATGTTTTAATAATTGTGTTAATAATTAACAATTAACATGTTTTGTTTAACAAGTTTAAATAATTGAATAATAATTAAAGAGTGATTATTCTTTATTACTGAATTAAAATGGTACAAAAGGAAGTTGTACTAACTGAAGTTGTAAATTATTAATTGTAATAGAAAGTTTCTAATGAAGTTAATTATTAATTATTATTTAATTTGTAATTAATGGTAATTTTTAATGAATAATAATAACTGAATAAGTAAGAATATATATTTGAAAAGTGAGATGTACTGTTATGAGTAGGTGAGAGATGAATTTTATAAGACAATTGTCAATGATTACAGTAAGGTAGGATGTTTAAACAGGAATAGAGCCTGGGTATAGATATAGAGGCAGGTGAGTTATTCAATTAATGTAAATGGAGTTAGATAGTTAAGAATTTTGAAGTAAATAATGCAAAGAAAGTATTAGATATTTAGGGACACAGTAGTTAGTGATTATTTGTAGAGGTGAGTAACGTCAAGGTTAAACATTTATTTGTTGTTGATGATATTTTGTAGTGGGGGTGAGGTGATAAGGAGTAGCCAACGTATAGCGTTGTGGCAGGTAATAGCGTAGTTTTAGGGAGTGTTTGCCGAATTTTTTGGAAGGGCAAAATATTATGAATGTATATAGCCATTTAGGGAACACCCATCTCTGTACAAAGACGCGCGGTGCTGTAGGATTTATCGTCGGAATGAAATTAGTGAAAGGTGTTTATAATTGAGAAATTGGTGTCATGATAGGTACATTTGGTTGTTAGTTAGAAGAGAGGTGAGTAAGGTTGCAATAAGTAAAAGCATAGTGAATACAGGAGTCACCCAGACTAAACATGATAGATTGTGAAAGGTTAGGTAGTTAGGTAGGTAGAAAATTCAGAGTAGAGAGGTAAGAAGTGAATAATGAAATAATAATAATAATAATATGAATATTAGTAATAATAATTTGAAATGAATTTTATAATAAATAATAAATAATTGATGACTAATTTAATGAAAATTTAGAATTATTCATTAATTAATTGAAATTGTAATTTTTTTTAAATGCAAGTTTAAATAGATAAAATGTGCAAATCTTAATCAAGATTAAATATGAATGTAATGTAATTACAAAACTATTTCAATGTATTACTGTATTAATATAATGATAATGTGTATTATTATGTATCATGTATTATGTATTATGTTATGAAAATTTAACGTGATGTATAGGAAATAGTGTGTGTGGAGGAGAATGAGGGGTAATATTATTGACAGCGCCAATTATTACCTGTTAATAATGATAATAATAATTTTAATTTCAATAAGATTTTATTAATTATTTTTGTTTTTTCTATAATTTGTTTTTCTCCATGTTTGAGTAATATTGGGAATTTATATGGGGATTTCCATGTTTTCATTTATAATTAAATTAAATTATTTTTTATATCAATATTTGTTTCTTTTATAATTACAGTAATTATGAAACAGAAAGAGTTAATTATTATCGATGGGAATCGAAACGATTTTATAATTCAGGGTAGTCCATAAAGAGAATGGCAATTCTATGTAATTCTTGTATGTTACATTTTTTTTGTATTTATATTTTTAGTAATTCAAGCAAACCCAGTGCTTATTAACACAAACCAGCACATAGCTAAGGGGAACCAGATCAGTTAAGGATAGAGTAATATACCAAGCCACTATTTTGATATTTAAATTTATTGTTTCAGTGTTTGGTGATGTTATGACGGCGGTCCTGAGCTGGCCAGCGCGTCAGAGCAGGGGCATTACGCGCCTAATTGGCCTTATGGTGTTGGGATCTCGAAGGAGAAGTCCAGTAAGGTCATGCAGGTACTGTCATCGTCATCAGACCATGGGTGAGTTATTGATTTTCTTTTAATATAAACTGTAAGGGGGTTGTGGTGACATATCCTGGCTGATCCCTTTAGGAAGTATGAATGGGTCAATGAAAGTTTTTATGCTTCGGCACAAAATCTTTCATTGAGGGGGTTTTGTGATGGTACAATTCTGGTGCAATATTAAATTAATAAAACATGGTACAAAAGACCATAATTATTGTATTCATTTATTTTTTAACAATTTGGTAATAATTATTTAAATATTTCATAATCCCTGTGAAGCTGTGGTGAGTGGACTGTATAAATATTTTATAATATGCAAATGTGAATTGACAGGATTCTGACCGTTTTTCATTGCAAAACGACAAAACACAGCAAAAAACTTATGTCACATACCGAGATAAAGCGACGAGCCCTGATGACGTCAGCGGTGAGGAATGTATTTCCGTAAACAAATCAAGGCTTGGCGAGATGAACAATAGCCTAATGACGTAGTTTTTACCCCACCTAAGCAATGTGAAACAAAGAGTCTTGGTCATTTTCTTCTAGAGCGTGAACGTAGCCGGCCGGCAAAAAGGGTTCACCAAGTGTAAATCTTAACTTTACAAAAACAAAAGTGGTTAATCACAAAAGTGTTCATCAACAGTGACACCTTACCATTCGGTAAGGTGTAATACTTCAGAATGTGACCGGTAGCGATCGGCGAACTCGCGGTGTGCGACGTTCGTAAAACCGCAGCTCAGTAGCGGTTAAATTTGGTGAGAACATTCCAACATTCACTCAGTACATTCATTCAAAATTCATAATGACCAATTCTAAATCAATAAAATATTTTATTTAAAATATGAGCTCAATAAAATAATAAATTGTACCAGAGCGTGAGAGAGAGAGAGTGAGAGAGAGAGTCTTACATCATGCTGGGTTGTGCTAGATATTTATACGATTTCAATGTTTAATAATCATATATCAATATTTCATGTTTAATGTTTATTTTGGAGGGTTAAAATTTTGATGTTGGATAAACGCCCCATGGCGTAAGATGTACTTATATGTATATAAATAAATTGGGTAATCTCATTGGTAACAATTTTAAACAGGTATTATTTCACATAACAATTTCCGCTACTCACGAGTTCGCTTAAACGAATTCCGGCCCTATAGTAACTTGTAAAGGTAAGTAAAAAACAAAGTTATTTACGTCTATATTTATTTTCTTGCTAATCAAGATGGCGCCCGACCTTTGAAATTATTGCCTAAGTAAAGACGTGATATCGTATATTTTATTATCAGTAATAAACGTAATATAACAAATGGCGCCCTTACAGCTGGACAATTATATAAATTGTATATAATATAAGCCTACAAAGAGAGCGGAAAAGTTTATCTGAGGTAATAAACGCCAATTTTAAATACGTAAACATAACCCAAATTTTATGAGGTTATGTTATAAGATTGTATGCACGCGTGTATTATAAAAAAGCAAAAATGAGTACTACAGCTGCTTTGATGCAGCTGTTATTAAATAAATTTGATGAACAGAGTGTAAGATTCGATAAAAATTTAATAATTTAAATGACAAATTAGATGAGCAAAAAAGCGATTCTAATATTAAATATACTAATTTAAATGACAAATTTGATAGACAATTTAACGAGCAGAGAAATGAAATCAGAAATAGTTTTGTATCAAGTTGATGAATTGAAAACCGAAATTAAAAACAGTAACCATAATCTTATTAAGCAGTGCGATAAAGTGATTAAAAAATTGGACGAGAGTTAATTCAAATAGAAAATCAGAAGGTGAGTAGTAGTGAACATAGTACGAAAAACGAAGTACTGATTAATAAAGTAAGTAACAATGATAATCTGAATAATGAGTTTACAGATAGTAAGAATATGATATTAGAAGATGATGAAAGTATTATGAGTGAAAATGAAGTGTTTGAGTGTATTGAGTCAGAGAGAGAGCTTGGAGAAAGTATTTTTGTAAAAGGGGTGCAGGGGTTAGAATTTTCTTTTGATGTTGTGTTAGGGGGTGAAGAAAAATCTTCACGTATTTTTAATAAGGACAAGAGTTCCTTCTATTTATATTTGAGAGACGAAAGGTCTACAAATAAAGTTCCTTGGCGTTTTTGTGTACCTCATAAGTGGTACAGTAATTTTGGGTTAGTGACCCCTGCATATTTGGAGAGAGAGAGAGAGAGAGAGAGAGAGAGTGTGTAACTTGTGTTATGGTGAGAAATATATTAAGAGAGAAAGTGTAGAGAAGTATTGTGAGAGATATGGTGAGAGAAAGAAAGTAATAGAAATTTTTACAGTAAATAGAAAGTACAGAGAATTGGTAGAAAGGTTAGGAGTAGATACGGTGGATGAAAATAATGAATACTTACCTTATAGTAACAGTGAAATTGAAATAATAATAGGTGATGATAATAATGGTATCAAGTACTTACCTGTGGTAGAAAATTATGATGATAATTACAAGATGAATAACAAGATTATAACGTATGATCTTACGGATGTAGACAGAACCCTACTCGATCGTGACTTGATATATGAAATTGAACTTGTGAATAAATATGAAATAGTTGATAATTATTATGAATATAATGTTTATAATAATAAAATTTATTTATTAGACAATAAATTAAATAGACCTAAGATTAGGATGTTATTCAACGATGGAGGATAGACTGTTTTAATTGTGTAATGAACATTTAATATATGTGAACAGTGGTATTGAATTCGACTGCATATGGACTGATTTCGAGTAATGACACAATAATGAAGTTGGATTGTATATTTTTCATTGTTTTATATGTATTTATGTCAATGTATTTATGGGTTTTGACAATTTTTGTGTATTACAGGTAATTTTTATATATTTGTGTACACCATGTATGTTTTAATAATTGTGTTAATAATTAACAATTAACATGTTTTGTTTAACAAGTTTAAATAATTGAATAATAATTAAAGAGTGATTATTCTTTATTACTGAATTAAAATGGTACAAAAGGAAGTTGTACTAACTGAAGTTGTAAATTATTAATTGTAATAGAAAGTTTCTAATGAAGTTAATTATTAATTATTATTTAATTTGTAATTAATGGTAATTTTTAATGAATAATAATAACTGAATAAGTAAGAATATATATTTGAAAAGTGAGATGTACTGTTATGAGTAGGTGAGAGATGAATTTTATAAGACAATTGTCAATGATTACAGTAAGGTAGGATGTTTAAACAGGAATAGAGCCTGGGTATAGATATAGAGCAGGTGAGTTATTCAATTAATGTAAATGGGAGTTAGATAGTTAAGAATTTTGAAGTAAATAATGCAAAGAAAGTATTAGATATTTAGGGACACAGTAGTTAGTGATTATTTGTAGAGGTGAGTAACGTCAAGGTTAAACATTTATTTGTTGTTGATGATATTTTGTAGTGGGGGTGAGGTGATAAGGAGTAGCCAACGTATAGCGTTGTGGCAGGTAATAGCGTAGTTTTAGGGAGTGTTTGCCGAATTTTTTGGAAGGGCAAAATATTATGAATGTATATAGCCATTTAGGGAACACCCATCTCTGTACAAAGACGCGCGGTGCTGTAGGATTTATCGTCGGAATGAAATTAGTGAAAGGTGTTTATAATTGAGAAATTGGTGTCATGATAGGTACATTTGGTTGTTAGTTAGAAGAGAGGTGAGTAAGGTTGCAATAAGTAAAAGCATAGTGAATACAGGAGTCACCCCAGACTAAACATGATAGAATGTGAAAGGTTAGGTAGTTAGGTAGGTAGAAAATTCAGAGTAGAGAGGTAAGAAGTGAATAATGAAATAATAATAATAATAATATGAATATTAGTAATAATAATTTGAAATGAATTTTATAATAAATAATAAATAATTGATGACTAATTTAATGAAAATTTAGAATTATTCATTAATTAATTGAAATTGTAATTTTTTTAAATGCAAGTTTAAATAGATAAAATGTGCAAATCTTAATCAAGATTAAATATGAATGTAATGTAATTACAAAACTATTTCAATGTATTACTGTATTAATATAATGATAATGTGTATTATTATGTATCATGTATTATGTATTATGTTATGAAAATTTAACGTGATGTATAGGAAATAGTGTGTGTGGAGGAGAATGAGGGGTAATATTATTGACAGCGCCAATTATTACCTGTTAATAATGATAATAATAATTTTAATTTCAATAAGATTTTATTAATTATTTTTGTTTTTTCTATAATTTGTTTTTCTCCATGTTTGAGTAATATTGGGAATTTATATGGGGATTTCCATGTTTTCATTTATAATTAAATTAAATTATTTTTTATATCAATATTTGTTTCTTTTATAATTACAGTAATTATGAAACAGAAAGAGTTAATTATTATCGATGGGAATCGAAACGATTTTATAATTCAGGGTAGTCCATAAAGAGAATGGCAATTCTATGTAATTCTTGTATGTTACATTTTTTTTGTATTTATATTTTTAGTAATTCAAGCAAACCCAGTGCTTATTAACACAAACCAGCACATAGCTAAGGGGGAACCCAGATCAGTTAAGGATAGAGTAATATACCAAGCCACTATTTTGATATTTAAATTTATTGTTTCAGTGTTTGGTGATGTTATGACGGCGGTTCCTGAGCTGGCCAGCGCGTCAGAGCAGGGGCATTACGCGCCTAATTGGCCTTATGGTGTTGGGATCTCGAAGGAGAAGTCCAGTAAGGTCATGCAGGTACTGTCATCGTCATCAGACCATGGGTGAGTTATTGATTTTCTTTTAATATAAACTGTAAGGGGGGTTGTGGTGACATATCCTGGCTGATCCCTTTAGGAAGTATGAATGGGTCAATGAAAGTTTTTATGCTTCGGCACAAAATCTTTCATTGAGGGGGGTTTTTTGTGATGGTACAATTCTGGTGCAATATTAAATTAATAAAACATGGTACAAAAGACCATAATTATTGTATTCATTTATTTTTTAACAATTTGGTAATAATTATTTAAATATTTCATAATCCCTGTGAAGCTGTGGTGAGTGGACTGTATAAATATTTTATAATACGCAAATGTGAATTGACAGGATTCTGACCGTTTTCATTGCAAAACGACAAAACACAGCAAAAAACTTATGTCACATACCGAGATTGTAATGGGACAATTTTGAGGGGTTTTATTTTTTATTGCAATTATAAGTGTAACATAAGGTCTACCCAAACAGGGCCTCAGTTTTGAACAATTAACATTCCTTGTTTTACTTTGTCGGGGCACCAAGACGCGCATTTTGTCAGAGCCCTGCAATAAGCACTGCTCCTTGAGGTGTTGGATTGCGAACCGGTGCGCGGATGATTGCGTTTTCCGTTGGCGAAAAGCACAAACTTTGTGGCGAGCCCCAGGACAGAACAAAAATACCCAGACTCGCTACCAAGAGCGTAAACTGTAATTTCACTAATGACCATGTCATGTGATTTTATCCACGAATCAGAGTGCAAGCTGGTGAACTGTGGCGGGAGTGACGCTCAGAGTAGCGTCAGTGAGTCGACTTAGAACTCCAGGCTTCGCGAGGTCACATAAAACATTGCTCGAGCTAGTTAGGGTCGGCCGACCAGTAAATCTTGCTATTTTAATATAAAATAACAGTCAATCATGTTATAGTGATCGAACAGAAGTAACCGACAAATAATAACATTCTAAACTTATATTCGGAGTGTGTCAGCAGAACCAAGTGTTAACAGTGATGGCATAACCACGTGGATGAAGGGATGAGTACTTAATTTAAGCAGTTTGAACAGACAAAATATTTCAATTTTAATTAATTTCAATTCACCAATATTAATGATGCAAATTCAATAAAAAGCGCTAAATCTAAATTATGGGGAATTTTACAGTATGAGAGGGAGAGAGTGAGCATATACTGGGTCGTTTTTTTTTTTTTTAGTAGAAAATAAGTTAGTCGTAAGTATATATATAGTCAGTAATAAATAAATCTTGATAGCATGGCTAGGTGAATCAAATATTGTTCGGAGGGTTATTGGTAGAAAAAGCATAACTATAGTAGAAATCATAATTTGACGTAGTTTCACAATTCAGCCATAAGGCGTATTTTAGTAAATCTAAACCGGAAGGTAAACAGAAAAATTGTCATGCTATATAAATAAAATACCATTTTATTTATGTTTGTAAAATACGTGTGTGTCATTGCATTACCTGTTGTTTTTCTCTGCCTAAGTACATCAGACGACACCCTGGTTTATTCGCGATGAAGGTAAGTGGGAAAATTCGAATATTTTGATTTAAAAAGCAAGTAGAGTTTCAGTTATAT
This sequence comes from Magicicada septendecula, assembly GCA_034769895.1. Taxonomy (NCBI): domain Eukaryota; kingdom Metazoa; phylum Arthropoda; class Insecta; order Hemiptera; family Cicadidae; genus Magicicada; species Magicicada septendecula. Next base: position 82,342,213 of record CM068373.1, on the reverse strand, counting down.
AAACAGGTTTATAACTTTAATATTTATTTTTAAGCTCGTACTGCTTTAGTCGACGCCCGAAACAGGAATGAATTTTAAATATTTTAATTACTAAATTCATTGACCTGCTTTAAGATAAAGCGACGAGCCCTGATGACGTCAGCGGTGAGGAATGTATTTCCGTAAACAAATCAAGGCTTGGCGAGATGAACAATAGCCTAATGACGTAGTTTTTACCCCACCTAAGCAATGTGAAACAAAGAGTCTTGGTCATTTTCTTCTAGAGCGTGAACGTAGCCGGCCGGCAAAAAGGGTTCACCAAGTGTAAATCTTAACTTTACACCAACAAAAGTGGTTAATCACAAAAGTGTTCATCAACAGTGACACCTTACCATTCGGTAAGGTGTAATACTTCAGAATGTGACCGGTAGCGATCGGCGAACTCGCGGTGTGCGACGTTCGTAAAACCGCAGCTCAGTAGCGGTTAAATTTGGTGAGAACATTCCAACATTCACTCAGTACATTCATTCAAAATTCATAATGACCAATTCTAAATCAATAAAATATTTTATTTAAAATATGAGCTCAATAAAATAATAAATTGTACCAGAGCGTGAGAGAGAGAGAGAGAGAGAGAGAGAGAGAGAGAGAGAGAGAGAGAGAGAGAGAGAGAGAGAGTCTTACATCATGCTGGGTTGTGCTAGATATTTATACGATTTCAATGTTTAATAATCATATATCAATATTTCATGTTTAATGTTTATTTTGGAGGGTTAAAATTTTGATGTTGGATAAACGCCCCATGGCGTAAGATGTACTTATACGTATATAAATAAATTGGGTAATCTCATTGGTAACAATTTTAAACAGGTATTATTTCACATAACAATTTCCGCTACTCACGAGTTCGCTTAAACGAATTCCTGCCCTATAGTAACTTGTAAAGGTAAGTAAAAAACAAAGTTATTTACGTCTATATTTATTTTCTTGCTAATCAAGATGGCGCCCGACCTTTGAAATTATTGCCTAAGTAAAGACGTGATATCGTATATTTTATTATCAGTAATAAACGTAATATAACAGAGTCATAAATTATTGGATAATATTTCAAAGAATAACAATTAACAAAATTAAGAGAAATTAAGGGAAGATAAACATATTATGTCAATCTTAATAGTAGAACCATACTACTAACACCAGAAAGGATAATCACAATTGCGGAGATGAGGAAACACTGAAAAGGCACCATTTATTGGAAGAATTTTTCATCGAGCTGAATACGTTTAACACATGCAGTCCATGAGCCGCCATCTTTGACGCCCAGCATTCAACGCGAGCAATTACCAATATAATTATCAAGACTCCGATGGTTCGCATTTTTCTTTAATAAACATTATATAATATTTGTCATTATCTTTAATAAACATCTTTAATAATCTTTAATAAACATCTTTAATAATCTTTAATAAACATTATATAACTTTGTCAATTTTAATTATTAAGCTTTTTATTTGTAAGTGTTATACTTTCCTGACCTTACCATTCTCTGACTATATAAAATAACCGTTCAAAGAACCGAATAATTATTATAAAATACACAGATGTAAAAATTAATCGATGCCCTGAGATAAGAATCGATACCAACTGTTGAAATATCGATTTAATATCGATCTATTTAAAAATTGTTAAATAAATACTGGAATTTCATAATTTTGACTTATATTTATTCCAAAAATTATTATTAGTGTAGCATAATAGAATATTTAACCAACGGACTACAAGAAAGGCGGCAGATACCTAAAAGAAAGGAGAATACTATAGGAAGAACAAGAACCGCTAATCGATCAGTGCCGTAGACAATCCTGTTAAAGCGGAACTTAATTCTAGTTACCAAAAGGTGATATAATTGATAAAAACAGTAATAACAGAATTAAAATTTTTACACTAATACATCACGAAAATTAATTATTAAACAATAAGAACAACAAAAACAAAAACAATATTTTCAAAAAATTTCAAAACCACCAAAATTTTTATTTTTGGTAACAAACAAAATTTTTATTTTGTAACCATAGAAGATATTATTATTTCGTTACAAAATTCATTACCATTATACGGGAATGCTTTATAAGAGGCTGTAAAGAAACCATAAAGATGTTCAAGATCGTAATAACATTTCATGGAGAGTATAAGAATTAAGAGTTACTGATGGTATGGTTTCTACTCACAGAAAACAAGGTAAATTGAGAACACTATTGAATATCATAAAAAATTATTAGGGGGAAGAGGAGAATCAGGAACAAAAATAGGTAAATATTAAAACTGGTAAAGATAACTGAGAGGAATCAGTGTCAGAGCACAGGCCAAATGGAGAAACAAATTTGCCACTGTCAAATACTGGGTTCTAAATTAAGAAGAAATTCCCAAATTATGTTTGCAGCATGCTATTATAGAAGCTGCATATGAAACCTAGACAATGGGAAAAGTGAAAGACACAACCACAACATTAGAAAACTGCTGCTGTAGGAGAATATTCAAAATATACTGGATGGACAAAGTAATTAGAAAAAAAAATGAACAGGTTCTGGAAACAATGGGTGAATGGAGAGGTTTGTCAAGATGAGACAGTGTGGTGGGTCACAATTGGTTGAGACCCAGTAATGACTTTGCTGATGGGCGCCCAGTGAGTGGGAAGTACTGTACAGGAAGGCAGAGACTAGAGTACCCAGGTTGACTCTTCGGTTACGGGACGCTGTAAGCTCTCACAGATAAAGGTAGTTCAGGAAGATTCAAAGAAGAAGAAGATACGAAGAGTCTGGGAAACATGACAGACATATCAGGTGACACCACATTTGCCTCATGAACAGCTGTAAAGCAACATGTTGGTCTGCAGTATTGTTAATTAAAGTCACGTAAACAAAAAAAAAGGAAAGTCAATTTTGTCTGTTGGATTATAACAGATTATAATATTTTATCATTCATTATAACAATAAATGCTTGTTACTATAAACAAATTTATAACTATGTATAATACCTGATCAACAAACTGTTCATTCTCTTCTATGATGATTTCTTCTTTTACATGCAGTTCTCCTTTTACAACAGAATTTATAACTGGGAATACATCCTGCAAATTGAACAATTATAAAATTTACTTTGTCGTCTCAGTGATTTATAGAGTACTATATAAAGAGGTGATCAGTACTAAATATGAAGTATATAGAATCACCTATCGAGTGTTGCAATAAATATCCATACTCTGTATCTATACTTACTTAATCTCAAGTAGTTTATATGTATACAACACTATGATACAGTTTGTGTATTCTGTTGATTTTTAATTACATATCTACAAACGAATGTGATCCAAATCTCTAGTGGTACATGACACGGAACAACCTAACACATTAGCTATGGGCTAAATAATGGTTATGCACATTACCTGTTCAGTCTCATCCTCTTCTGAATCTGCTTCTTTCTTTACACTGACCATTAAAACATCCTACAAATAAAAAGGAATTAAAATTTACTTTTATACAAGTTCATTACCATTATATGAGAATGCTTTATAAGAGGCTGTAAAGGAAACCATAAAGATGTTCAAGACCATAATAACATTTCATGGAGAGTATAAGAGTTACTGATGTTAAGAGTTAAGAGTTACTGATGGTATGGTTTCTACTCACAGAAAACAAGGTAAATTAAGAACACTATTGAATATTATAAAAAATTATTAGAGAGAATAGGAGAATCAGGAACAAAAATAGGTAAATATTAAAACTGGTAAACATAACTGAGAGGAATCAGTGTCAGAAAACACGCCAAATGGAGAAATAAATTTGCTACTATCAAATATTGGATTCTAAATTAAGAAAAAATTCCTCAAATTATATGTTTGCAGCATGCTATTATAGAAGCTGCATGTGAAACCTAGACAATAGGGAAAAGTGAAAGACTGCTGCTGTAGGAGAATATTCAAAATGTACTGGATGGACAAAGTAATTAGAAAATAAAAATGAACAGGTCCTGGGAACAATGGGTGAATGGAGAGGTTTGTGAAGATGAGACAGTGTGGTGGGTCACTATTGGTTGAGACCTAGTAATGACTTTTCTGATGGGCGGCCAGTGAGTGGGAAGTACTGCAGAGGAAGGCAGTGAGTGGAGTACCCAGGTTGACTGTTTGGTTGTGGGATGCTGTAAGCTCATGAACAGCTGTAAAGCAACATGTTGGTCTGCAGTACCGTAAAATGGGGTGACTTGAGACTACTTTTGAACTTTGCATGTTCATATCTGTAAAACTATCAACTATTTTCAAATAACTTTTTTACAGTGAAATTAGTCGAGGTGACTTGAACCCAGCTCATATATTTCAATGTTATTCTAATGCACTAGACCCATTGTATTAACCCATGGGGTGACTTGAACCCTCATATACTGCAGACTATTTATGTAGTTTTTGAGCTTGAAAATTCCTGTTTTTTTTTTAGGTTTTATAGAGGAAAATGTAAAACAAAACATGAAAATTTCCTCAAAACTGTAAAAAAATCATAGAAAATTTAAAATAAGGCTTAAAACAGTTTAACTTACCACAAATTGAAGATCTGAATATGCTTAATCAGAAAAAGTCAATCAACAATTTTTTTTTAATAAAGAGTAATTTTTCTGTGTAACTGAAATATGGCCAAAATCACGTTCTTGCAAATTCGTAGCAATCCACACTACAAAGCTTGACACTTGCACTGTGATAGTCATTAATAACTAAATGTAAAAAATAACACCTTTGTTACAACTACATACTATTTACACTATGTACACTTGTTTCAAGCATTTAACTTGATGTCCTTGTTCATGAAACGCCACTTTTCTACCTCTGGAACAGCAAAAGATCCTCTGGCGGTAATGGTGTGGGGGCTGCAATTTTTTCTTTTATTTCTGTTCTGTTGTACCAGCATTCATCAATTTTATCTGGCCATTTCCAATTACTGGGACCACTCATGGTCATTGTACTGATTTTGTAGTCTTCTCCTGGATTACCGGTACCTATATCTATTATCACTCCCAGGAAAAACTCTCCTTCATACATTACCAAGACATAAGAGCCTTTTCACGATATTAATTGATGACTCGTTGGGCACTTGGTGAAACATATTAATACAAAGGTTTTGTAAAATATATAAAAACACTTGGTAAGTTTCACAAATTTTTTTTTTTTTAATTTGTGAAACTTACCAAGTGTTTTTATAAGAGCCTTTTTCGTAAGCACCGGTACTATCTTTTTTTGAAGAATCTCTTTCTTCTTGACAATTCCTTTTTCTTCTTGCTTCTTGCTACTTCCTTTTACTTCTATCTTCTCGCTATTTCCCTTTTCTTGTTGCCTTTCTATTAGAAAATCAATATCGTCAAAGTCTTCTTCTTCGAACTCACTGTACACTGAATATTCACTCTCTGATTCACTTTCGCTGCTGGTGTCTGAATCTCTTTTCACTGCCTTTTTCTTTCTTTTTGCTGTTGCCTTTATTGGTGGTGATGTGAAAGTACCGGTAGATGTAGAAGGTTGGGCTTCTGGTACCTTATTGTTTTCACCTTTGAAATCATCTGCGCTCACACTTTTTCCAGGCTTAACCTGTACCTTTTTCTTCCTTCCTACTTTCTCATTTCCTTCACCATAATGTTTTTTGTGCAAAAACTCAAGTACAGAATCACTTACTCTTTGTTTAAGTTCTTCGCCATCATGAGAGCCTTTTTTTTTGTTTGGCAAGCTATCCTTTGTAGGAAGTCTGTCCAAAATTTCTTTCCTGTTTACAGGGTAAATGCCTGTTTTCCGAAAACCATTTACTAAGGAGTTACTGCCTTCGTGGTGAAGTTCAGTTACAAGCTGTTTAAGAAGCTTGGGGAAATCACTTTTTGGAACAGGGGACTTTTGTCTTAACCTTGTAGTCTGTTAAAATCCTCCTCAATGCTCCTTTCATGGAGCGAAAATATGCAACGTCAAGAGGTTGACTTATATGGGAGGAATTTGGTGGTAAACATATAAACTTTATGTCATGTTTCTGACACAGTTCAATGATGTTTAAATTCAGGTGGCTAGACAAATTGTCTCCGACGACAACTTTGGTATTGTCTCCAACGACGCTTTTTCAAGTGTGGTATCACCACAGTGTTGAACCAATCATCGAACGTCACGTTATCAAACCACCCTGACAAAGTTCGGTTGTAACGACATCCTGAAGGACCACCTTCAGTCCAGGTAGTCCACAGTTCCTTGGACTTGTAGACGACGTATGGCGGAACCATTGTCCCCTCTGCATTCCCACACATCGCGATAGATGTAGAAGATTTTGTTGAGTTTAAAATCGGTTCGGGATATTTTACTCCTCATTTGGTAACAATCTTTAGGTTTCCAGGGTTGTCTGTTAAATTGGTCTCATCGAAGTTGAAAATGTTTGAGGGAGGTACATTTACAATCTCCTGTTCTAGATAGTCGAAGTACTCATTAATGGAGTAAGTTGAAACTTTTGCCCTCTCCTTTTTAATATTAGATGATATTCTTTCGGTTAAGTCTCGGTGTCTGGACATAAAACTTTTGTACCATTCTTTGCCGGGCAGATTGTTTTTAAATGAGCTAATAGTCAGTCCATTCCTGTCAAGATATGACTTCACAAGCACTCGTATGTCAAATCCAGTCATTGGATATCCAAATAAGGAGCATGTCACTACATGGTCAGCAAACGTTTTTTCTGTTTCTTCGTCAAGGATTCTTTGACCTTCAGGACACTTCAAGTGCACACCCTTAAGTCTTCTTTTGATGGTACTTATAGATATTTTATAATGTTTTGCAGCTTTTCTATTTGACATTTCCCCACTTCTAATTTTTCATATTGCTTTATCCAAATTTTCCTGTGTGTAATCCGCATATTTGCGGCTACCTTTTTGTCTTTCATACCTTCTTGGCATTTTGAAAGCTTAATAATTAACAATTAGACCAGAAAAAAACCTTGTAAGTCCAACTACCAAAAACAAAAAATAAAACAACAGCACATAGGCCAAACTGAAAAAAATTAATTCAATAGAAATTTATCACATATAAAGTGTATTACAGTACCTATTAAACAAAGGTTACCACGTAAACACAGGTTTTAAGGTGGGCTCAAGTCACCCCAAAAACTGCAAAATTTAGTAGGGGTGAGATGAACCCAGGTCAAACTCACTCAATCCTGTACATAATCAAACATGCTTGGACATGTTTGTGTTGCCAAAGAACTAACTAAATGAGGAAAATGGGCTAATTTTCTTCAAAGTGCAAATACTCATGGTACAGATCATTTTTTTCTACGTTAAAAAATCTAGATTCCAACACTTTACCATTATTTATTTTATTTTTTACTTCCATATTCCTTAAGGAATGGAAGTATGGTGATGGCAAAAAAAATCGTGTTCGAGATTATTGCAGATTCTGATTGTACTACACTCAAAACATGAAAAAAAGTCGTTTTCCGAAAAGTGTCTGTGTGTGTGTGTGTCTGTCTGTCTGTGTGTCTGTCTGTCTGTAGATTTTTTTCCTATGGCAAACGATAACTGCCGCAAATTCAAACAGAATCAAATAATTTTTTGCATGCAGCCCTGATTTGCAGAGTACTCGCGACCTATTGTTTTTGGTGAAGATCGGTTGAGGGAAAGGGGTAGTTTACCTGCAACGGTTTTTTTTTAGCAAGGGTAATTTTGTTTGTTTGGCAAACGATAACAGCCGCAAATTCATACAGAATGAAATAATGTTTCGCATACAGCCCTGAATTGTAGAGTTCTCAAGGTCTTTTGATTTTGGTGAAGATCGGTTAAGGGAAAGGGGTAGTTTACCTGTAACGTTTTATGTTTTAACAAGGGTATTTCCTATGGCAAACGATAACAGCCGCAAATTCAAACAGAATCAAAAGATTATTTGCATACAGCCCTAAATTGTAGAGTTCTCAAGACCTATTGTTTTTGGTGAAGATCGGTTAAGGGAAAGGGGTAGTTTACCTGTAACGTTTTATGTTTTAACAAGGGTATTTCCTATGGCAAATGATAACAGCCGCAAATTCAAACAGAATCAAAAGATTATTTGCATACAGCCCTAAATTGTAGAGTTCTCAAGGCCTATTGTTTTTGGTGAAGATCGGTTGAGGGAAAGGGGTAGTTTACCTGCAACGTTTTTTTAACAAGGGTATTTTCTATGGCAAACGATAACAGCCGCAAATTCAAACAGAATCAAATAATGTTTTGCATACAGCCCTGATTTGTAGAGTACTCAAGACCTATTGTTTTTGGTGAAGATCGGTTAAGGGGAAGGGGTAGTTTACCTGCAACGTTTTTTTATCAAGCGTATTTTCTATGGCAAACGATAGCAGCCGCAAATTCAAACAGAATCAAATAATTTTTAGCATACGTCCCTGAATTGTAGAGGTCTCAATGACTTTCGATTTTGGTGAAGATCGGTTAAGGGGAAGGGGTAGTTTACCTGCAACCTTTTACGTTTTAACAAGAGTAAAGTACTTGAAAATTTATTTAAACTTTTTGAAACAATGGTAATTGTTAAAAATAAAATAATTTTGTTGCCAGGCAATAAAATTATAATTTTTTCATTTTAATGTAATATAATATTTTTCATTTAATACAGCAATAAAAAGGCAGGTAAGACACAGCCTGGCTGTTTGGGTGAAAATGATTTTAAATATAAATCTTAGAATATGGAAGTCATGTATGGTTCTCCATACCGATATTTTTAATTGAATGGACAGTTAAATAATTGGAATTGGTTGTGGTGAAAGCTAATCAGTTAACCTTTAATTTGAGCTACGAAACCCTTAGATAGACCATTCAGTTTGTCAGAAACGACGATTCGAAACTTTTTTTTGTTTTGGGCTCATCACCCCATAGGGCTCAAGTCACCCCGTTTTACGGTATTGATAATTACAGTCATGTAAACAAAAAAAGGAAAGTCAATTTTGTCTGCTGGAAAGGTATGACTTGATTTTCTGAGTGACTAAGAGAATGTTGTTAAGAGATTATCATGGATGTGCCATGATACAACAATGCTGTTCATTATAACAATAAATGCTTGTTACTATAAACAAATTTATAACTATGTATAATACCTGATCAACAAACTGTTCATTCTCTTCTTTGATGATTTCTTCTTTTACATGCCGTTCTCCTTTTACGACAGAATTTATAACTACGTATACATCCTGCAAATTGAACAATTATAAAATTTACTTTGTCTTCTCAGTGATTTATAGAATACTATATAAAGAGGTGATCAGTACTAAATATGAAACATATAGAATCACCTATTAATGTTTGTAATAAATATCCATACTCTGTACCTTCATGGATAGCGCTCGCACGAGTGTGCGATTTTACTTACTTAATCTCATGTAGTTTATATGTATACAACACTATGATAGTTTGTGTATTCTGTTGATTTTTAATTACATATCTACAAACGAATGTGATCCAAATCTCTAATGGTACATGACACGGAACAACTTAACACATTAGCTATAGGCTAAATAATGGTTATGCACATAACCTGTTCAGTCTCAGCCTCTTTTGGATCTGCTTCTTTCATTACACTGACCGTTAAAACATCCTACAAAAAACAAGGAATTAAAATTTACTTTTATACAAATTCATTACCATTATACAGAAATGCTTTATAAGAGGCTGTAAAGGAAACCATAAAGATGTTCAAGATCGTAATAACATTTCATGGAGAGTATAAGAGTTAAGAGTTACTGATGGTATGGTTTCTACTCACAGAAAACAAGGTAAATTGAGAACACTATTGAAAATTATAAAAAAATTATTAGGGGGCAGAGGAGAATCAGGAACAAAAATATGTAAATATTAAAACTGGTAAAGTTATCAGAGAGGAAACAGTGTCAGATTACAGGCCAAATGGAGAAACATATTTGCTGTCAAATACTGGATTCTAAATTAAGAAGAAATTCCTCAAATTATATATTTGCAGCATGCTATTATAGAAGCTGCATGTGAAACCTAGACAATAGGGAAAAATGAAAGACACAACCACAGCAATTGAAAACTACTGCTTGTAGAATATTAAAAATATACTGGATGGACAAAGTAATTAGAAAACAAAAAAAACAGGTTCTGGAAAAAATGGGTGAATGGAGAGGTTTGTGAAGATGAGACAGTGTGGTGGGTCACAATTGGTTGAGACCCAGTAATGACTTTGCTGATGGGCGCCCAGTGAGTGGGAAGTACTGCAGAGGAAGGCAGAGACTTGAGTACCCAGGTTGACTCTTCGGTTGTGGGACGCTGTAAGCTCTCACAGATAAAGGTGGTTCAGGAAGAGTCAAAGAAGAAGACGATACGAAGAGTCTGGGAAACATGTCAGACACATCAGATGACACCACATTTGCCTCATGAACAGCCTGTAAAGCAACATGTTGGTCTGCAGTATTGTTAATTACAGTCATGTAAACAAAAAAAAGGAAAGTCAATTTTGTCTGTTGGAAAGGTATGACTTGATTTTCTGAGTGGCTAATAGAATGTTGTTACCTGATACCTGATCAACAAACTGTTCATTCTCTTCTATGATGATTTCTCCTTTTACAACAGAATTTATAACTGGGAATACATCCTGCAAATTGAACAATTATAAAATATACTTTGTCTTCTCATGAAACATCCCCCTGAATTTTTATAATTTTTTTTTCAGGGGTCGTTACTTAATTTTTGAAACTAGACTTGTGGTCTAGACGGAAGAAAAATTGTGGTGAGCCCATCGTGACAGGACTTGCAATAAAACACTTGCATAATGATAACAGCGTTTTATTAGTGTTCATATTACATGTCATGATAACATTTTTAATCCAGTGTACACAATTGAATTCTCAACATTCATTTCATAGACATCTGTCTATCAAGTAGTATTAATCACAATTGACAATATTATTAACAAACAACAAATTATTCAACACATTTAAGTACACTGTTCCAACATAAGCCGACATTTCTATGTATCAACATGTATTCAAATGGCATTGTCTAAATCGCAGTTTAACTAAAGTTGCTAAATTACAATTCTATAGGTACCTTATTAATTCAATTTATGCTCACACAATAATACCTCATCACTGACAAGAAACATGTAGAATGTCGGTTTATATCTGATAAATGAAATTTAAAAATTTTTGCATTAAAAGAAATCTATACATATATTTATATACTGACACTGCCATAATATTCTTATATGCACCAGTTGCTCAGAAAAATTTGTCCCATAAAGTTCTGATACTTCAAAACTTATTCTTACCCAAGTTTTATAATAGATCATGGTAATGTACTGTTTCTCATAAAGAAGATTTAGAAAAGTTAGCCCATAATAATTTACCATTACTTTATGCATAACGTTGTTACTGACATTTTACATTCACCAGAAACTGTATGGTAAAAATTGACCAACCAACAGTTTTAAATTTGTCTTTGGCAATTACACACAGTAAAAGACAATTAGTGTTTTATATAATACAGAATGGCAATGGACATATATTAACACGAAGATTCTTTAATACAGTTAATCACTCAATTCACAACATGTCTCCAGGGCATGCTGCGAGGGTAGGCTGAAAAGTAATGCACACATGCTTGTAGAACACGAACAAAATTACCTACAGAAGCGCACCTGGTGGCATTCGGGAGTAACATTCCCCCTCCAAACGCATGCGCAGTTTGAAGGAGTTTCGTACAACAATACGCTTTAAGTAGCAGAAGTATGGAGACGTGTTGTAGTGCTATGTCAACGCGAGTTAAACAGCGTGCGGTTATCGAATTTTTAACTGCTGAAAATGTGATTCCTAATGAGATTCATCGTCGTTTAAAGGCTGTTTATGGTGACGATGCTGTTGATAGGTCTACTGTGAATCGATGGGTAATAAAATTTCGTGGTTGCGAGCCTGGAAAAGCTGTAATTGATGACGAAAAACGCAGCAGACGTCCGATCACTGCCACAGACGATGAACATCGCAAACTCGTTGACGATTTGATTCGAAATGACTGGCTAATCACTCAAAAGTGTATCGCAAACCATATTTGTCGGGTTAGAGGCAGCCTGGTGCCAATAATCTTGCAACATGACAACGCTCGTCCACACACATCGTGCGCAACCCAAGAGGCTCTGCGAAACCTGAAGTTTGAACCGATTCCACACCCTCCCTACTCCCCTGATCACGCGCCTTGCGATTTCTATTTTTTTCCTCTACTCAAAAGAGACCTCAAGGGTAATCATTGCACCTCGGACAATGAGGTGAAGGCAGCTGTCGCGTCCTGGATTCGAGAAAAGTCGGAAGAATATTTCAGTGACGGGATAAAAAAACTTGTTACGTGTTGGGAGAAATGTGTTAGACTTAACGGCGACTATGTTGAAAAATAAATATATAATTTTGAAGCTAATGAAATGTACTTTTATTTACTTTTTGCCCCATCTTGCTATTTCGTGTTCTACAAGCATGTGTGCATTACTTTTCAGCCTACCCTTGTATAACAGAACCTTAATAACTGAATATCTGCATTTACTGTTTATGAAGGTGTCTTTCGTTTTATACGTTAAATCCAATGAAATGCTGTGTGTGTGTGGTTTAATATAAGGAATACTCCCACCTGTACTTGGAAGATTACATGTTATCCGGAATTAGAGATGATGAATATGTTGAGGCAACTGGTGAGTTTGAACTCCGAATTCATTTTCTGGGCAGTTGTTCAGGCTGGTGTAGTTGGGATTCCTCCAGGTCTGACGGCGTTGGGGAGGTTATTGCGATGCTCTGCCGATGAAAACTGATGGCCTGTCTCCATCCTTGCAACCCTTTTTCCTCCTGGCTATGCAGGAATCCTGGAAAATATTTTATTTATAGATAGCCGTCAAGAAAATACCTTACCATAATTCTTTCTCGCCCCCGTAAACCCAGATCACAGACACACTGTCCCAATTCTGTACCGACAACTAAGTGTTAATAGTAATCCTCACAATTCCAAATTATTAAATTTCACATTTCAAATTACATTTACCTTTAAATATTTGTTACATCAAATTATTACTTTACATGTGAATATAATTTCCAAAGACATCTTATTTTTTTAATTTTCAAGCAAGCAAAGGCAAGTCGGCCACGTGTTCTCAACTACCCCAGACGTAACATTTGAGTCGCACACACACACATATACATATAAACGTAATACCCACACAAGCCCTTAATAAATTAACATCAATACAATACTTTTGGCTCACCTGACGCACTTAAAAAAACTACGAACTCATTTCGTAAAGATGGACCACAATGTACCACGCCGCCAAACCAAGCGTCCCATCAGAGAGCAAAAATTCAAATAAGAATAAGTAGCGGTTCCTGCCTGCCGACTCGAGTATGGAAAACTTGTACAAAACAGCTGACGTGTCGCCCCGGACTAGATTATGTCGCTCCAAGCTATCGCAATATAGCGGTCAAGGCCGAGCTATATAGCCCCACTGTCTCGCCTGCGCGTAACCCTTGTTATTGATATTCGATGGGCATTGTCGGCGCGAAATATGGCCGGGAAAATTTACTATCTAAATTTCCAACGCAGGGTGTCTACCAACTCATCATAAAAGAATTCCCTGAATATTCCCTGATTTTTCCAGGATAAGTAAGAAAATTCCCTGAGTAACATAAGTGACCAAAATACAACGCATTTACAAAACAAAGAACTTGAGTGGACTACTGATGACCACACGATCAGCCACATTGTAGTCGTGAGCAACTAAAGGTCAACTGCACCGAACATATTTAGCTCAGTACGCTAAGGTGTGACTTGTAGCGTGCAGGTTGTAGCAGGTTCGAATCCTGCCTCGGCCAACCCGAAGATGGTTTTCTGTTTTCAACACCAGGCAAATTCTGCGTCAGTACGCTAAGGACAAATTCCCCCCGAAATCCCTCCTATTTCTAACCATGGAGAATGTCACCAAACTGAGTGCACCCCGTAAAAGATGGATTAAAGAAAAAAAGCTCAACATTTTCAGCTTTTGTTACAGCCATTGACCGCTACATTGTGCAGTAAAGTGTTCCAAGACAAGACGAATGGAAGATTTGAAAACAGAGCAGAGTAGGAGTAGGTTATTTAGGTACCGTATTTATGGATATTCAGGGCTTCGCTTAAAATCATTTTAAATTTTTTCCCACCAAAGGTCAAACTGTGCCAATGTGTTCCATTTCACTCATCATATATGCTACAAGAGGAATCAACACTCAAAACTGCATTTATTTTAAAATATGTATTCATATGAGAGGGGCCTTTCACTAATGTCATGGCAATTTCTCACAATCATATTTTTCAGAATGACAAAAGTAACATGAACAAGTGGCCTGTGGCCGGGAGTATATGTAAGCGATTTTATGAGAAGGCATGGATATTTATTAATACCGGTTATTTGCCTTGAAGATGAACAATAATAGATGAAGATCGATTGACAACATTAAAAGCTATTAAAAAAATAAAATGATACTTACATTTTCCCCATCTACCCATCCAGAGCAGGAACTACTCAAATCCAGAGAAGCAAGAGATGATTTACTCAGACTTCTATTCCACAGATGCTACGCTAGATTGCAACTGGACAGGAGCAAATAATTGTAAGCTCAGCGCTCTCACCAGATTGGCTGTACACGGCTTCCATCACAAGGCAAGCGTACAAAAGGATTCCATGAACGAAGTACCAGTGTGTATATGTTTTGTACCGGACTTTATGTGATCGTTTTTATTTTAGCATGTGCCGTGAAAGAAGTAAATCACTGATTGAGTATAGAGAATGTTAGATCAAATCAAACATATTTGTGTACGTAAGCTTATGGCCATTTGGCTGAAATAAATTCTTATCATCACCTTCCCCATGCCTTAATAATTCAAGAACAGTGTTTTTAAAGTTTTAAAGTTTTCAAATTTCTTTAAATTGCACGCACCACACAGCACTGTGCCTCACAAAATAGAAATAACAATAACACAATGTTTGTTTTAATTAAACACCAAGCACTTATTTACACTTATGTAAAATTGCAACAGAAGTCTGCTTCCATTTACTTGTTCGATTCTTCAGCCAACTTCTTGATGTTTTCTTCAAGCAGTTCCAGCTCCTTATCCTTTTCTTCCCTAAGTTTTGCTCTCTTGGCTTCCAACTCCATGTTCTGCAGTTCAACCTGCCTTTTCTTTTTGAGCTTTAGCTGCCTTTCCTCATCTTCGGCTTTCTTTCTGGAAATTTCTTCCATATAGCGACTTCTTGCATTTTTCGTGGAATGTATCAAACTCTTATCGATCACGAGGTCCTGTACATTGGGGCCCACTATTGTGTTCACAGAGTCATACACCAATCGCCTTGCTACCAGGGTCTCGTTGGCCATGTTATCAATAAGATCTTCCTTATTAACAGAGAAACCTCGTTCTAAACTGGAATTACCATGGGAAATGACAAGAACCATTTTCATGACTTTTAGAATCCTCAATTCTGGACTGGACCTTCCTAAAAATCTCTCCAAAAGTGGTATGCATGATCTGACAATCTATCAAATGATTTTAGTCTATCAGAGGCACTGGGCTGGGACACAAAGTTTGAGAATTCTCTCGCAGCTTCATCAGCAGTAGGACCATCGATCCATTTATTTTCCACTAAAATGGAGAGCAAGATTTGTAATCTGCTCTCTGCCAATGATTTTGATGAACTAACTAATTGCGGGTCAAAGCAGGAGACAGCTTTTGTAAATTTATACGAAAGAGGTGAGCGAGTCACCAGTTTCTGACAGATTTTTACAAGACACTCTCTACAATCTCTTTTGAATGTCATCACATCCAATTCCTTCAGTTTCTTTACCTTCTTCAGCTCTGCCATCGTGGCATATCCCACCTTCACGTGTTTCACTGGTAACAGATTTTCATTTTAAGTTACGTTGATGCAAGAAGGATTGCTGGCTTCCTCCAATACTTCCTTCTTGACAAATCTGTCCATGATAATCCTCAGAGCCCCACACAATGCAGAATACAGAAATGGTATCATAGGGCGATTGCATTGGAATTCTGTCATAAAAGGTTCCAGATCCGATGTCACTGTTCTGAAGAACGCAAGTTTTGGTGCAAGCAAAGAATCCTGTAATGCTTTCTTCACTTCACCAAAGCTCATACAAGAGGGTGCAGAATTCCCTTGTTCAATTCCTCTCACATACACTTTCACATTCGGGAGAATCTCTATTGCTCGTTGAGCTACATTTGCACACTCTAGCCACCGGACCGCTGAAAATTTCAGTGGAAAGATGCTACTATTCGTTAGGCGTCTGTAGTCTGCGCGTCTAGCTGGAACATTTTTAAAAAGATTGAACAAAGCCCTCAAAAATTTCACCAACATCCATCCCGTTTCTTGAAATCCAGCTTTATAGGCACAATACATTGTATGCAAGCCGCAACTTCCCACCTCAAGCAAAACAGGGCCTTCAATTTCCTTGATGGAAGCCTTGAAATCTGTTAAAAACTTAAAATTTACATTAGGGCCATCCATTGATATATCAATTACCTTCTTCATAAAATGGGGCGGAATCTCCTTGTTGAATGCTCCAAGTAAATCACTTGCTGTTGTGTGACCAAGAAAAGCAGAGGACCAGTAGCGTACTACTACTTCATCCTTGGAATTGTCCCAATAGCGGATATCAATGTCCATCTGTTGCATCTGAGAAACTTTATTCAGCGATTCGTCAAAACCAACTGTTATAACATCCGCTAGCTCAATCTCGTGAAATAATCTGGTTTTGAAGTATGGAGCAATTCCATGAACAATTACATACCCCATTTTGTCTTTTTGGAGCTGAATCTTGGTTGTAATTTCACTATCGGAAAACATCCGTTTAAAAACACCAACATCCCTGGCAGCAGACCTCATGGTTCGGTGATTCATCACTACCTGAATACACCACAAAATTTCAGCCCTAGTGGAGTCTTCTTTAATCAAAAAATCATTCACTCTTGAATTTCTTCGAAGCAATGAAGAATCGTTTCCATCGTCGGTTGCAACAGGCTGAGAAGTGCTAGGCTCAGGGTTATTAAACTGCGGCTTAGCATCCACAGGTGAACTAAAATAATTAGTAATAGCGCCAAATTTTTTGCAGCAATTTTATGTTTGGAGCCCTCAGCATGGCTACTAACTGCACGCCTGCCCATATTGCTTAATGAAAACGAATACCGACATAACCTACAACTCGCCCGAAAAGGGCTGTCTTTCACTGCTTCTAGCCATGATTTAAAATTTGGGTTATTCAACCACTCTGACTGAAAACGAGTTTTGCACGCCATAATAAAACGGAATTTTCAAACGACTTTGCACAGTCACGAATTTGGATGCCCACGTGTTTTTAACAATAAACGCACATCACACTAAAAGCATTTTAATCCGCACCACTAAAGAATTAAGAGCATGCAATTAATTGCAAAGCTTCTGCTTTAGATTTCGCGCACAACGCAACAGATTTCAAGAATTTCAAATCGCAATAACACACTCAAGCGCGAACGCAACACATACAGTAAGCACCGGTAAACAACAAATGAAGAGATGTAAACACTATTACGGCGCAAAATCACGAAAGTGTAGCCAACACTCAAAACTTTTCAACGTTGCGAAAATAGTTGAAATTCCAATAAAACTCTATATTCACAATATAAATAACAATATTCTTCCCGCTGTGGAAGGTCGAAAATCCATTAAATCCCTACACTTTCAATGTTAAATTTCCAAAACGTCCCCGCTAAACAAAAACTTAAATCTGCAAGATTGAGCGGGAAACCAGCTAAGTTGACAATACTGAACACACAACCCGCGCAAGGTTGGGTCAAATACCAATCCGCGCTGGGAACCAATCATATAGCATACTTCAGTCCCGCGCTGGGAACGAGTGTTCATTGGCTGACTACGGGAATCGAGTAGTGATCGATTACGTCCCGCGAAATTCGAAAGTATCGCTACTACATTTACGGAGAGTAGCCCAAGAGGAAAATCCCTGATTAACGAAGAAATTCCCTGATTTTTCCCTGAATATTCCACAAATTCTTAATTCCCTGAAAATTCCCGGGTCGTAGACACCCTGCCAACGGCACACTCAGTGATTTATAGAGTACTATAAAGAGGTGATCAGTACTAAATATGAAGTATATAGAATCACCTATCAATTGTTGCAATAAATAAATGCTGTTTAATATCAATTAAATATAAACAGCTATTGCTTGGTGAGGATCCGTTTAGAAGAGGTTCGTTGGTGGCAAGGTCTCCGCCAACTAATATAAACTGTAGCTTGGAAAAACAAAACGCACAGATACCAACACTGGAAGTCCCAGAGGACACAATAAGCAGACTGCAGGCTCAGCTTAATTCTGCTTATAACGAAATCAGACGACTACAGGAAGAAATCAAGAAGTTACAGCCTAGGGTATCCTATAGTCCAGCCAACTCGGAAGAAGAGGAAGAAATCGTGGCCGAAGAAACTGCTTGGATACTGGAAAAGAATAAAAAACGTAAAAGGAAAACTATGGAATCACCAGAAACACCGAAAACCAGTCCAATAAACAAAAGTAAGAGGACTAAAGAAAATGTAAAAAAATCGGCTAAGCCACCGCCAGTGATACTGAGCAATGTGGAAAATTATATAGAAATAAGTCAGAAACTGAAATCAAAAGATCTGAAATTTAACACCAGCATGATGAACAACAATCAGCTGAAAATTAATGTAGACATAGAAATGGAATATAGAGAACTGACAAAACTCCTAAAAGAAAGTAAGTTGGAATGGCATACTTATGAAAATAAACAGACCAGACCAATAAGAGTCATGGCATGTAACTTGCATCCAACATGCAAAACAGAAGAGATAAAAGAGGAGTTATTGAATAGAGGACATAAAGTCCTTGAAGTAGTTAATAAAATTAGAAAGACTAAGGTTGACGGCAAGGAAAAAATCATACATTTGCCATTATTTATGCTAACGTTTGAAAGATCAGAGGATATAAAAAAAATATTTGATATTCAATATTTATGTCATATGAAAATAAAAATTGAAGCTCTCAGGAGTAACAAACTGATACCACAGTGTAAAAGGTGTCAAAGATATGGTCACACTCATAAGTATTGCCAACATGGACCTATCTGTGTTAAATGTGCAGGCAATCACAGGACCATCGATTGCCAGCAAGAACGAGATGTGCTACCAAAGTGTTCAAATTGTGCAGAAGCACATCCTGCTAGCTACAGGGGTTGTTTGGTTGCAAGTGAACTTCAAATAAGACACAATAATTTAATAAGTGAGAGACGACCTAAAAAACCTCAACCAAGAACTTTCACAGCTAATAAAATCAATAGTGAAATGTCCTTTGCTCAAGCAGTTAAAGCTAACAAGACTTTAGTTCAAAATGATGATTCATCAATGGTGCAAATGATGCAGAATATGATGGACATGATGAAAATAGTCATGGATAGACTAGATAGATAAGAAGCCAGAAATCCGGGCACAATCCCACAGAGAACTAATCAATGGACCAGAAAGACCTAAGGATAGCTACCTGGAATGCCAACGGTATCCAGAACAGAAAGCAAGAAATAGAATTATTCCTCAAGGCACAAGACATTGATATATGTCTAGTATCAGAGACACACTTAACAAATCAGTCATGCTTAAAAATAAATGGATACCAGGTATATCAAACAATTCATCCGGATAATAAAGCCAAAGGAGGAAGTGCTATTATTATTAAGAATAGGATTAACCACTATGAGGAGTGTCACCTTCAGACTGCAGAAATCCAACTCACTGTAGTTGGAATCAAATCCACCAAGCAAAAACTAATCGTTGGTGCGATATACTGTCCTCCAAGACACAACCTAAAGGAGTTAGATTACAAGAAATTTATATTACACCTAGGTGAGAGATTCATTGTAGGCGGAGACTACAATGCTAGACATGTAGATTGGTGATCCAGATTAACAACAACTAAAGGTAGCGAGCTTAATAAAGCAATACAAGAAACAGGTTGTAGCTTCCACACTACAGGCAAACCTACTTACTGGCCCTCAGATCCTTATAAAATTCCAGATCTATTAGATTTCTTCATATCAAGGAGGGTCTCGCAGAACTTTGTTGATATCGAGGAGAATTTTGATCTTGACTCTGATCATTCAGCAGTAATCCTAACGCTGAGTGAAAGGATAATAAAAAAAGTAAACAAACCAAGCCTAGTTAACAAAACTACTGATTGGGAAAGCTTCAAATTAGAACCTGAAGGCAAGATACAACTAAATGTCCAGTTGAGAACTAAGCAGCAATTAGAAATAGAAGCCGAGAAGTTTAATTATAATATTCAAACTACAGCCTGGAACAATACGAGATAAATCACCCATGGAATTGTTGGTAACAACTATCCTAGAGAGATCAGAGAACTTGTCAAAGAAAAGAGGCGAGCTAGAAGAAAATGGCAACAGACTCGTGACCCAAATGATAAAACTGTACTTAACAACAAATCGCAACAACTAAAGCGTGTAATACAGAAGTTAAAAGAAACATCAATAGCCTCCTATTTGGAAAATCTAACAGCAGATGCAGATAAAGAGTACTCGTTGTGGAAAGCAACGAGGAAGCTTAAAAGGTCGATCACTCAAGTACCACCTATTAGAAAAAGCAACGGTACATGGGCTAGAGATAATAAAGAAAAAGCTGAAGTGTTTGCTGAACATCTAGCTGTCATTTTTAAGCCAAATAATACCCAGTCTGATACAGAGCTAGATGAAGATACAAATCATGAAGAGGAGGACATTCAACTGGTCACCCCAAAAGAGGTAGCTAAGGAGATCAAGATAAACTTGAACCCCCGAAAATCACCTGGCTTTGACCTCATTACAGGTGAGATCTTAAAGCAGTTACCTAAGAAAGGGATTGTTATGCTTACATATTTATTCAATGCGGCACTTAGGCTAAAGCATGTTCCTAATGTCTGGAAGGTGGCAGAAGTTATTATGCTACGTAAACCAGGCAAACCGCCAAATGAGGCCAAATCATATCGGCCCATATCACTGTTGCCAACTATATTAAAGCTTTTTGAAAAACTTCTGTTGCAAAGGCTAAATCGAGTAATAGAGAGAAAAAAGCTGATACCAAATCATCAATTTGGGTTCAGACAAAAACATTCCACAACAGACCAAGTACATAGAATAACAGACACAATAGAGAAAGCACTACAAAAAAAAGCTAATCTGCTCGACAATCTTCCTCGATGTGGCTCAGGCCTTTGATAAAGTTTGGCATGAAGGTTTAATACATAAACTTAATAAAATGCTACCAAAACAATATGCTGACGTGTTAAAATCATATATATCGGAAAGATTATTTAGAGTCAAACAGGAAGATGACTATTCTGAGCTAAGAGAAGTGAGGGCAGGTGTGCCCCAAGGGAGTGTTTTGGGGCCCATCCTCTACTTGTTGTTTACATGTGATCTGCCGCAGCCAGAGAATGTGTCTGCTGCTACTTTCGCTGATGACACAGCTATAATGGCGACTGGTTCGACCTTAGGTGAAGCTACCAACATGCTTCAAGATGCTAGTGATCAGATACAGCAGTGGACTAGGAGCTGGAAAATTAAGCTTAATGAACTGAAATCTGTCCATATCAATTTTGCAAACAAAAGAATAGAGAACAGTCTTCCAGTTACCTTAAATGGTGTTGTAGTACCATATGCAAACACTGCCAAATATCTGGGGATGACCCTAGATACAAAGCTACGATGGAAGGAGCACATCAGAAAAAAAAGGACGGAGCTTGGTCTCAAATATAGACAACTGTATTGGCTCTTGGGACGAAATTCTTAGTTGTCAATACACAACAAAATTCTGATATATAACCAAATTCTGAAACCAATTTGGCTTTATGGAATTCAACTGTGGGGTTGTGCGAAGGAAACGAACATTAGATGTATTCAAACCTTCCAGAATAGAGTGCTACAGAACATGGTAAGTGCTCCATGGTACATCAGAAATAGTGATCTACATTGAGACCTTAGGATCCCTGATGTCGCCAGTGAAATTAAAAGGTTTGCTGCAAAGCACGAATCTAGACTACACCAGCATATCAATGTAGAAGCTATTCAACTGCTTGACAACACCAATACAGTGAGAAGGCTGAAGAGAACTAAAACGTTTGAATTAGTGTAGTGCAGTGTGTGAAGAAATCTAGAAAGTAATATATAGTACACCAGTGGACGACTGTATAAGTAACTTAAAATTATAACAAACATTAGATGTAAATTGATGGTTGGTCTTTTAGACCAGTTTCAAAAAAAGTCAATTTTGTCTGTTGGAAAGGTATGACTTGATTTTCTGAGTGACTAAGAGAATGTTGCTAAGAGATTATCATGGATGTGCCATGATACAACAATGCTGTTCATTATAACAATAAATGCTTGTTACTATAAACAAATTTATAACTATGTATAATACCTGATCAAAAAACTGTTCATTCTCTTCTTGGATGATTTCTTCTTTTACATGCAGTTCTCCTTTTACGACAGAATTTATAACTGGGAATACATCCTGCAAATTGAACAATTATAAAATTTACTTTGTCTTCTCAGTGATTTACAGAGTACTATATAAAGAGGTGATCAGTACTAAATATGAAATATATAGA
This sequence comes from Magicicada septendecula, assembly GCA_034769895.1. NCBI lineage: Eukaryota > Metazoa > Arthropoda > Insecta > Hemiptera > Cicadidae > Magicicada > Magicicada septendecula. Next base: position 82,319,506 of record CM068373.1, on the reverse strand, counting down.
ATCACCTATCAATTTTTGCAATAAATATCCATACTCTGTTGTACCTACATGGTGTGTGTGCGCGCACGCGCTCACACGAGTGTGGATTTTACTTACTTAAACTCAAGTAGTTTATATGTATACAACACTGATACAGCTTGTGTATTCCGTTGATTTTTAATTACATATCTACAAACGAATGTGATCCAAATCTCTAGTGGTACATGACACGGAACAACGTAACACATTAGCTATGGGCTAAATAATGGTTATGCACATTACCTGTTCAGTCACAGCTTCTTCTGAATCTCCTTCTTTCTTTACACTGACCATTAAAACATCCTACAAATAACAAGGAATTAAAATTTACTTTTATACAAATGCATTACCATTATACGAGAGGCTGTAAAGGAAACCATAAAGATGTTCAAGACCGTAATAACATTTCATAGAGTGTATAAGAGTTAAGAGTTACTGATGGTATGGTTTCTACTCACAGAAAACAAGGTAAATTGAGAACAGTATTGAATATTATAAAAAATTATTAGGGGGAAGAGGAGAATCAGGAACAAAAATAGGTAAATATTAAAACTGGTAAAGATAACTGAGAGGAATCAGTGTCAGAGCACAGGCCAAATGGAGAAACAAATTGCTACTGTCAAATACTGGATTCTAAATTAAGAAGAAATTCCTCAAATTATATGTCTGCTGTATGTTATTATAGAAGCTGCATGTGAAACCTAGACAATAGGGAATAGTGAGACACAACCACAGCATCTGGAAACTGCTGCTGTGGGAGAATATTAAAAATATACTGGATGGACAAAGTAATTAGAAAACAAAAATGAACAGGTTCTGGAAACAATGGTTGAATGGAGAGGTTTGTGAAGATGAGACAGTGTGGTTGGTCACTATTGGTTGAGACCCAGTAATGACTTTGCTGATGGGCGCCCAGTGAGTGGAAAGTACTGCAGACGAAGGCAAGAGTCTAGAGTAGAGATTGTCAACGTTAGAGAAGCTCAATTTGCGCCGGTAAGGAGAAAGGTGGGGGTACACAACAACATTGGTAGGTATACCCACTCCCCCCACTACTCCACTCCGTGTTTCACTGCGCATACGCTTCTCTATCGTTGACAGCCTCTACCCAGGTTGACTGTTCGGGTGTGAGACGCTGTAAGCTCTCACAGATAAAGAAGGTGGTTCAGGAAGAGAAAAAGAAGAAGATACGAAGAGTCTGAGATACATGTCAAACACATCAGGTGACACCACATTTGCCTCATGAACAGTTGTAAAGCAACATGTTGGTCTGCAGTATTGTTAATTACAGTTATGTAAACAAAAAAAAGGAAAGTCAATTTTGTCTGTTGGAAAGGTATGACTTCATTTGCTGAGTGGCTAAGAGAATGTTGTTAAGAGATTATCATGGATGTGCCAAAAAATAAAGAGTGATATTCTAACCTTTTAGACCACATAAATGAAAATACTTGTAAAAAAGGGTCAGGTTTAGTATATAAACAGATAATTTTGTAGTAGGATAATGGAAGACCTCAGACAAGCATTGTTTTTAAGGCAAAAAATCGCTGAGCTGAAATACAATCTGTTGCAACATCACACTCACTCGCCTGATTTAGCTCTATTTAATTTTAATTATTCCCACAACTCAGAAATTCCCTGGGGAGGGAGTGATTTTTCTGGAGATGACTGAAAGCGGCAGTAAACAGTTATCAGAGGGCCTAGAACAATCAAACTTCTGAATGGGATAAAAGCACTGGAGCATCACTAAACCAAATGTGTTCAACTACATGGAGACTATGCTGAAATATGAAAAGTGATTCCAAAACGAAAAAATACTGGTAAGTCTTTTATTATTAGGCCATGAACTTTTCAAATTGCCCTAGTATATACCTGTACGGTATATGAAAGGATAAATGATCTTATCTACAAAAAGCCATGTTTCCAACGGATTTCCATCATATATTGTTGCATTAAAGATTATTAGTTATGATGAGGTGATAATGAATTTTAATGATGTTAAAGTAAGATAACAATTTAATTCCCCCAAAGCAGAACAACGGGCGGCAGTGCGACATTGTCGCAGAAAGGAAACGAGGCCTGCAGAAAGATCGTCCACCGCGTTAACGAAAAACGCGTAAAAAATTTGCTGCAGTAAAATTTCTAAAAAAAATAAATTGTTGCATAAAAACAGATACGAATAAATGAATCAATTTAATAACAAATTGACTCATCTATGTTTGTGATTAAATAATATACCAAATTGACACATTTATGTTTGTGACTCAATAATATACCGATAAATTTCAGATGAGAGGCCGAGTGGTAAAGGTTACATGTAATCTATTGAAGTGAGAGCGCCGGCTGCAGCCGGCACACTGAGTCACGCGGCCGTAGTAATTCACAATCCCCTCTCCCTCCTTCCTCTCATTCCAAATGATCCAACCACTCGATGTTTCCCTCTCACTTGCCATTATGATACACCTGCACATGCGCTCAGCCTAGTCGCCTGCTTTGCTTTGCAATTAGCTGACACGTAATAACCTTAATTATTTCTCTGTCTTAATGACTTTGAAACTGACGTATAGTAATCACTAAACGCAATACCGCTTTCGAACTCAGTGCATCGCTGTTGTTTTAGGTCATACTGGTAGGAAATGGCTACCTCCGGAGAGCGCGTAGTTTGCTCGGAGAAAATTATCCTTAAAAACCTAAAAACTCATTATGAGAGGCAACATCCGGGTGTTAGTGTGAAATATAAGTCAGCAACCAGCGGAAATATCAGTGCATTCTTCTCTATTGACGGATCTACGGCAAAAAAAAAGAAGACAAACGAAAGTGATGAAACAAATGTTGTAGACAAGGCTAGGCATAGTACTTCGGCCGAGACAGGCGATGGACATACGTCATCTGCATCATGTGATTTGTTTGATTCTGGCCAAATACAGAAGCTTTTGGAGAAAGTAAATGGTGAGTAAAACCAATTCCTCTGACTGCTGGATATGCATAGATAACGTGTAATTTTCTTTTTAACACTTTGACTGTGGCTGTCGAATATGCGTCGTCAGTCCCCACCCGTTCACAGCGGCGGCCGTCGAATACCCTTCGACAACGTCCTTTCACTTTTAAATGTAGTGGGGATTTCGTAGCCTTGTGTAAACCATTCATTCCTTGTTATATAGCATAGATGAAGGTTCAAAGTATAGAAAATTGTCATCCGCCTTGGATTTTCGTTGTTTTATCGATTGCCACAAGAAATTGACAAATATTTTTGCATTAAAATAAATTTTGTTTATTTGTAAATTGTCTTCTATTTCATAATCATCTCAAAATCTTTTAGAATTCATTTCTTATTCATTATTTTACAACAGGGAAATTTCCTTTGTATTTGGAAGATAATAATTTCAAAACTAAGGTCAGAGACCCATTGACAGGTACCTTGGTACCTGAAAAGGGACAGACGAAATTACAAAGTTGAACGACATTTTATCTGGACTTTTAACAACTAAAACACCCTTTCATAAGAGTAGAACAAAATATGAAAAACAATATTCAGTAATTACTAACGAAAAATGAACGTCGACGCGTATAATACTAACATGTAAAGCAGGTTAGCATAACTGAGTTCTTTCCCATGGCGGCTGTCGAATACGCGCTGACATTCACTTTTTTCATTAAAAAAATTAAACATTTGATAAAATCTGTCACAATATGTACTAAGCAATGTAAAAGAGACCAAATAATAGAGAAAAAGCTTTTAGCCAGGCCGATCAGTAAACAGATTTGGCAGCAGCAGTCAAAGTGTTTTAATTATGTTATGAAATGTCTTGTCAGTCTGATGGGTTTTTTAACTTTCAGCCCTAACTAATGCTCTGGAGTCTGCTGAGAAAGTGAAGATAACAAAAGACGTGGGCACTGAAGGCAGCAAGAGCAAGAGATTATCATCACTGGTCACTAGCCCACCTGAACATCCTGTGGAACTGACACCAGAGGAGAAGCTGGATCTCATCACGTCTGCACGCTCTATTGAAAGTTTGTTTAAGTGGGCTCACTACTTTGTCAGGTCAGACTTTGGAATTTTGTGTTCTGCATGCGGTACAATTTTGCAGTACAATTACAATGATGGTGATTGCTTTAGTGATACTGCGATGCCTGATTCTTTTCGCCATTTAAAATATGACCTAAAGCGCCATCTTATTTCTGATAAACACAAAGAAAGTGTTAGGGTACTTGAGAATAAAAAGTTGAGTGATGAATTATCATACAGAGAAGGGAAAGAAAATGCACTTAATTGTGCAAGTGCTGCTTACCTAACTTACAAATTAAATACATCGTACAAGTCATACGAATCTATAATTACTGAACTGCATAACAGTGTGAGTTCTGTAGGAGTCTCCAATCATTCAAAAGAATTTTGCAGGTTGTTTCTACCACATGTACATTCTGTTTTGATGAAGGACATTGCAGCCTACATCGTAGATTATGTTCTTCCTGTTGGTATTTTTGCTGACAAAATAACAATTAACCACAGATCTAGGCATATCGTTGGTTTGAGAGTCCCGATTTTCGACATTTCATCAGAACACTTGTATAACTGTATTTATCTTGAGCACAACTTTGTTCATGATTTTACTGGAAAAGGTTTGACACAAAGTATTTTAAATACATGTAAAAAATTTGGCTTTGATTTATCATTTTTAAGAAATAATTTAGTTGGTATGGCATTTGATGGACAGTATATTCGACTAGGTGTTGAAAAACATAAGAGATGAGCTTGCTTTAGAAAATATATCTGTTTTTTGGGACTTGATGCACAGAATTGAACTAGCTGAAAAACATTCTTCTGTACCTGAGATAATTCAGAACGGGCACACACTCATTGATGAAGCTATGAAAGAGTTTTCTACAGGAAAGAATTATGAATTACTTTTACAGTCATCAAAAGAATTCGATGACTATTTTTACAAACCAAAAGCATTTAAAACCATGAAATTCGCAAGCTATTCTGAATCTGTGTTTAATACTTTTCTTGGAGATTACAGAAGTCTTGTGTGTGCTGTAGAAAAGTGCCCAGAATCTTTTGCCCTAAGAGATAAGCTGCTATCAAAAACAAATATGTTTATTATTCTTTTACTTGCTGACACTTACTCCATTTTGTCTTCTTTATCAAAAGAAGTTCAATCCAGTTACCATTTACCATGGCAGTATGTTCAGTTTATGGAAAATATCCAAGTACATTTAGAAGTTATGATTCGGAATGTAGAAAATATTGCTTCTGCTGATTCCAGACTCTCCAGAGACAGTTTATGCCAAACGATCAACGAATTGCCTGAGGGCTTCTTTAAACACACAAAACTCTCTAGTGAATTTATTATGGATAGTAGCACCTTTAAAGGTGCCCCTTTCCCGATGTTCCTGTGAGCAGCAAAATTTTAAGATCTTTGTCTGCTTCAGTTGGCAATGAAGTAGTCAGTGAAATTATAAAATGTGCTAAAGAGTTTTTAAAGTTTTTAGGGTCACTCAAGGAACAATGCCAGACTTACCTGAATGTTGATGAAGACAGTAATCACTGTATCAAAGTTATTAAGATAGCAGATTTTTTGTTCAACTTGGACTTTCTGATATTTCCAAGAAATAATGTAAGTAACGAGAAAGCAGAGAAAAATTTTCATTCTTTTCAAGAGTTTTATGATAAGATCAGTGTTTGCTCATATCCATTTCTTCTTTCCATTGATAAAAGGAAACTTTTTTTGAATATAAACAAGTGTTGCTCTGGATGACTGAGAAATTGAATTCTGCAAGAGTTACTGAAAATATTCTTGATTTCAAGTATTTGTTCAAAATGACAGTAACAGATCTTCAACAAGAATATCCTTTGGGTATAAAGTTGTTGAAATTTTTGCTTAGTACTCCAGTTTCAGAAGCCATATGTGAAAGCTGGGGTTCCGTTATTACCAACATAATGACTAAGCGCCCTGCAGCCAGTGATCTCACATATGACCAAATTGGCACTACTGATATGTTGGCTTTCATAATGATAAATGGTCCTCCTGCTGGTTACAAAGGAAATAGGAAATTTTTAAAATTGGCTCTTTGCAAGAAGTATGGGACTCAGTACTACAACCATTTCAAGCCAGTTTCAAAAAGCAAATTAATGTCTGAATTGGTAACATCCAAAGTTATAAGAAGGGTCCAAGAGGACTTAAATAAATCCTTGCCATGTTTTAAAATATAAGAAAACTTCAAATGAAGTAAGTGTATTTACATGTTTTCAGTACCTATTAAAAAAGTTGTGTATTTCTGGACTGATTTTTTATATCAACCTAAAATCAATATCCTATAATATCAATATATTTAAATGTAATTTTTCAAATTTATTCAAATAAATCCTGATAGACCTTATATTTCCGAAAACCTAAATCTAAAAATATCTCAATTTTTGTCTCCTGAAATTTTAAGGATTATTATTTTAATACTTATATAGAACGGAGAGAGCCGTTGCATTAAACAATTTTAACTATGTTACTACTGAAATGCTTGCAGAAAGTACTTGGTTTTCTTAAAATCCGTTGCAGAAAGATGAAAAACATTCTGCCGTTGGGATTTAATTAAGTCAAATGTAATTAATTATCTGTCTACTGTAGTGTAAACTTATTAACACACTTTCTATATTAATACTTTGTTAATTATACAGTTAAAAGCAGCATTCCTACCGTGTCCTTGACTGACTTGTTTATAATTAATCTTGAGAGCAGTGGCTTAGTAAGAAGGGTTAACCTCACTCCCCACGAACAGGTAGGTCGTGTACATAAAATCTGAAGGAAGCAATTGTATAGCTAACGGTTACAACATTAAAGTGGGCAATAAATGGTGAATTTTGGACTTCCCCCCACTTGGCACAGAAGCGGGTGCTCAGATAAAAAATTCAAATGCAAGTCATGAAATAGTCAGTTGTGTGTCTGGCTCTTACTATCTGGCTAACAAACATTTGAGACAAAACACAAAGGTAATATTGATACTAATCTGATCTAATACTGATGTATTCTGCAGAAACTGGGAGTGAGACAATGCAAGTCAAAACAGCGAAGTGAGATGTCACAAGTATTGAGTTCAGGAGAATACCAGGAAGACTTGCAGAGGACAGGACTACCAGAGTGGACAATACAAGAGAATGAGTGATGATAGAATAGTATGAGTAGGCCTATGTTGACATAATTGGTCAACACAAGGCAGAGGACTGGCAGATCAAAAAAAAAGTTGTAAAGCTACTTTGCAACTAACAAACAGACTACAAGTCTAAATTGGACGAGGGAGGAAGAGAATTGCTTGAAAGTTAGGAGGTTATGGAAAATGCATATTGTCAATGCGAACGCTACACAACAGAATACATGTATAAATCATATTCTGTACAGCAATTAATTACAAATCAATATGATGATAAATAAACTATTATTAATATAAGAAATGAATGTGTGTATACGATACGTGTATATAACACATGTATCAATTTAATACATACATTAAACAGCAAAAAATATATTTTTATTTTTAAACTTTATACCTTGTCCTCAAATTTGATCTCTTCCATTTGTCAGATGATGTATAAATTGATCTTGTTAACACCTGAAACAAATGAGAACAAGTTGGCAGTCAATGAAGACTAAACACCCACAAGTTACCACAAGAATAGCATCTGATTAAGGACACTTTTAGATTAAATGCACATGTCTTGATTAATAAATAATTTTAACATTTTTCTTGCCTCCAGAAACGATTAAGACTATAAAATAGGTTAATTACCTTCTGTCAACGTTTCTTAAAATCCTTTTAGGATGACTCGAGTTTCGACACCATTTGGTGTCATCATCAGATCGGATATGAAATTGGGTCAAAACATTTTGATGCATATACATCTCGTCAGATATTAAAAAATTAAAAACACCACATAACATTATATAAATAATAAATAAACTATATCACAACAAAATAACATTACAACAATAAAATATAAAAACAACGCGGCCGCAAACGAACCTGTACAGGAACGCCCCCACGGTAAGACTAATCAATGCCGGTTTTTTATTTTTTATTTTTTTTATTTTATTGTTGTAATGTTATTTTGTTGTGATATAGTTTATTTATTATTTATATAATGTTATGTGTGGTTTTTAATTTTTTAATATCTGACGAGATGTATATGCATCAAAATGTTTTGACCTAATTTCATATCCGATCTGATGATGACACCAAATGGTGTCGAAACTCGAGTCATCCTAAAAGGATTTTAAGAAACGTTGACAGAAGGTAATTAACCTATTTTATAATAAATAATGTCTTCCCATTGTCAGACCTCAGTTTAACCAATGAGGATGTCTTATCTTTGTGTGGGAAAAGTACTTCATTTAATACAATAAAGTGTTCTTGCCTGAAAGGAGATACCGAGACCACTTATGTAGAGGAAAAGTCACATTACTTCTGCACATGTAATTGGAATGAGCCAACGTACAGAAGACCATTCAACCTACAGTGCTAACTATACTGATGATTCCTGGAAAATGTTTTCCCCATAAAGGTACACTTTTCTTTAAAGCCATACAAACATGTGTCCACAATTTTTTTTATCAGTTCGTCATAACATATTACTTATTTTGACAGACTTTGTTTTTAAATTCCTATTTACCAGAAATTATAAGACTTTTGACATAATTTTAGAATTATTTTGAGAAGGAAACAACAACTGGTTATGAATTGAATGCTAAAATTTTTATGAAACCTCAGAGTCAAAATGTTTGCAGAAGTTATACAGTACACTCTGTTCACATAACTTCCAAATTGACAGCTGTGGGAATACACTGCAATACTACTAGCAAACGGTTGTTTACAATGGAAGTTTGAAGCATTTGACAGATTTAAAGAGTTGAAATATTTGTTCTGCTTTATCTAGTCTGAAGACGCGTTATAGCTTTCAGGATGCAGTAAATTTAATCTGGTCTTAAACAGAAAATCTTTGACAAATAATATTAGAAATCGTGTAGAAATTATAATTTTTAATGACTTGAAATACCATAATGGACAATGGAACAATATTTCATAGTTTGTGAACTGCATATAAAAAGGAAAACTGGGACTGATTGAATTCATGATCCGCTGAGACCAATTTGAAGAGTTTTCCAGTAACATGAAGGGTAACATTAATGATATTCATGTCACTGATATAATTTCAGCCTAATAACACATTACTAAAACAAACCACATACAAAAACAGCTAACAGATCAAAAACGTGATGTGTTATATCACTGAAAAGAGACATTTGTGTATGAATGGCAAAGTGAAAGAGCACCAAATCTGAATTTATTGTGCATTCCCAAGTGTCAATACTGATGTTATATGAAAGATATTGTAGGATTAAAAACAAAATTATATTTTATATTTTATTTCTTTGAAAATGCAACTCAATTTTCAGAATTTAACATAGTGAAAATAGGGATATCCACCTTGCAATCATATTATGTTTATGTTGAACTGTATGTTTATAATAAATGGCTGTGCATGGCCAAATAATAATATTCAGTAGTTGGTTAACATACACATTTATGTAATAGATTTTTAGTTTACTTTGTGTATTTTAATATTTAATGTCATGTATTGGCTTAATACAATACAGTACTGACCAAACCAGAAATATTATATACAATCCGTTTGGAAAATAAATTTCTTACAAGAAACTATAAAACTACTTTATGCCGCCTCAGCCACAAAGCTATTTCATGCACAACATAACATGGCTCCGTTACTGTTACTGTTCAACCTGAACTGCACTGCCTTTACATTAAACACATTGACTTAAGTAAAAATGGGTTTTTATTACATACATAAAACATATACTGACAATAATGTCTAAACAAAAAGTGTTCAGAATCTGAAAGTTTTATTTTGTTTGGAAGTCTCCAAAAAGTTTTATTTGCTTTAGTTCAGTTCAATATAAATTATATACGGTAATAAATCGTTTCAATAATAATATAGTGAACATCATAATTTTCTTGTTTTCATTTGTAAGAACTGTAATAAATTCATTTGTCATTTCAAATTGTCGTTAACCTGAGTAACTGCAATTCATTTTTTAATGTGAATTGAATCGTTGTGAAAACATTATCACAACATATTTACTTATATTCACATGCCTAAAAATATATTCATCTACTGATACTTTCCATAAATGCCACTAACAGCAATTTTCCGAATTCTGTTGAATATCTGTGTTTCATTATTTCATATTTATAGTTTTATTAGTCACCTTATGGTAGTAGTCAGTTATGCAGGCAAGGTGAGGTTATGTTTGCCCAGGTGTGGGTTATGTAAGCTATAATAATATTACATTTAGTCTTGAACTTGTCCTGTACGTTGTATAACAATATTTGACTATGCCATTACTTTCAGTACATTTATAACGCACTCTTATACTGGTTAAATCCACACATACATTAAATTAGTGGCACCTTTAGTGCTACCAACCTCCAAGCTTAGTCTAGACATTATGTTGTGTTTACAGCATATGCAGGCCTGAAAAAAGTCTTACATTTAGGCCTATATATGCTGATGTGAAAGTTGGATTTATTAATTCAGACATTAAAACGTAAATAAAAAGTAAACAGGAAACCTTGGTAACTTTTTACTGTAACGGAAGACATTTTAACGTACAATCGAGTAATTCTTCTAGCTTGTGGATAATGTCATCAACACACAACGAAGAACCACGTCCAAATTGAACTGCAGTGATAGGTAATCCGCACATGACGTCATAACTCGTCATTCGCTGTGCATTAGTGCGCCGTCGCCCGACTGCGGTGATACCACTAACTACTCAATTAATATGGCGCTCATTCACTTTCTATGCGCGCTTATGGGAGCATTTATTTTATTTTTTTACTTCGTAAATAGCTTTCACCGCCGTTTAAAATTATTTTTCCCATGTTTATATAACATAGAATAGACAAAAAAATTTCACTTCAATACCAGCAAAGGACAGAAAGCCGATAATTACCAATATATTCATCTACTGATACTTTCCACAAATGCCACTAACAGCAATTTTCTATATTCTGTTGAATATCTGTATGTTTAATTATTTCATATTTATAGTTATTAGTCACCTTATGGTAGTAGTCAGTTATGCAGGCAAGGTGAGGTTATGTTTACCCAGGTGTTGGTTATGCAAGCTATAATAATGTTACATTTTACTCAACTTGTCCTGTACGTTGTATAACAATATTTGACTATGCCATTACTTTCAGTACATTTCTAATGCACTCTTGTACTTGTTAAATCCACATTCATTAAATTAGTGGTATCTTTAGGGCTACCAAACGTCCAAGCTTAGTCTAGACATTGTGTTGTGTTTACAGCATATGCAGGCCTGAATAAAGTGTCATTTATATATGCTGATTTGGGAAAGTTGGAATGGTATACCGTTGGAATTATTAATTCAGACATTAAAACGGAAATAAAAAGTAAACAGGAAACCTTGGTAAACAGGAAACTTTTTACTGTAACGGAAGATATTTTCACGTACAATCGAAAATTCTTCTAGCTTATGGATATCTCATTAACACACAACGAAGAACCACATCCAAATTGAAATTAATTTTTGAGGTATAATGAGTCTGCGTTATATTACAAATTAAATTAACCGTAAGTATACTTCACACCCATCAATGACACTATTATCGTTATTTCCACCATAGCGAATAGAAGAGATTCTTCTTTCTCTTCTACTCGGTATGTTTCCACCTAAACCTAACGTACAGTTGTCTTTAAATAAGTAAATTACACCTTCGTAAGTATACTACGGCTGCTATAATTTAGTTTCACTAACATAAACTATTCAATACACCGCTGCAACTTTTCGAAGGGACGGTAACCATAACTAACTGATGACTGTAAATACAAACCGTGCTCCAGCTAGTCAGTAGTCAGTAGTCACCAATGTCACCATATTAACACATTCAAATTCAGTGCCATACAGATCACACAATATTCATCACACAATAGTTGTTTCTTATTGCAGTGATGGACAACCGACAACTAGCGCTTAAACAAACCACACGTGGTAAACAAATGAACTTGCTACCGGATATTGCTATTTCTGTGTTACCCTACTAAAAATTAGTCTAGTCTAAGTTACGGTGGAATTCGTGTGCATGTGTACATCAATTTGGAAAGGTGTTTCTACGGATTTAAATTATATTGTTAATTTTATTACAGGTATCTCTTTAGTAATTATCGACTTTCTGGGCCGCGCTGGTATTGGCGTGACATATTTTTTTTTCTATTCTTCTATACTATATAAACACGAGAAAAATAATCTTAAACGGCGGTTGAGCCTATTTACGGAGAAAAAATTAAATAATTACTCACATAACGCATGCAACAGCGGTACAGAACGGCCATTTTTCAAACATTTACTAAGGATCTACCTCCGGCAGCCTCTGATGAAGCCTTCTAAAGGTGAAAGCCGGTTTAGGCTGTAAGGTAAATCTTTACGATTTTACTTATAAAAAACTTAGTGTTCCGAGTCGTCAAACAATAGTGATATTTAGTTAAGTAACGGACACGTCATGGACAACGAAATCCAAGAATTATTATTTAATGGTACTTTCACTTGTGAAACTTACTTGTTGATATTCCCTCAAACGCCGTTTCGGAGTGGTATTCTCCTTCTTCAGTGAGAAGATTCCGTATTCAAACCTCACTAAAGAAGGACAATACAACTCCGAACGGCGTTTGAGGGAATATCAACAAGTAAGTTTCACAAGTGAAAGTACCATTAAATAATAATTACTGCTTCATAGTTAAACATATTAAATATCACTAAAGTATTGACAACTCGGAACACTAAGTTTTTTATAAGTAAACACGTAAAGTTTTACCTTACAGCCTAAAACGGCTTTCACCTTTAGAAGGCTTCATCAGAGGCTGCCATAGGTAGCGTTGTCCGTCTTGTTGTTGGCGACGGGATAGTTATTCGAAAGATTGAAGCTGTGTGTTTGTGGTGAGATGTGCTCGAATAATGCGTGCGATTTGAATTGTGTCTGTTCGTTTAGGATGTCGTTTTTATTTGTTTTTGTGTGTTTGTATATTTCTAATTGTTCTAGAGTGTCTAGTTTTCGGCCTTTTGTGTGTACGTGTAGAATGTTCATGTTATTGTCGATGTTTTTATATGTGTGGTTTGCAAAGGTAGATTCTGTAGTGGTGTGGAGTGCTTTTGTGTGTTCAATGTATCTCTGTTTGAAGCTACGTCCTGTCTGGCCTATGTAGAATTTATTGCAATCTGAGCAATTTAGCTTGTATACACCAGGTAGATCGAATTTGTTTTGTGCTTTGGGCATGCGTTTTGATAGTGTGTGTTCTGTTTTGTTGGTAGTTTTGTAAGCGATTCTGTATCCTGCTTTTTTGAATTTGTGGGCGATTTTTTCAGTTTCTTTGTTGATATATGTTAGTGTTATGAATTTGTTGTTTTCTGTCTTTGTCTGTTGTTTGTTTTGTGTAGGAGTTTACTGACTATTGTTCTGTCATAACCGTTAGATTCTGCTAGATATTTTATCGTGTTTAGTTCGTCTTTGTAGTCTATTTCATCTAAGGGGATGTTAAGTCTATGTATCATGGTTCTAAAAGCAGCTAGTTTGTGTTGTATTGGGTGATTGGAGGTGTTGTGTATTAGTGTGTCAGTTGTAGTTGGTTTTCTGTATATACTGAATTTGTGCCTGTGTTCTAGTTTTGTGATGGAGAGGTCTAAGAAGTTTATGGTATTGTTGTGTTCGTATTCGGCAGTGAAGGTTATGTTTTTATGTATTTTGTTTATGTGCGTTAGTAACTGTTCGCATTGTCTTTTGTTTCCCCTGTATAGTATTAGAATGTCATCAACGTATCTGTGCCAATATAGTATTTTATGTGAGTGTCTGTCATTGTTTGTGAGTATTTTTGTTTTTTCTTTAGTGATATTTAGTTAAGTAACGGACACGTCATGGACAACGAAATCCAAGAATTAAACACATTGATACTATCGTTTGAATTTTTCGATGCGTTGCGTTAATTGATACGTATTATTAGTACTTGTAGACCCTATTAATGAAAAATTTATCGGGTTTTTTAGCGTATTTCAAAAATAATTTTAGCGGATTTCAGCGGATTTTTGGCTCTTGTTTAGCGGGAAAAACATTTTTGATTGGCAACACTGCCAACTGCCCACGGCTTGTCTTTCTTGTCGGCCTCGCTCAAGTGCCGATTGTCGTAGTTCAAACGTTAACAAGATCTGTAGAATTGTTAATTTTGGTTTATACGTTTCATCATTTGTCTTAATTTCAACGGAATACAGACAAACAAAACCAAACTGTTCGAATATTCAAAATCACCATAGTAACACAAAGAAAAGCAATAATTACAGGCAGTCAGGTAAGAAAAATAAATATATCTTACAAAAATTGAAAACCAAGTATGAATTAAGACCATTTCATTAAACGAAAGGGGGAAATACGGCTTACAAAATTAAACTATTTTTTCCAGAAGTATGCTGTTTATATCACTTGCGAAACCCGTAACCATACTTAGTTGCTAGGTTATGTTCATGTTATTGTCACAGTAGTGACAGATTGTTACATGGTTTCGAAGAATAATTTATTTTTACTACCCCCCGCCCTCAAAAGCAAATTTACAAAAACCACCAAAAACATGTAGTACTTTGCACCAGCATAATTTTCTTTCTTAGCCTTATTGTTTGAGAGCCAACTTTGTGTATACATGTAACTTTAAGTATAGTACTCGCTTGTATTTCATTTATTCGTAATACTACTTCATTCCATTTCACAAGGATATATTTAAATTTTTATTTTGAGAGGATTTACTTTGTGGCCATGCATGACTCCCTGAATGACAAGGGTGGGAAACTAAAAGTGTGATTTTGACAAAGGAGTTATTGTATGTGTACCCAACTGTATAAACAGTCTAATGTTCTTAAATTTTAATGAATAATCTGTAAGCCAAAGTTACAGATTATTATTAAAATTTGATTAGAGCTCAACCCAGCCTACTTTGTACCAGTCAGTTGCTTTAATTAGTGCTGAAATATTTTAGTAGGCCTAAAGTGTTAATAATTTCAATAATTCTACTACTAAATCTTTATGATTTACACAACTAGATATTATTATTGATAATTCACTGCAAAATTTTCTTAACAGATTTTACAAAATATATTTGATTAATGTATTATACAACGGCCTACTTGGTAATTCTGAGCAATTATTATATCACTTCAATTTCTTTCATATTGAAGTATGTTTAAGTTGTTGTGTTTTAATTACCCTTTTTTATGAAAAATAAGTGTTAGAAACATAAAATAACTAAGTAATTTTAGAAAGTAGATGTACACATACTAGTACTAAATGTGTATTATGATTGCATAAGTAGCACCTGCTAAGGTATGTGTGATTGGTTTGTGGCATATTGGTGTAGGTTGATACCTCCACATGGCACTATCTTTCCACAGTTTTGTACTTTTACTATTGGGTGTTAAGCATGGCAGTTTACTGAACATTTGTTTGTTGCGTCCTAACCAAGAAAAATCGGATTACATTTCTTTTATTAATTATAAGTATCATATTACTGACTCGGAACACTAAGTTTTTTATTGGTAAAAATGTTTTCAGGGTATAAGGTAAAATTTTACATTTTTACCAGTAAAAAACTTAAGTGTTCCGAATCAGTAATATTATACTTATAATTAGTTAATCAACGGATACGTCGTAGCAACAAAATCCAAGAATTTCTTTTATATCACAGATAACTAAATTATGAGTTTCACTACTTAAAGGCATGCTGCTTCGCTATATGTGCCCTGATCGATACCAGAAACTTTTCTATGCGTATGTTTCGATAATCGATATTATGAAATGGTGGTAATTATAACTGGTGTCAGTAATGTTGATTATGATTTAAGTACCGGGGGACCGAGCTTAGCTCGGTTTCAAATAAAAAATAATTTTTTTAATAAGATTTTACTTTTTTCTTTTTACATAACAAAACAAAAACAGATTTGCATTTTACAATATTAATTTAGAAATTGGAAATGAATTTTATGAAATTGGGAAACTAAAATAGTAATCTTATAACTCATCATGTAGGTTAACAAACATATATTAAAAAAAAAATATATAGCAATATATATTTAAAAATTTAATTTTGTACAATATTTTATAAAAAAGTCATGTTGAAATCATCCAAGTTGTCTGGAATGTCCAAAAAAAATGTTCATCGTCAGTATCCATTATTTTTCTGTACATTATTATTAGAATCAATATCATCAATGTTTCTTTCCACACTATATTAGGAGTGTGTCGAGGATTTTCTTGTGGTAGCAGAACTTTTAAACTGCCTTTCCTTTTAACTCGGGAAAAAGCGACGTATAACATTCCATGCATAAAAACTGGTGTTCGTAAGTCAACACCAACGTACTCAAATGTTTGACCCTGGACCTTGTGAGCTGTCATTGAAAATGCCGGTCTTACGGGAAATTGATGTCTTTGCATGGTACACCCGACCTTTGTTAGAATCCAATGTAATTCTTGGGATATGTACCTCTCGACCCGATTTTTCTCCAGCAATTATCTTAGCTTTGATAATGTTATTGCACAACTCTGTAATATTTAATCTAGTTCCATTGCAAAGCCCTTCTGTAATGTCTAAGTTTCGTAAAAGCATTATTATAGTATCTTTTTTCAACTTAAGTTCATGTGGCGGTAAATCGGCTATGTCAACAGAATTAAGGAAATCTGAAGTGAACTGAAGAGCTCCTTCTGGTTGATCTTTTACAGAGTCGTAGCTGTGATAAATTTTGATATCTCCAGGTAGTTTTTCAATGATCTCAGCATTAATTTTTGTTACGTCTCTGTTCAAAGGAGCAATTATAGCTCTGTCTTTCACATCTTTAAATCTATTATTAGTAATACAGTTTCAAAAGACTTCATCAATTAGATTTCCATTAGAAAGAATATCTACTGGTAGCTCAATTTCGTCCATATTATTTACAGGCAACTCTCCGTTCCCGACCTTCAACAAATATTCAACAAAATCTCTTTGCTCTGGATCTACACGCATATTTTCAGTCAAAGAAAAGAGATGGAAATGTTGCCAAAGGTTACTTCTTTTTATGCATAGATCTATCAGTTCACCTTTGTTGGCACGCTGTTGAACAGGGAAGCACTGTCGAAAATCTCCTCCAAAAACAACAATTTTTCCTCCAAATGGTAAATGTGGATTGCCCAGAGCACGAAGCAATTGGTCCATATTATGCATTCCATACTTAGGTAACATGGGTGCTTCATCCATTAAAAAAACTTGAACTTGAGCGAGTTACCTGCCTTTCGAAGATCCTGGTTTTATATTTGAAACAGATTTAGCAGTTAAAGGACTTTAAGTCCAAATGTTTTGTGGGATGTTCGACCATTAGGAAGTAAGATAGATGCAATTCCAGTGAACGCCATGCACTTTATATTACAATTTCTTCCAGAAAGAATGTGGAATAGTGTCTTATAAACAACAGTTTTTCCCGCACCACCAGGTCCATCAATAAAAAAGCATCTTTGCTCAGATTGACCTTCAGCAGCACTTAAAATTCGATCCACAATTTCTAATTGTCTTCCTCGAAGACGTTGATACATGCTTTCCCCAAATTCTGCGTATTCATCAACGTTTACTATTTCTTCATTCAACTGATTTCGTAATTGTCTATATCGTCCATATTGTATCTGTGTACCCAGAAGCGGAAATTTTGACCTTCTGTATCTTCTGTGTTCAATTTGTAAGCAATGATCCGATAAGCTCTTTTTATCGCTTCTTCAATAGAAGTGTTATTAAGTCTGGCCTCTCTAATAAAGTCTTCGGCCAATTCTTCTTTGAACATATCCCATAAAGCCTTAGGATTTTCAGGAGCGCCAAGAATAAGAATTTGTGTGAATAGTGTTCTCATTACTGAAGGCATTTTTGACATGGCAGATTCTCTCAAACCTTCGACCCATTGTTGATCATCATATGTTAGTCCTCTAGCTAGGCAGGCTTGTTTATACATAGCGTATCTTGTTCCTTCTACCAATAAAAGGTCATCGAAGCTTGTAGCATCCTTGACGTGGTAGAGCAATAGCCGTAGATGGTAAAGTTCTGGTTGCGAAACAAAGTTTATGCTGTGAACTCTACCAAAAACTCGAAGGCGCCTGACCCTGGGCTGCCATTCACTGTTACTTCCTATCCACCTAAAGTGCTCTGCCATCTGCCAATAATAAAATAATAATGTATTTCTTGTTGATTTTCATTGTGGACTTGACTTTGTTGTTGCTGCTTCGAATGTGAATTATGTCTAAAGTAAGCTTCTAAAGTTGAACCTCTTTGGCCTACGTCAGCTAAATCTTCCTGCGTCTGTTCAATATTTGCCATTCAATATTGTCCAGGTAGATGAATATCTAAACGTTGAACAGTGTGACTTTTTTTCTGGATTTCGTAGCCAAAGAGACTCCAGCATGCCTCTGGAGGTGTGATGCATCGACCACATATGTTTCTGCTTCATTGTAATTTAATGTTCGTTGATCTTGAATTACCTTGACAAATGCACAGTCACGTCCCTTGTAAACATATTTATAAAGATATTTAACTGCTTTTATACTACCAACGTATTCTGCATTAATATGGCAATTAAATTTTTTTAAAAGGTAAGCGTTATATGAAGCAACATGGCGATTGTCTCTTGTTGTTCGTCTACCTTGACTATCCTTACGATAAACAGCATGATGATGTGAAAAGTCTGGACTGTTTGGATCCATTCTCGAATCATAACGACGTCGATAATTGGTTTTTTCATCTTCAACTAAAGATGTAAAGTGTTTGAATGATTTTGGAAATCCGAAGCGACACTTCATTTTTCCATCTTTATTGATCATACATGGAGCTTCTTGGTTATGCTCTCCACAGGGATTATGTATCATCCATTTAATCATCAAATCTCGCAGTATTGGGTCAGGAATTTCAGCAGAAATCAAGTCATCAAGCTCCTCGACGTTATATATTTTGTCTTGAGAAGACATAATCAATAGCAAGTGCATGTGGGGAAGATCTCGCTTTTGAAATTCTGTAGTGTACACATAAGCTGCAACTTTACCAAAAATTTGTTTTTTGTATCCAAATCATCAATTAGTTCATGAAATTTTTTTTTGCGACCCTTGCAACGAGGTCAGGTCTATCTTGACCTGGTTGATTTAAAAGACTTTGATCATGGAATTGTATTCTTGCTGCTTCCTTAATTTCTGACCAATCAGGATTGTATGTCATCGTAATGAAATAATCCGGCGATCCTAGACGACGAACTAAGGCCATAGCATCTTCAAAATGTTTAGCGTAATACCTTGTAGATCCAGGAAATGAAGAAGGTAATATCAGTTTTCCCCCAACAGTAGCATTTTTTGTTCAGCAAGTTGGTTTATGAAATTGGTAACTGAAACGTAATTATCAGCAAGAATTTTTTTTTTGATTAGCTTTAATCCAATCAATTCGATCTTTTATAACTCTTATAGCAGTATCAACGAGGTACTGTTGGAAAAGTTTACCACCATAATGTAGAGCGTTAAAATTTAGGAGATGCAGATCAGCACTTCTTACAGGATTCTCGAGTGGAAGAAATTGAGCAAATTGTGGGCGAAAAGCAATTCTATATTGAGCCAATTCAAGTCTTGTAAGGTGATGACGACTCGCATACGGAGTTCTTAATGGTAGATCTATGGAATATCCAAAAGTACCTTTGGGATAAAATAGAGGGTAAGTGAATGGCTCAACCCGTTGGTCGATGTTCCTCATTGTAACAATGGATTTACCTCTCTGTCGAATAACTAATTCATTATCTGGAAAACTTTGATCAGCATTCAAAGTAACCACGGCGCAAACATCATTTTGGAATGGAATGTTATACCTTCTGTGGTCTGCACCCTCGGGCAACGCAAAGAGAAGTTTCACGTAAGGTGGTTCAGTTCTTTCCTCAGCAGCACGCTGGTTCACTTCTTCTTCAACCTCTCGCATCGTCATAAAACCTTGTACAAATGGATTTTGTGAGCGGATAATTCCTTCCAACAGGTTCATTAATGGGACACTAATTCCATTATTCAGTGGAATGTTGACACGTTCATTGACAGCATCTTCATTATCGAGGAAATACATCTGTCCATATCGAGATCGTTCAAACTGACCTTGTGAATTTTGAGTTGGATGAGCAGCCACGTTAATTTTATGATAAACATTCCCTGCTGCAATAAAAATATAAATTCCTCGATTGTTTATGGTTCGATTATCATCCACGGTGAATGAAGCCATTGCAAAACATGCATTTAAATTACGTATTCTTTTATGAAATTCATCAGTTAATAGATGACAATGAAGAAATAGTCGCACCAACCCGTTTGGAAATTTAGGTGGATGCAGCTCAATGCGGCCATGCAAACAGCAGTCTCCGAAAGAATTTCTATGGGTTCGATTGCTAACACGTTCTTCTGTAAAATGCAAAGCGCCACAATGCAAGCAAGCAACATTAAAATTTACTAATGTGTGATTGGATACATCAGAAGTGACAGGTGATTTGTATGTTCGTAAAGGGTTCAATAGCAGAGCTCTTTGACGTCTTTCATTCCGGCGACGTTGCTCCTCTAATCACTGCTGACGTCTTTCTTCATTTTCTTCAGCTCTTCTTTGACTTGCTCGTAATCGAATGATTAGAAGCCGTTGAGCTCTTTGCTCTGGTGACTCTTCAGCTCTCCTTTTACTTGCTCGCAATCGATCATTTTCTTGCCGTCATTCACGCTCTTCTGTTGATTCTGCCAATATTCTGCGTTTATTATTTATCTCCCTTATTTGCTCACGTAATTCTTGCGACTGGTAATCGTTAAGCTCCCTTAATACTTCATTTAGTCTATTCATACAATCATTCTTGGCACTTCGAACAGGTCTAGAAGTTGACGCCTGATTTTCATGAATGACGTTGTTAGTATTATTTTGAGGAAATTGTTTTCGGGCATTTGTTACTTCGGGAAGGGGAAGGGGTCTTGAAATGGATGCCTGATTTTCATAAATAGCATTGATAGGATTATTTTCAGAAAATTCGTCTCTGACATTCGTTATTTCCTGAAGAGGCTGTGGTAACTCATTTTCTTGCTGTCTTTGTTGCGGTGGCCTTAAGTTATTAAAAATTCGCCGTTTAGGAGGTCGTCCGCGAGGCATCTAAAAAGTAACATTTTCAGATTGCTTTTTTCTGCCAAAAATATTTAAAAGCACTTGAGCACAAGACTGGAAGTATAAATAATGTTGCACAGTGTCCAATGCTTGGTGGGTGTGCACATAATAGTAATATGTAACCTAAGGTGATGACACTTAGCTTCTTAAAAAACTATATAAATTACCAACTGAGCAGGAATTTGAGTCTTTTTGCACTTGCACAAACACTGTAATGGTTTTTTATTGTAAATAGATCACTGAGCAGAGAACAATTGCAATTATTTTTTTATTTTACTGAGCAGATCTAACACTAAATAACTGATTGGAATAAAATCACTGTAAAAGACTAAGAAAATGATCACACAAATCGATTAATTTCTGAAATACCTCACCTATAATTTTCAAATAAACCTTTGAATAAACAAACAGACACAACGTTTTTGAATAATAATGTAATGAAATTTCGGTAATGTAAAAATTTCGAGAAAATTCCTCGAGCCGTTACGGGAAAAAAATTTATAGACGGACGGACAATTATTGCTCGTCTCAACTCTTATTTTGTTTATTTACATTGATCGCAACAGCTATTTATTCTTCTTCATATATAAACATATCGATACTGCGCCGTTTGCATTTATCGACGGTTTCTGTAATTTATTTATCTGTACGGTAAGAAAGCTGGTTAGAAATTACAGTGACCTAGCAATAATTAATTGTCGCGCGGTATCGGTCCCGCGATATTTTAAAATAAAGGCCCTCAGATGTGGCCCTTAGACGAATTTTGCGGAAAATGAGACCGAGTCCAATCGATTCCTGGTGTCAAAATACCCTAAAGTACCAACTTCCGAGAAAATTCCTCGAGCCGTTTTGGAAAAAAAATTTACAGACAAACAATTATTGCTCGTTTAATAGTATAGGATTAAGAAAGTTGTGTTAGTGGTTATAATCACAAAGAGAATTATCACTGTTGCACACCACTATATAAAAATTATTCCGATTAGCACTTTCAAGCTTCTCAGCACATCGGAAAATGATTTCCGATCTGACGATGAGCTGAGAAGCTTGAAAGCGCTAATCGGAATAATTTTTATATAGTAATGTGTAACAGTGATAATTCTGTTTGTGATTATGATTTAAACAAGTTGAAATGCATGTGCACACTCGTACACACAAAGTTTATATTTATCGTGTGTGTGTGTGTGTGTTTTCATGGGTGCCCACGTAAGTGTGCTTGCATGCGCACGCGCTGACACACACATTATAAAAACACAATTAAATGCAATACAAATTATCTAATTTGTTCAAAATGCACAAATAAAGAAATGGAAAATAAACTGCTTTCCTCTTCCATCTCCAAATTTTGTTTATCATTAAAACATTTCAGCTATAACTAAACTATTTTTACGTACATTGACATAACGGGCGGTATGCATAACCATCAACCTAGTGAATAATTATTAATATCCAGTTGAAAACTCATATGTCGCACACAAATTAAAAATTCAGATGTATAACAGCATACTTGGGTACATTCACAAACAATATTTTTTACCTAAATGTAAAACTGGGCTTTAAAATTAATTTTAAGATTTAACTGGTCTTATACAAACAAAAGGCAAACATACATATGGTTTCAAATTTAGTCTGAGGTTTTCAGGCTGGCGTCATTGTTAGAATTACTCCTTGCCGTGCTGTAAGGCCATGGTCCATAGTTGTTAAATACAGATGTTTCGGCCATGCCTTCAACAGCCATCTTCAGTGCAGAAAGGCTGCAACACACTGACTGATGTTACGTTGTTAGTGACCACAGTACTGTGGTTAAGGCTGATGCGTTCATGGAGCATCGCCTGTTCTGCTCGCCAGTAAGATGCCTGAGACGTGAAGATGGTGATGCGTCTGGCCTGAGACGTGAAGATGGTGATTTTTAATTTCAGGAAACGGAGAATAACCCCCATGCCCCAACACCTCAGTAAAAATGCCAAACAGCAGAGCTGTTGGGCCTTCTTCTTTCTGAGCCCTCAAACTTGTGGTCACTGACTACACAACTTCGGTCAGTGTGTTGCAGCCTTTCTGCACTGAAGATGGCCATCAAAGGCACAGCCGAAAAACAACTTTGGACCACGATCTTACAGCCTGGCAAGGAGTAATTCTAACAACATACATATGGTTTATTCTTTTCAGTTAATTGAGCTAGAGGAATTTAGCCATATAACATGTAAGAAAGAAGTAAACTAATATTAACATTTCCAATTGATTCTTAATTATTTCATATTACATAAAAAAATAAAATCATAACAAGAATGTAGATATATCAAAACCAAATATTAAATTAAGTTTCTTTAACTGATCTGGGTTTTGGCCTGTTGTTGGGGTCTTTTGTGTGTTATCACTTTATTGAACTTTTCCAGTGATATGTGAGAAATATAATAATATATTATATTATTATATTATATATATAATTATATATATATATATATATATATATATATAACGGGCAGCCTCTGAAGAAGCTTTTTAAAAAGCAAAAATTGGTTCAGGTTATAAGGTAAAACTTTACGTTTTTACCCATAAAAAACTTTCTGTTCCGAGTCGTTAGTGAAATAATTATATTTAGTTAAGTAATGGACACGTCATGGACAACGAAATCTAAGTATATAATAATAATTCCAACTTTGTCACTACTTATTGACACACTGCTAAATACTTCGTTCTTGATGAGGCCTTTCGGTGTCTCCACCGTTTTCAGGTCTTAAACGACACGCGTATATTCTCACAGCTAGTTGGTACTTCAGCTATTCAGGATATCTACATTATTGGTAGAGTTTTGTATTGAATTCAACTTCTAGGCCTCGTTGAATAGCTCAGTCTTGTCTTCAGTATGTTATAATTTTCTGTTGCATTTTATAATTGACTTTTCATGAATTTATCTTGCCAACATTTGATAACATAATGTTGGCTTTTGAATATGCTTGAATCATCTTGTTCTTTGCTTTTTCAAGTATATTATGACTGCTTTAGTAATTATACTTACCTTTTGTGTAATTGTACTCTAGTCATAATAAGACCAGCGTATTAAAGCCAACTACTTTAATATGAGGCCAGATTTGTGTTCTGGCTTACGATTAAATCTAAATGTAAATGTTTTTTACACAATTTAAATTTGATGGTGTGATGATTACAAGTAAATAATACTTCATACTTTCAGATAGTAATATTCTCTGCCTTTGCTCTCCTTTGTAAATAAACTGGGGGAAGGAGGGAGATAGGTAACACAGTTTTTAAGACTACCTTTCTTCTTAATGACTATTTACCACAAAAAGCAATAGTAATTTAGAGTTTTCTAAGCGTATAACTAATATCCATCTTATACTTGGCCAGTATGACCTGACGGTCAGCAAAATGTAGTAATATAAAGAGCCTCCCATCTCCAGTTGGTATACCATATTTCTTCCTCCATGATGTCAGCTTCATTCAGCTAGATTTTAATAATTATAAGTATAATACTACTGACTTGGAACACTACGTTTTCTATTGGTAAAAATATAAAATTTTTACCTTATAGCCTAAACCAGTTTTCGCTTATTATAAGCTTCGTCAGAGGCTGCCACTAGGAGTGTTGTCTGTCTTGTTCTTGGTGTCGGCGCTGTTGTTTAAAAGATCGATGTTTTGTGTGTGTGCGGTGTGATATGTTCGAATAGTACGTGTGATTTGAATTGTGTCTGTTCGTTTAGGATGTCGTTTTTGTGTGTTTGTATATTTCTAGTTGTTCAAGAGTGTCTAGTTTTCAGCCTTTTGTGTGTGCGTGTAGAATGTCCATGTTGCTGTTTATGTGTGGTTTTCTTCAATGAGGTAGTTTGCAAAGGTGGATTCTGAGATGAAGTGTAATGCATTTGCATGTATCTCTGTTTGAAGCAACATCCTGTCTGGCCTATATAGAATTTCAATGGACATGTCATGGACAACAAAATCCAAGAATTTTAACATTCTTTGAGCTATGCAACAGCCTTGTTTCAAACCTTTCATCATTTTATTTAAAATACTTGACAAAGAACAGAATACATTAAAGTGACACAATGCGGAATTTGAAGATCGTTGTTTTAACACCACCTCAAAATCACTCGTAGACCTAACCAGTGATTTTAATGCTCATTATCTTGCATGAAATTGTGTGTGTCATTAATCTTCAGTGGGTGAATTAATGACTAATAAATTATGAATGCGTTCTTAATAGGAGTTAAAAGGTGTTCTAAACTTGACCATGTAAGGAATGAGGCCATAAGAGAAGAGTTAGAAGTTTTTAACATGAATGAAAAAGTATAAGATTACAAAAGGACAGTTAGAAAGAATGTCAGATTCCAGACTGGCCAAACAAGTCTGGAAATATAAACCTTTAGGATACAGGTGTGACCCAAGAAGAGATGGCTGTAGGATTTTGAATGCTTAACAGCCAGCACCTTGCCTATGCCGCGTTGTGAAGATGGTGGTGAAATTCTTAATGTATGTTGGTAGTGTAACTAACAATAACATGTAATAATATCTAAATAACAACCAAATGTTATTATTTAGTTGATCACCATGAATCAACAGACACAATATCATATGTGTGCTATCAACATGGCTGATATTGATGTAATGAAAAAGTGGCCGCTGTTATCAGATCGGTTATGACTGTCAGATTGATTGTAACCAATTAGAGAGCAAAAACATTGTCTATTTGCAAAAGTGGTTTCGAGTACTTGACCACTTCTTCCAGCTATTGATTTTACTTCCATGTTCTGTAAGGAAATGGAAGTATGGTGATCATGAAAAAAATTGTGTTCGAAATAAGGGCTGCTTCTGATTGTACTACCCTCAAAACATTAAGAAAAATAAATTTTCCTAAAAGTGTCTGTAGACTTTTTTCTATGGCAAACGATAACTGCCTCAAATTCAAACAGAATCAAATAATTTTTGCATATGTGCCCGAGTTGTAGAGGACTCAAGGCCTATTGATTTTGGTGAAGATCGGTTATGGGGGAGGGGTAGTTTACCTGCAACATTCTTTGTTTTAACAAGAGTAAAGTACTTAATTTTGATAAATAAACTATCCTGAACAGCGGGTTATAATAATCCACTTTAGAAGGGTAGATGAATTATCTATAATGAAAAGTAGTTGAAGGAGGAGGGGTAATTTTTTCAAAACTACCTTTTTGATGTCGAATAAAGTACTTCATTTTGAAGGATAAGACCTTAATAATTACATACAATGAAACTGTTACTCAATAAAACTGTAAATATCTAAAATGGGGTTGTTCGGTTGAGGGAGAGAGGTAGTTTACCGGCAATGTTTTGTGTTTTAACAAGAGTAAAGTACTTAGTTTTGATAAATAAGTGCTCTGAAAATAAAGTCATATTAATCCACTGTAAAATGATAAATGAGATGTCTATAAATGGACAGGGTAGTTGAAGGGGGAGGGGTGATTTTATGAAAATTACTTTGCTGATGTCAAGTAAACTACGAGTATTTAATTTTAAACAATAAGATATCTTAGCAATTTGTACATATGATAAAACAATTACTCTATGAAAGTGTAAATAACATTAATGGTGGGGATCGGTTGAGGAGGAGGGATGATTATCTGTGTAGTTTAGATTCTTTATAAGAATGAAGTACCTAATTTTTATAGATAAAGTGACTCAAACTCTAAGTAGTGAAAATAGTTTGAGGATGGGGGATATTTTTGTAGAACCGAATTCAAGTAAATGATTTAAAATATAAATCTTAGAACATGGAAGTCGTGTATTGTTCTCTATACTGATATATTCTTTTTAGAATCAAGACTTTGGGTTTCTCTTGTGCCATGTATTTCCTCATCCATGCATTCGGGATGCAGTATTTCTTCATCTGTAAACAATACAATAATAAATATGTCTTTACTATTATTGTTATTAGTATTATTATTATTATTATTTTACTGTTGTAATTGTTATTTATTTTTAAATAAAACTAATTTTTGTTTTCAGGTTCTAATATCAGGTGCAACTATTGGCACAATGGAAGAATCACACGAAGTGTTTTTACCTATTCCAGATGTTGCAATAAATGAAGAATTTTATGATGAAAATTTGCCAGACGAGGATCTTTTACATGAGGTATTTGATTAAGTAATTTTCTTCATCCTATCCACTATAACATTTATTTACTTTAGAAAAATACCTTCTTCATTGCTGCAGTATGTTTTTTACTCTAATAAAATAACTATCAAATAGAAAATTCTCAGTAGGCCTTTACACTTGGTCTTCACACCAGTTCTGTTGGAATGGTATTAAATGCCTTTTCACTATCTAGGAAGACTAGAAATATTTTCTCCTTAGTATTATTTTCAGTTACATGTTGTTTTATTGTGAATATGTGATCCTGAACTCCTGTCCATTCCCTAAAACCTCAAATTATGTGTCCACTACCCAAATTGAGCCACCACTTACTTTTTTTTATCTTAATTCTTCTATTCTAGCCACACCCATAACATTGTTATTCCTCAATAGTTTGTATATTCAAACCATACATCCAACCATTCATACAAATTCTTTGGTATCATTCCAACTTGTCATGATTTATTAATCATTAGTTAACAATTCCAGGCCATTGTTTCTTAAGCACTGCACCATTTTTGCCATAATTCCAATATCTGATTTCTTGTCATCATTCCATTATTCAATTTTTTGATTCCACTCCACATCAACTTCTCTCCATTAATCCATAGCTTATTAGACCCCACCATAAATAGCTTTTGAATATTTCTTTGCTCTAGCACTGTTTCTCTGATTTTCTTATATGTTTTTCAATAATTTTTAGTTGAATCATCCAAGAACAACTTAAGGTCAGTCAGTTCTCTAATTTTTTTTCCCGTACTCTCAAGTCTTCCCTCCCAGATATTAAACTCCATTATGCACATCTTCTCATTTAATATTCATAGCTTTGTTGTATTCGGTGTAACCTCCAGTTTCTTCTGTAAAGGTGGTTATCTCTTCCTTAAGTGATCTTCTTTGATCATATCCAGTTTCAACCTTATCAATATTATGTTGTTCCTTTTTGTAATATTGTGTTAACTCAGATTAATAAGAGACTTATACCATTCAACTATTTGCTTACCCAGGATAACTCACCTTCCAGCCCAAAGTCCGTCGCACGAAAGGCGTAATACAAGCATGGTTCAAGGTTAACTCAGTAACATACTCAACTCGCATTTATGTAAAACAACTCAGATTTTATTAGACCATTATATTTATTATTTCCTTTTACTACTTTTACCTTTACTTGTTTCACAAATGTTTCTATTCAAACTTTTACTGTCATTTTATGAATTTTCTTTTCAAATCTACACCACAACAAAAGATTTACTCAGACATTATTACTTATATTAATTCTTAATTTAAAGAAAGCTACCCAGTTTGCCCACACGCACACACATACAAATTACCCCTTTTTTATTTAAAAGAATAATATAATTGAATGGATACAGTTACGTGTGCAGCTTCGTTTCTACCGACCGCATGGCGCATCACCCAGAGTTCTCTAATTCGATGTTCAAAACTTGTGGTTTCACTTGTATTAAACTTCGCACTGATTTTACTGTGTATATTATTAATTTATACTGCTTTACACATCTCTGTTACACTTGTTTGGTCGGCCGACCTTAATAAGCTCGAGCTAAGATTTTTTATGACCGCGCGGTCTGAAGGTGTTATTCCACTGGCCGCACGTTATACTGTTTGTACACTTTTAATACTTTTTTAATAAATGTTTTCACACTTTATTAGATAGGCCGAATTTGTTTTAACGGCCTATCTTGTAAGCCCGAGGCCACTGTTTTTGAATTCACAAACTTTATTGTCTGATGCTGCTTACTACTATTCACTCTCTGATGACAGACTGCAGACTGTGATTCACAAAAAGCCTGCTGCTGGGGCAGTTACGCAATACGTCTGTCCAATTGTTTTGGCTAACAATGTGCATTGCTGTACTGGGGGCTCCTCACAGGTGAAGTCTGGCAATTTGAAACGTGATTGAATTGATAATTTGAATTAATATAAAATTAAACTGGGGTAGATCACATATATGAAGTGAATTGTGCAATTTTAATAAGATCAGAACCAAACTTAATAAAAAATAAAAAACCTTTTAATTTGCCCCATTACAGTACCCCCCCCCCAATGAGAAGTCTTCTGTCGAAACAGAAGAAATCTCATTGCTAAAACCCCTAAGAGGACCGGTGAGGATTTGGTGCCAACAACCCCCCATTTGTTCTTATACATCGTGGGTAAACTACCCCCCTGGTTCGGTGGCTATGGACGCATCTGAACGAGATCACTGGACTTCTCTTTGTGAGATCCCAACACCGAAAAATCGAACAGACACTCACCACAGCGCACCTCCCCTTCTATCATGCCACCCCAACATCCAAATCCCAGGTCTTATACCACGCCAGATCCTCAACCGATATGTTCCCCCTTATCATGCACACTGGGTCGCCTTTGGCAAATACTGGGCGCATACATACACCTATAATTTTTTCTATATAAACTCATCATTTAAAATCACAAAATATTCATCTTTAAATTCACTATTCTTATAAGTTCAAAATCAGATTATCAAAACAAAAAATCTCTTATCTGAATAGATTAATTCTCTTCGTTATTATTAGTGATAACAAACAAATAAATTGAATATTTAATTAAAACATGGACTGCCTTATCCTAACATTTGATTATACACATATCCTAAACAATATAATCCAATAACACTATTAATATACACAAAAAATGATATTATCAGAATTTAAAACATCAATTTGATGGCAGACACAAAAAAATAGGTTTTTTTTTCCTACTACCCCCATTTTAATCCCTTAACCCCTGATACCCGTTACATATTAATGTGTTCTGCGCTAGGCTTCTTGGCCTTTTCCAGCCTCATCCTAGCCGTAAACCACATCTCCCTCGTGACCTGTAACTGGGTCACCGCCCATCCACACTCACTATTACCCCCCCTAGACTGTAGCGTCTAGTTGCTTTCACAAGGACTGATGCGGAAGGGGTGGACATTTTTTTCTTTTATTCCACCCCCATCCTTGCTTCGGCGTTACAATAAATTCGGTCTTACACCTACTATTTTTTATTTATACACCCCTAATGGACTACCACCCCTATCTGGGTGAAAATAGCCCTGTTCCAAAATTTGGTAGATTCCCCTAAAAATAACCCCCCTACTAAATCTAACAAACCACCGGGTTAACCAAATAAAACAAACCACAAGCCGGTTATATAAAGTAAAATTTATGATTTGCCACAATTAACTACTTTCACGGTCATGATCCGGTGAGGTCATGGCTGCACTTAGGTGGGGAATCTACAGTTACAAACATAAAACCTAGATTGTCATTGATACAAGTTACTTGGGCAGTAATATACACATCTTATTTTCCAAACACCGTTTCAGCTCAAACATTTCCTTCAATTTTAAATTTTAAATGCATATTTTAATCATTATGTTTTTTATCAATTATTTATTTTATCATTACAATCAAAATTCAGATCAACATAGATTTAAAGTCATTATCCACAATTATCTTTTTAATTTATTTAATTACCTTTCATTAAATTTAATTCATATTGTTTTAATTAACAATTTCAAAATTAATTACATTTTTCAAAATGATCGACAAAAATATTACCTACATTCTTCAAAAACTTTACATTCCTTTCTCCACATATGGTATTTCTTTTTATTTCATAATAGGATTTTCTACTGGCAATGATTCAGCAGACTTCAACATTTTTGTTATTGTCACCAAGTATGTCTGTAGACATTAGTCACAACATACCACACACCTGTTTACATAAACAGTCGTCTGCCAGACTGGTGTTATAAACACTCTTAGTTTCAACATTCATAGTTACATCGTATACTGACATATATACTTCCTACAAATTTTTGTTTCTATAAACCTTTTAATGTTCACATATTTGTCAAAATCTATTTATTACAGTTCAAACGAAATATAATTTTAATTCACCCTTTTAGTTATTATTACTGTTTGAATTACAGTTTTTATTTAATACCATTATCCCAATCCATTTTTATTATTGAATTAACTCTTTTCACACCTGTAAGCATGTTATTCTATCTGATTGGTATTATGAACTTTATACTTACAGTACATTATCCACCTATTGACCTGAACACAAAACACACACACACACACACACACACACACACACACACACACAAATATCTCCACGTAACCTCTGAAACATTTAACAACAATGTTATTACATCTCAAACAATTTAACATTTATTTATTAATTAATATCAAATCTCATAAAACAATTTAAATTCATTAGAAAATTCAATTATACAGCATTTAAATCAATCAGAATATTTAAACCTCTCAAATTATTTAATTAAATAAATTATTGAAAACACAACATTGTAATTACTTTCACCAATTACAATGATTACAATCCATTTACTATCTTCTTCCAAATTATTTTGTCCTTTCTTTAGACTACCAAATATTATTATTATTATTATTATTATTATCTCAACAATTTCTACTACATACACATATACCTAACATTTTACAATATACACAATTAATTGTATACAACATATATTTACAATTCTTCATCATTAATTATTCAGTTATATTGTGACTTTTCATAATTATTATGTCCCTAGTTCTGGGCGGCATTTGTGACTTCTTTTTCTTATATATAAATAAATATATGTATCTATTGCAGGAATACCCAATAAACTATATTCGGGTCTGTTTACATTGTTCGATTTATACACGTGTCACATTTACCATAATTATGGTATCCACCATAATTATAGCATCTGTTCATTTCAGTCTCGTTATATAAATTTTTATTACCTAAGGATCCAGGATTCAGCTCAGCGAGAATGCTGGCAGAGACAGGCATTGAAATGAGAATACGTTCGGTGGAAATATTAATCATTAATAGTGATTTATTCCATAAATTCTGTAAGCGTGTACACCGGACAAAATCAACATGGCGGCCATTAATTATTGGCCCGCCTTCATCATAAACTTCTTTATATTTTATTAATCGTTAATTTACCAAATGTCATATTTTAATTAAGCAGCTGCTTTGCTATTAAATGACTTTAATTAACTTGGCTTAACACAAACGCAAACCAACACCCCGTTCGGATGTCGACATTAAAAAAAAAACACGCCCCGCTTTCTCTCTCTCATTCATACTTATAAATTCAAATTACTTTTGTGTACACATATCTGATCATAAGGGTAACGAGCTCTTTAGTAAAATTTTGGTTTTGCACTTTCCTGAATCTGTAGACTAGAAGTTCTAGAAGTGGGTTCACATGTTGGGTCCTTAAAGTATCGTGGTTACATTTTTTGCTATTATCACTGACTCTACTGCATAATTTTGAAAACAATTACTGCTCACTGTTTAGCTCACTTCTAGTTATCACATAATTATATTTTGGTTACATTTTGTACTGTTTAAAACACTATGCCGGTATAAATTGCTGGGGGCCTGTAACAAGTTGTTACTGCTGCTGCTGTGTTGTGTCGACTGGGCCGAAAATTATGCAAATTTTACGTATGTGTGTGTGAGTATACGTCATCATTCTTTTGTCTCTGGTTATATAATAGCCTTGTTTGTTACGTATTTTTCTCACGTCATAGTGGTTTTAATGACGTTTGGAGCTGTTGGCCAATGAAACATAAGTATGAAGCGCCGTTATTAGTGGCTGTAACCATTATAAGTCTTTTTAGCTGCACGTACACTGCTGTCCTTGAAATTATTTTGTTGTCTCGGAACTGCGTCGTTGTAGGCAACAACCAAGGGAAATCGTATTACCCATATAAATGACTTTAAAAACATTGCAATACAATAGTTTGCTACCTTACATACCATATTTTTTATATCAGACTTTTTTGTACTGTCACAAAACCCCCTCAATGAAAGGTTTTGTGTCGAGACACAAAAACTTTCATTGACTCATTCACACCTCTCTAAAAGGATCAGCTCAGATATGGAGCCATAACCCCCTGTAGTGTTATTATAATAAAAAAATTTTCCATCACTTACCCTTGGTCCAATGATGAGGTTCGCACCTTCTGACCTTACTGGACTTCTCCAGAGAGATCCCTACACCATAAGGCCATGAGGCACTTTACGCTCCTGTTCTGACGCACCGGCCAGCTCAGGACCGCGGTCACCACACCATAAAACTCTGAAACATCCAATACAAAATTTTAAAATAGTGGCTTTCCTTATATCCATATCCATAACTAATATGTTTCCTCTTAGCACGTTGGTTTGCGTTTCGGGGCATTGGTTTGCTTAATTCTAAAATTTTCAAACAATGTCTAACAAGAATTAAGATAGACAATTACTTCTCCTTTTAAGACTCCGGTATCTAGTACACCCTTCTGACTCCTGTCAATTATACTCACGCTCCTTATCATATGAAAACAATTGTTCTTAACCTAAACAACAATGTATTTTACTGTTTTAGCAACAACCATTAACCCTAATAATTTACTTCATATAATCTTACAATATCTATAGCATGGCAAACAACTTTAAAGCTTTATAATTTCTTTACGACCTTTTCTTACTTTTAACCTTTTTTATAACCGAACCATTTCTAGGGAATGAACAAACTTTACAAACTTTCAATATTATAATCGTTACCCTCCTAGTAGTAACCTCCTATCCACACACACTATTGTTAACATAATAAAACACAATAAAACATTGTACATCATAAGCATTAAACACTAACATTGAACAATTCACATTACTTAATTCATATTTACATAACTTGTAGCAAAACTTTATAACATTTTTTATTATCAACTCTCTATTCAACATTTATTCATTTAACATTCATTTAGATTCTATACACAAAATTTTCAAATTTATCATCACCTTTCCATTTACCTTACCTTTCAGTTACATCACCTTTCTACTATGATTTTCCCTTTCTAACCCTTTTTATCCTTAACTAGTTTGGGTGACTCTCTATTATTATTCTCTATCTTATTTTGGTATTTGTCAACCTAACCTTACTCACCTCTTTTTTCCACTAACAACCGCTTCTAACCATTTATATATAATATGACACCAATATCTCAATAATAACCCCCTTCACAAATCCCATTTAAAACCTCTGGCACCGCTCATTTTTGTACTAGTATGTGTGTACTCGAACTCTAACCAACTCATTCCCTTATCGGTTCCTGACCCTTTCAGATAACCCTTTCCGGCGCTAAACGGTCCCTTCCTGTCTCAACATCTCTCGTTGGACTCCCTACACCACTACCCTTATTACAAAATATCACCATCAACAACAAATATAATTACCACTCACATTACTCACCTCTACATATAATCACTAACCACTGTGTCCCTAAAATATCTAACACCTCTTTATATACTATCAACATCTCAACACTTTATTTTCCCTAACTCCCAATAACTTTATTCAACTAACTCCAATGCCCTGATTTATCCTTATTCCCAAACTCTTTACAACATTTCACATTAATATACCATTAGAAATTCATCACTTATCTACTAACAACAATACCTCTCAATAACCAAACCTATAACATGCTTAATCATTTACTAACCCTTTAGAATCTAAATTCCATAATATCCTTTCAAAATCATTATTAAACTTCTTTTACTTATTTAAAATTCTACAATAGTTTACACACAAAAAATACATAGAATACACAATAGCAAAATTACACAAATACATAGACATCAATACACAAAAATATACAATTCTCCTAATCATGAAATCATTTACCATAATCAGTCCATTTTTAAAAACACTGTCCACACAATTAAATGTTCATAACACAATAAACAATACACAACTACCCCATATCGTCAAATAATAATCTTATCTTAAGTCTATACAACTTATTTTCCCTGGAAAACATTATATCACCATCATGAATATAGTACTTATTTAAATTTTTATATTCTACAAAAGTATCATAATTAATAGGGTTATTCCATATCAATTTATCATACAACTTGTCACGATCGGTTATGGTCCTGTCACCTTCAGTATAATTAGTCACAATCAGATAAGTTACTAAGTCATTATTTTCATTATCATCTCCTACTACTGCTATATCAGCTTCATTACAAGGTAAGTATTTCATATAGTTTGTTTTCTTCCATCCTACTCTCTCTATCAACTCTTTATAATCTCTATCTAACTTAAATACTTGCATCTCACCATCTACACACAACTCTTTCTCTAAATATCTCTCACTCCATTCAGAGGGTACTACTACATTAAAACCTCTCCTAATTTCTACAGGAACAATACAACAATTCAAAAAACAATTATCGGTAGACCATTTATCTACCCAATACACTCGTGAAGCCTTTTCTTCACCCCCGTCTACATTACTGGAAAAATTTACCCCCTGCAACCCCTTTATCTGTAACTTTTCTCTATACTTTCTCTCTAATTCATCAACACTTTTTATCACTTCATTATCAAATTCTACTCCCATTATACTTTTATCACCACTCTCAATACTCACACAATTATTTTCTAACACCATATTTGTAATTCTATTATCATAATTCTCACCACTACTTACCTTGTTTTGATTTTCATTCAATTTATTTGATTCTCTACTATTCTCTACCCCCATTTTACTCTCGTAATTTTCATCTACTTTATTCTTTTGTCTATCCAACTTCTCATTAACTAATGCAACTATTTTCTCTTCCGTTTTATCGAAACGTGCGTGCATTTCATCAACTCTTTTATCAAAATTAAAATTTTGTTTTTCGATTTCGTTTTTTATTTCGTCACATTTTATATTAAAATTATTATTCTGTGTATTGAAAAGCATTTGCATCATTTTCATCATTTCGTTATTCTCAGCCCTGTTATTTGGGACTGGTGTTGAGTGCACTATTCCTTCACTCATAACTACTGATTCTGTCATGCTTATTTGGCTGTTATTTGTACTATCATTTATGTTTAATAAAGAACTATTCTCTTTATTCTCTGCCATTATAAAATTTGTTAATGGTTTGTCGCTTTATATTATCATCACCTAACCTACAACCGCATTCTCATTTTCAATGTCCACTCCGCCGCAATTCAGGCTTATTATATAAAATGTATTTATCTATTTTATATAGTCCCAGTTCGGGCCCATTTGTGACTTTTCCCTTCTTTTATTATTATTATTAAATAAATATAAATATATGTATCTATTGCAGGAATACCCAATAAACTATATTCGGGTCTGTTTACATTGTTCGATTTATACACGTGTGTCACATTTACCATAATTATGGTATCCACCATAATTATAGCATCTGTTCATTTCAGTCTCGTTATATAATTTTTTATTACCTAAGGATCCAGGATTCAGCTCAGCGAGAATGCTGGCAGAGACAGGCATTGAAATGAGAATACGTTCGGTGGAAATATTAATCATTAATAGTGATTTATTCCATAAATTCTATAAGCGTGTACACCGGACAAAAATCAACATGGCAGCCATTAATTATTGGCCCGCCTTGATCATAAAC
Organism: Magicicada septendecula; assembly: GCA_034769895.1. Lineage (NCBI taxonomy): Eukaryota > Metazoa > Arthropoda > Insecta > Hemiptera > Cicadidae > Magicicada > Magicicada septendecula. The sequence goes on along the minus strand of CM068373.1, from coordinate 82,282,605 downwards.
TTCTTTATATTTTATTAATCGTTAATTTACCAAATGTCATATTTTAATTAAGCAGCTGCTTTGCTATTAAATGAATTTAATTACCTTGGCTTAACACAAACGCAAACCAACACCCCGTTCGGATGTCGACATTAAAAAAAACACGCCCCGCTTTCTCTCTCTCATTCATACTTATAAATTCAAATTACCTTTGTGTACACATATCTGATCATAAGGGTAACGAGCTCTTTAGTAAAATTTTGGTTTTGCACTTTCCTGAATCTGTAGACTAGAAGTTCTAGAAGCGGGTTCACATGTTGGGTCCTTAAAGTAGCGTGGTTACATTTTTTTGCTATTATCACTGACTCTACTGCATAATTTTGAAAACAATTACTGCTCACTGTTTAGCTCACTTCTAGTTATCACATAATTATATTTTGGTTACATTTTGTACTGTTTAAAACACTATGCCGGTATAAATTGCCGGCGGCCTGTAACAAGCTGTTACTGCTGCTGCTGTGTTGTGTCGACTGGGCCGAAAATTATGCAAATTTTACGTATGTGTGTGTGAGTATACGTCATCGTTCTTTTGTCTCTGGTTATATAATAGCCTTGTTTGTTACGTATTTTTCTCACGTCATAGTGGTTTTAATGACGTTTGGAGCTGTTGGCCAATGAAACATAAGTATGAAGCGCCGTTATTAGTGGCTGTAACCATTATAAGTCTTTTTAGCTGCACGTACACTGCTGTCCTTGAAATTATTTTGTTGTCTCGGAACTGCGTCGTTGTAGGCAACAACCAAGGGAAATCGTATTACCCATATAAATGACTTTAAAAACATTGCAATACAATAGTTTGCTACCTTACATACCATATTTTTTATATCAGACTTTTTTGTACTGTCACAAAACCCCCTCAATGAAAGGTTTTGTGTCGAGACACAAAAACTTTCATTGACTCATTCACACCTCTCTAAAAGGATCAGCTCAGATATGGAGCCATAACCCCCTGTAGTGTTATTATAATAAAAAAATTTTCCATCACTTACCCTTGGTCCAATGATGAGGTTCGCACCTTCTGACCTTACTGGACTTCTCCAGAGAGATCCCTACACCATAAGGCCATGAGGCACTTTACGCTCCTGTTCTGACGCACCGGCCAGCTCAGGACCGCGGTCACCACACCATAAAACTCTGAAACATCCAATACAAAATTTTAAAATAGTGGGTGGCTTTCCTTATATCCATATCCATAACTAATATGTTTCCTCTTAGCACGTTGGTTTGCGTTTCGGGGCATTGGTTTGCTTAATTCTAAAATTTTCAAACAATGTCTAACAAGAATTAAGATAGACAATTACTTCTCCTTTTAAGACTCCGGTATCTAGTACACCCTTCTGACTCCTGTCAATTATACTCACGCTCCTTATCATATGAAAACAATTGTTCTTAACCTAAACAACAATGTATTTTACTGTTTTAGCAACAACCATTAACCCTAATAATTTACTTCATATAATCTTACAATATCTATAGCATGGCAAACAACTTTAAAGCTTTATAATTTCTTTACGACCTTTTCTTACTTTTAACCTTTTTTATAACCGAACCATTTCTAGGGAATGAACAAACTTTACAAACTTTCAATATTATAATCGTTACCCTCCTAGTAGTAACCTCCTATCCACACACACTATTGTTAACATAATAAAACACAATAAAACATTGTACATCATAAGCATTAAACACTAACATTGAACAATTCACATTACTTAATTCATATTTACATAACTTGTAGCAAAACTTTATAACATTTTTTATTATCAACTCTCTATTCAACATTTATTCATTTAACATTCATTTAGATTCTATACACAAAATTTTCAAATTTATCATCACCTTTCCATTTACCTTACCTTTCAGTTACATCACCTTTCTACTATGATTTTCCCTTTCTAACCCTTTTTATCCTTAACTAGTTTGGGTGACTCTCTATTATTATTCTCTATCTTATTTTGGTATTTGTCAACCTAACCTTACTCACCTCTTTTTTCCACTAACAACCGCTTCTAACCATTTATATATAATATGACACCAATATCTCAATAATAACCCCCTTCACAAATCCCATTTAAAACCTCTGGCACCGCTCATTTTTGTACTAGTATGTGTGTACTCGAACTCTAACCAACTCATTCCCTTATCGGTTCCTGACCCTTTCAGATAACCCTTTCCGGCGCTAAACGGTCCCTTCCTGTCTCAACATCTCTCGTTGGACTCCCTACACCACTACCCTTATTACAAAATATCACCATCAACAACAAATATAATTACCACTCACATTACTCACCTCTACATATAATCACTAACCACTGTGTCCCTAAAATATCTAACACCTCTTTATATACTATCAACATCTCAACACTTTATTTTCCCTAACTCCCAATAACTTTATTCAACTAACTCCAATGCCCTGATTTATCCTTATTCCCAAACTCTTTACAACATTTCACATTAATATACCATTAGAAATTCATCACTTATCTACTAACAACAATACCTCTCAATAACCAAACCTATAACATGCTTAATCATTTACTAACCCTTTAGAATCTAAATTCCATAATATCCTTTCAAAATCATTATTAAACTTCTTTTACTTATTTAAAATTCTACAATAGTTTACACACAAAAAATACATAGAATACACAATAGCAAAATTACACAAATACATAGACATCAATACACAAAAATATACAATTCTCCTAATCATGAAATCATTTACCATAATCAGTCCATTTTTAAAAACACTGTCCACACAATTAAATGTTCATAACACAATAAACAATACACAACTACCCCATATCGTCAAATAATAATCTTATCTTAAGTCTATACAACTTATTTTCCCTGGAAAACATTATATCACCATCATGAATATAGTACTTATTTAAATTTTTATATTCTACAAAACTATCATAATTAATAGGGTTATTCCATATCAATTTATCATACAACTTGTCACGATCGGTTATGGTCCTGTCACCTTCAGTATAATTAGTCACAATCAGATAAGTTACTAAGTCATTATTTTCATTATCATCTCCTACTACTGCTATATCAGCTTCATTACAAGGTAAGTATTTCATATAGTTTGTTTTCTTCCATCCTACTCTCTCTATCAACTCTTTATAATCTCTATCTAACTTAAATACTTGCATCTCACCATCTACACACAACTCTTTCTCTAAATATCTCTCACTCCATTCAGAGGGTACTACTACATTAAAACCTCTCCTAATTTCTACAGGAACAATACAACAATTCAAAAAACAATTATCGGTAGACCATTTATCTACCCAATACACTCGTGAAGCCTTTTCTTCACCCCCGTCTACATTACTGGAAAAATTTACCCCCTGCAACCCCTTTATCTGTAACTTTTCTCTATACTTTCTCTCTAATTCATCAACACTTTTTATCACTTCATTATCAAATTCTACTCCCATTATACTTTTATCACCACTCTCAATACTCACACAATTATTTTCTAACACCATATTTGTAATTCTATTATCATAATTCTCACCACTACTTACCTTGTTTTGATTTTCATTCAATTTATTTGATTCTCTACTATTCTCTACCCCCATTTTACTCTCGTAATTTTCATCTACTTTATTCTTTTGTCTATCCAACTTCTCATTAACTAATGCAACTATTTTCTCTTCCGTTTTATCGAAACGTGCGTGCATTTCATCAACTCTTTTATCAAAATTAAAATTTTGTTTTTCGATTTCGTTTTTTATTTCGTCACATTTTATATTAAAATTATTATTCTGTGTATTGAAAAGCATTTGCATCATTTTCATCATTTCGTTATTCTCAGCCCTGTTATTTGGGACTGGTGTTGAGTGCACTATTCCTTCACTCATAACTACTGATTCTGTCATGCTTATTTGGCTGTTATTTGTACTATCATTTATGTTTAATAAAGAACTATTCTCTTTATTCTCTGCCATTATAAAATTTGTTAATGGTTTGTCGCTTTATATTATCATCACCTAACCTACAACCGCATTCTCATTTTCAATGTCCACTCCGCCGCAATTCAGGCTTATTATATAAAATGTATTTATCTATTTTATATAGTCCCAGTTCGGGCCCATTTGTGACTTTTCCCTTCTTTTATTATTATTATTAAATAAATATAAATATATGTATCTATTGCAGGAATACCCAATAAACTATATTCGGGTCTGTTTACATTGTTCGATTTATACACGTGTGTCACATTTACCATAATTATGGTATCCACCATAATTATAGCATCTGTTCATTTCAGTCTCGTTATATAATTTTTTATTACCTAAGGATCCAGGATTCAGCTCAGCGAGAATGCTGGCAGAGACAGGCATTGAAATGAGAATACGTTCGGTGGAAATATTAATCATTAATAGTGATTTATTCCATAAATTCTATAAGCGTGTACACCGGACAAAAATCAACATGGCAGCCATTAATTATTGGCCCGCCTTCATCATAAACTTCTTTATATTTTATTAATCGTTAATTTACCAAATGTCATATTTTAATTAAGCAGCTGCTTTGCTATTAAATGAATTTAATTACCTTGGCTTAACACAAACGCAAACCAACACCCCGTTCGGATGTCGACATTAAAAAAAACACGCCCCGCTTTCTCTCTCTCATTCATACTTATAAATTCAAATTACCTTTGTGTACACATATCTGATCATAAGGGTAACGAGCTCTTTAGTAAAATTTTGGTTTTGCACTTTCCTGAATCTGTAGACTAGAAGTTCTAGAAGCGGGTTCACATGTTGGGTCCTTAAAGTAGCGTGGTTACATTTTTTTGCTATTATCACTGACTCTACTGCATAATTTTGAAAACAATTACTGCTCACTGTTTAGCTCACTTCTAGTTATCACATAATTATATTTTGGTTACATTTTGTACTGTTTAAAACACTATGCCGGTATAAATTGCCGGCGGCCTGTAACAAGTTGTTACTGCTGCTGCTGTGTTGTGTCGACTGGGCCGAAAATTATGCAAATTTTACGTATGTGTGTGTGAGTATACGTCATCGTTCTTTTGTCTCTGGTTATATAATAGCCTTGTTTGTTACGTATTTTTCTCACGTCATAGTGGTTTTAATGACGTTTGGAGCTGTTGGCCAATGAAACATAAGTATGAAGCGCCGTTATTAGTGGCTGTAACCATTATAAGTCTTTTTAGCTGCACGTACACTGCTGTCCTTGAAATTATTTTGTTGTCTCGGAACTGCGTCGTTGTAGGCAACAACCAAGGGAAATCGTATTACCCATATAAATGACTTTAAAAACATTGCAATACAATAGTTTGCTACCTTACATACCATATTTTTTATATCAGACTTTTTTGTACTGTCACAAAACCCCCTCAATGAAAGGTTTTGTGTCGAGACACAAAAACTTTCATTGACTCATTCACACCTCTCTAAAAGGATCAGCTCAGATATGGAGCCATAACCCCCTGTAGTGTTATTATAATAAAAAAATTTTCCATCACTTACCCTTGGTCCAATGATGAGGTTCGCACCTTCTGACCTTACTGGACTTCTCCAGAGAGATCCCTACACCATAAGGCCATGAGGCACTTTACGCTCCTGTTCTGACGCACCGGCCAGCTCAGGACCGCGGTCACCACACCATAAAACTCTGAAACATCCAATACAAAATTTTAAAATAGTGGGTGGCTTTCCTTATATCCATATCCATAACTAATATGTTTCCTCTTAGCACGTTGGTTTGCGTTTCGGGGCATTGGTTTGCTTAATTCTAAAATTTTCAAACAATGTCTAACAAGAATTAAGATAGACAATTACTTCTCCTTTTAAGACTCCGGTATCTAGTACACCCTTCTGACTCCTGTCAATTATACTCACGCTCCTTATCATATGAAAACAATTGTTCTTAACCTAAACAACAATGTATTTTACTGTTTTAGCAACAACCATTAACCCTAATAATTTACTTCATATAATCTTACAATATCTATAGCATGGCAAACAACTTTAAAGCTTTATAATTTCTTTACGACCTTTTCTTACTTTTAACCTTTTTTATAACCGAACCATTTCTAGGGAATGAACAAACTTTACAAACTTTCAATATTATAATCGTTACCCTCCTAGTAGTAACCTCCTATCCACACACACTATTGTTAACATAATAAAACACAATAAAACATTGTACATCATAAGCATTAAACACTAACATTGAACAATTCACATTACTTAATTCATATTTACATAACTTGTAGCAAAACTTTATAACATTTTTTATTATCAACTCTCTATTCAACATTTATTCATTTAACATTCATTTAGATTCTATACACAAAATTTTCAAATTCATCATCACCTTTCCATTTACCTTACCTTTCAGTTACATCACCTTTCTACTATGATTTTCCCTTTCTAACCCTTTTTATCCTTAACTAGTTTGGGTGACTCTCTATTATTATTCTCTATCTTATTTTGGTATTTGTCAACCTAACCTTACTCACCTCTTTTTTCCACTAACAACCGCTTCTAACCATTTATATATAATATGACACCAATATCTCAATAATAACCCCCTTCACAAATCCCATTTAAAACCTCTGGCACCGCTCATTTTTGTACTAGTATGTGTGTACTCGAACTCTAACCAACTCATTCCCTTATCGGTTCCTGACCCTTTCAGATAACCCTTTCCGGCGCTAAACGGTCCCTTCCTGTCTCAACATCTCTCGTTGGACTCCCTACACCACTACCCTTATTACAAAATATCACCATCAACAACAAATATAATTACCACTCACATTACTCACCTCTACATATAATCACTAACCACTGTGTCCCTAAAATATCTAACACCTCTTTATATACTATCAACATCTCAACACTTTATTTTCCCTAACTCCCAATAACTTTATTCAACTAACTCCAATGCCCTGATTTATCCTTATTCCCAAACTCTTTACAACATTTCACATTAATATACCATTAGAAATTCATCACTTATCTACTAACAACAATACCTCTCAATAACCAAACCTATAACATGCTTAATCATTTACTAACCCTTTAGAATCTAAATTCCATAATATCCTTTCAAAATCATTATTAAACTTCTTTTACTTATTTAAAATTCTACAATAGTTTACACACAAAAAATACATAGAATACACAATAGCAAAATTACACAAATACATAGACATCAATACACAAAAATATACAATTCTCCTAATCATGAAATCATTTACCATAATCAGTCCATTTTTAAAAACACTGTCCACACAATTAAATGTTCATAACACAATAAACAATACACAACTACCCCATATCGTCAAATAATAATCTTATCTTAAGTCTATACAACTTATTTTCCCTGGAAAACATTATATCACCATCATGAATATAGTACTTATTTAAATTTTTATATTCTACAAAACTATCATAATTAATAGGGTTATTCCATATCAATTTATCATACAACTTGTCACGATCGGTTATGGTCCTGTCACCTTCAGTATAATTAGTCACAATCAGATAAGTTACTAAGTCATTATTTTCACTATCATCTCCTACTACTGCTATATCAGCTTCATTACAAGGTAAGTATTTCATATAGTTTGTTTTCTTCCATCCTACTCTCTCTATCAACTCTTTATAATCTCTATCTAACTTAAATACTTGCATCTCACCATCTACACACAACTCTTTCTCTAAATATCTCTCACTCCATTCAGAGGGTACTACTACATTAAAACCTCTCCTAATTTCTACAGGAACAATACAACAATTCAAAAAACAATTATCAGTAGACCATTTATCTACCCAATACACTCGTGAAGCCTTTTCTTCACCCCCGTCTACATTACTGGAAAAATTTACCCCCTGCAACCCCTTTATCTGTAACTTTTCTCTATACTTTCTCTCTAATTCATCAACACTTTTTATCACTTCATTATCAAATTCTACTCCCATTATACTTTTATCACCACTCTCAATACTCACACAATTATTTTCTAACACCATATTTGTAATTCTATTATCATAATTCTCACCACTACTTACCTTGTTTTGATTTTCATTCAATTTATTTGATTCTCTACTATTCTCTACCCCCATTTTACTCTCGTAATTTTCATCTACTTTATTCTTTTGTCTATCCAACTTCTCATTAACTAATGCAACTATTTTCTCTTCCGTTTTATCGAAACGTGCGTGCATTTCATCAACTCTTTTATCAAAATTAAAATTTTGTTTTTCGATTTCGTTTTTTATTTCGTCACATTTTATATTAAAATTATTATTCTGTGTATTGAAAAGCATTTGCATCATTTTCATCATTTCGTTATTCTCAGCCCTGTTATTTGGGACTGGTGTTGAGTGCACTATTCCTTCACTCATAACTACTGATTCTGTCATGCTTATTTGGCTGTTATTTGTACTATCATTTATGTTTAATAAAGAACTATTCTCTTTATTCTCTGCCATTATAAAATTTGTTAATGGTTTGTCGCTTTATATTATCATCACCTAACCTACAACCGCATTCTCATTTTCAATGTCCACTCCGCCGCAATTCAGGCTTATTATATAAAATGTATTTATCTATTTTATATAGTCCCAGTTCGGGCCCATTTGTGACTTTTCCCTTCTTTTATTATTATTATTAAATAAATATAAATATATGTATCTATTGCAGGAATACCCAATAAACTATATTCGGGTCTGTTTACATTGTTCGATTTATACACGTGTGTCACATTTACCATAATTATGGTATCCACCATAATTATAGCATCTGTTCATTTCAGTCTCGTTATATAATTTTTTATTACCTAAGGATCCAGGATTCAGCTCAGCGAGAATGCTGGCAGAGACAGGCATTGAAATGAGAATACGTTCGGTGGAAATATTAATCATTAATAGTGATTTATTCCATAAATTCTATAAGCGTGTACACCGGACAAAAATCAACATGGCAGCCATTAATTATTGGCCCGCCTTCATCATAAACTTCTTTATATTTTATTAATCGTTAATTTACCAAATGTCATATTTTAATTAAGCAGCTGCTTTGCTATTAAATGAATTTAATTACCTTGGCTTAACACAAACGCAAACCAACACCCCGTTCGGATGTCGACATTAAAAAAAACACGCCCCGCTTTCTCTCTCTCATTCATACTTATAAATTCAAATTACCTTTGTGTACACATATCTGATCATAAGGGTAACGAGCTCTTTAGTAAAATTTTGGTTTTGCACTTTCCTGAATCTGTAGACTAGAAGTTCTAGAAGCGGGTTCACATGTTGGGTCCTTAAAGTAGCGTGGTTACATTTTTTTGCTATTATCACTGACTCTACTGCATAATTTTGAAAACAATTACTGCTCACTGTTTAGCTCACTTCTAGTTATCACATAATTATATTTTGGTTACATTTTGTACTGTTTAAAACACTATGCCGGTATAAATTGCCGGCGGCCTGTAACAAGTTGTTACTGCTGCTGCTGTGTTGTGTCGACTGGGCCGAAAATTATGCAAATTTTACGTATGTGTGTGTGAGTATACGTCATCGTTCTTTTGTCTCTGGTTATATAATAGCCTTGTTTGTTACGTATTTTTCTCACGTCATAGTGGTTTTAATGACGTTTGGAGCTGTTGGCCAATGAAACATAAGTATGAAGCGCCGTTATTAGTGGCTGTAACCATTATAAGTCTTTTTAGCTGCACGTACACTGCTGTCCTTGAAATTATTTTGTTGTCTCGGAACTGCGTCGTTGTAGGCAACAACCAAGGGAAATCGTATTACCCATATAAATGACTTTAAAAACATTGCAATACAATAGTTTGCTACCTTACATACCATATTTTTTATATCAGACTTTTTTGTACTGTCACAAAACCCCCTCAATGAAAGGTTTTGTGTCGAGACACAAAAACTTTCATTGACTCATTCACACCTCTCTAAAAGGATCAGCTCAGATATGGAGCCATAACCCCCTGTAGTGTTATTATAATAAAAAAATTTTCCATCACTTACCCTTGGTCCAATGATGAGGTTCGCACCTTCTGACCTTACTGGACTTCTCCAGAGAGATCCCTACACCATAAGGCCATGAGGCACTTTACGCTCCTGTTCTGACGCACCGGCCAGCTCAGGACCGCGGTCACCACACCATAAAACTCTGAAACATCCAATACAAAATTTTAAAATAGTGGGTGGCTTTCCTTATATCCATATCCATAACTAATATGTTTCCTCTTAGCACGTTGGTTTGCGTTTCGGGGCATTGGTTTGCTTAATTCTAAAATTTTCAAACAATGTCTAACAAGAATTAAGATAGACAATTACTTCTCCTTTTAAGACTCCGGTATCTAGTACACCCTTCTGACTCCTGTCAATTATACTCACGCTCCTTATCATATGAAAACAATTGTTCTTAACCTAAACAACAATGTATTTTACTGTTTTAGCAACAACCATTAACCCTAATAATTTACTTCATATAATCTTACAATATCTATAGCATGGCAAACAACTTTAAAGCTTTATAATTTCTTTACGACCTTTTCTTACTTTTAACCTTTTTTATAACCGAACCATTTCTAGGGAATGAACAAACTTTACAAACTTTCAATATTATAATCGTTACCCTCCTAGTAGTAACCTCCTATCCACACACACTATTGTTAACATAATAAAACACAATAAAACATTGTACATCATAAGCATTAAACACTAACATTGAACAATTCACATTACTTAATTCATATTTACATAACTTGTAGCAAAACTTTATAACATTTTTTATTATCAACTCTCTATTCAACATTTATTCATTTAACATTCATTTAGATTCTATACACAAAATTTTCAAATTCATCATCACCTTTCCATTTACCTTACCTTTCAGTTACATCACCTTTCTACTATGATTTTCCCTTTCTAACCCTTTTTATCCTTAACTAGTTTGGGTGACTCTCTATTATTATTCTCTATCTTATTTTGGTATTTGTCAACCTAACCTTACTCACCTCTTTTTTCCACTAACAACCGCTTCTAACCATTTATATATAATATGACACCAATATCTCAATAATAACCCCCTTCACAAATCCCATTTAAAACCTCTGGCACCGCTCATTTTTGTACTAGTATGTGTGTACTCGAACTCTAACCAACTCATTCCCTTATCGGTTCCTGACCCTTTCAGATAACCCTTTCCGGCGCTAAACGGTCCCTTCCTGTCTCAACATCTCTCGTTGGACTCCCTACACCACTACCCTTATTACAAAATATCACCATCAACAACAAATATAATTACCACTCACATTACTCACCTCTACATATAATCACTAACCACTGTGTCCCTAAAATATCTAACACCTCTTTATATACTATCAACATCTCAACACTTTATTTTCCCTAACTCCCAATAACTTTATTCAACTAACTCCAATGCCCTGATTTATCCTTATTCCCAAACTCTTTACAACATTTCACATTAATATACCATTAGAAATTCATCACTTATCTACTAACAACAATACCTCTCAATAACCAAACCTATAACATGCTTAATCATTTACTAACCCTTTAGAATCTAAATTCCATAATATCCTTTCAAAATCATTATTAAACTTCTTTTACTTATTTAAAATTCTACAATAGTTTACACACAAAAAATACATAGAATACACAATAGCAAAATTACACAAATACATAGACATCAATACACAAAAATATACAATTCTCCTAATCATGAAATCATTTACCATAATCAGTCCATTTTTAAAAACACTGTCCACACAATTAAATGTTCATAACACAATAAACAATACACAACTACCCCATATCGTCAAATAATAATCTTATCTTAAGTCTATACAACTTATTTTCCCTGGAAAACATTATATCACCATCATGAATATAGTACTTATTTAAATTTTTATATTCTACAAAACTATCATAATTAATAGGGTTATTCCATATCAATTTATCATACAACTTGTCACGATCGGTTATGGTCCTGTCACCTTCAGTATAATTAGTCACAATCAGATAAGTTACTAAGTCATTATTTTCACTATCATCTCCTACTACTGCTATATCAGCTTCATTACAAGGTAAGTATTTCATATAGTTTGTTTTCTTCCATCCTACTCTCTCTATCAACTCTTTATAATCTCTATCTAACTTAAATACTTGCATCTCACCATCTACACACAACTCTTTCTCTAAATATCTCTCACTCCATTCAGAGGGTACTACTACATTAAAACCTCTCCTAATTTCTACAGGAACAATACAACAATTCAAAAAACAATTATCAGTAGACCATTTATCTACCCAATACACTCGTGAAGCCTTTTCTTCACCCCCGTCTACATTACTGGAAAAATTTACCCCCTGCAACCCCTTTATCTGTAACTTTTCTCTATACTTTCTCTCTAATTCATCAACACTTTTTATCACTTCATTATCAAATTCTACTCCCATTATACTTTTATCACCACTCTCAATACTCACACAATTATTTTCTAACACCATATTTGTAATTCTATTATCATAATTCTCACCACTACTTACCTTGTTTTGATTTTCATTCAATTTATTTGATTCTCTACTATTCTCTACCCCCATTTTACTCTCGTAATTTTCATCTACTTTATTCTTTTGTCTATCCAACTTCTCATTAACTAATGCAACTATTTTCTCTTCCGTTTTATCGAAACGTGCGTGCATTTCATCAACTCTTTTATCAAAATTAAAATTTTGTTTTTCGATTTCGTTTTTTATTTCGTCACATTTTATATTAAAATTATTATTCTGTGTATTGAAAAGCATTTGCATCATTTTCATCATTTCGTTATTCTCAGCCCTGTTATTTGGGACTGGTGTTGAGTGCACTATTCCTTCACTCATAACTACTGATTCTGTCATGCTTATTTGGCTGTTATTTGTACTATCATTTATGTTTAATAAAGAACTATTCTCTTTATTCTCTGCCATTATAAAATTTGTTAATGGTTTGTCGCTTTATATTATCATCACCTAACCTACAACCGCATTCTCATTTTCAATGTCCACTCCGCCGCAATTCAGGCGTATTATATAAAATGTATTTATCTATTTTATATAGTCCCAGTTCGGGCCCATTTGTGACTTTTCCCTTCTTTTATTATTATTATTAAATAAATATAAATATATGTATCTATTGCAGGAATACCCAATAAACTATATTCGGGTCTGTTTACATTGTTCGATTTATACACGTGTGTCACATTTACCATAATTATGGTATCCACCATAATTATAGCATCTGTTCATTTCAGTCTCGTTATATAATTTTTTATTACCTAAGGATCCAGGATTCAGCTCAGCGAGAATGCTGGCAGAGACAGGCATTGAAATGAGAATACGTTCGGTGGAAATATTAATCATTAATAGTGATTTATTCCATAAATTCTATAAGCGTGTACACCGGACAAAAATCAACATGGCAGCCATTAATTATTGGCCCGCCTTCATCATAAACTTCTTTATATTTTATTAATCGTTAATTTACCAAATGTCATATTTTAATTAAGCAGCTGCTTTGCTATTAAATGAATTTAATTACCTTGGCTTAACACAAACGCAAACCAACACCCCGTTCGGATGTCGACATTAAAAAAAACACGCCCCGCTTTCTCTCTCTCATTCATACTTATAAATTCAAATTACCTTTGTGTACACATATCTGATCATAAGGGTAACGAGCTCTTTAGTAAAATTTTGGTTTTGCACTTTCCTGAATCTGTAGACTAGAAGTTCTAGAAGCGGGTTCACATGTTGGGTCCTTAAAGTAGCGTGGTTACATTTTTTTGCTATTATCACTGACTCTACTGCATAATTTTGAAAACAATTACTGCTCACTGTTTAGCTCACTTCTAGTTATCACATAATTATATTTTGGTTACATTTTGTACTGTTTAAAACACTATGCCGGTATAAATTGCCGGCGGCCTGTAACAAGTTGTTACTGCTGCTGCTGTGTTGTGTCGACTGGGCCGAAAATTATGCAAATTTTACGTATGTGTGTGTGAGTATACGTCATCGTTCTTTTGTCTCTGGTTATATAATAGCCTTGTTTGTTACGTATTTTTCTCACGTCATAGTGGTTTTAATGACGTTTGGAGCTGTTGGCCAATGAAACATAAGTATGAAGCGCCGTTATTAGTGGCTGTAACCATTATAAGTCTTTTTAGCTGCACGTACACTGCTGTCCTTGAAATTATTTTGTTGTCTCGGAACTGCGTCGTTGTAGGCAACAACCAAGGGAAATCGTATTACCCATATAAATGACTTTAAAAACATTGCAATACAATAGTTTGCTACCTTACATACCATATTTTTTATATCAGACTTTTTTGTACTGTCACAATATCACACTTCATTGTCCAAGGTTGCGAGGTCTGACCCGGAAAACAAAATCTTTACAATTGTTCATTTGTGAATTTAAGGCTCAGCCTCCATCGTCAAAAATTAGCCTTGGTTCCAAATAACAATTTTCAATTTTATTTGCATTCCACATACGGTTATCTTGTGTATAGTAACCATAAAATTTCAGTTTATTCATTTTACCATAATAATCATATACCAGGTCAACATTATATACTTCTGTCCAGTCTCCATTAGTAGTCATATTCATTATCAAGTCAATTATTTTCTCATTCATTACAACATAAGGTAAATTATTATTCTTTAAACATGTATCATCAAAACAATTCTCACTCTCTATTTTAACAGGTAAGTACTTCAAATCATTTAACATCTCTTTCAACTCATTATAATCTCTCTTTAGTTTATTCAACTCATTATAATCTCTCTTTAGTTTATATAATTCTATCTCTTTATCAACACACAACTCTCCATCTAAATCTTCCTCATCATAACACCATATCACACTTTTAACCTTCCACACAGAGGGTACAACCTTATACAAAAAAGGGAAACAATTCAAATCTTTCGCTAATAAGGGTCTCTTGCCCTCCAATAATAACATTTTTGAACACCTTGGTTCATCACAAATAAGGGAACAATTTACCCTCTGCCCTACACATTCATCTACTCTTTCTTTCCATTCTTTTTCTAATTCATCAACACTACTTACTACCTTGTTACAACATATTTCTCTCTCTCTCTCTCTCTCTCTCTCTCTCTCTCTCTCTCTCTCTCTCTCTCTCTCTCTCTCTCTCTCTCTCTCTCTCTCACTCACTATTTCACTATTTTCAACGTATCACTCTTTGATACCACCCTTTCAATCACATTACCATTTTCAATATCATTGTTAACATTTGTTATCTTACTCTCTACTACCACATTTTTAATTATATTCTCATTTTCGACATTATTGTCATCATTTGTTAATTTTTTATTATCATTATTATTCTTACTTTTACTCTGTTCTCCTACTGACTCTACTATTCTCTCAATATCTTGTTTCAATTCGTTACAACTATTTTCGCATTTTATTTTTACTTCATCAATGTCAAATTTAAGTACATCAAATTTACAATTAAATTTGCTTTTAATTTCGGTCTTAATTTCATCAAAACGATTATTTAATTCGTTAAATTTGTTATTCTGTACATCTAATTTGCTGTCAAAACTATTCTTTTGTTCATTGAATTTGATATTAATATCCCCTCTTAGTTCACTGAAATTACTATACATCATATTATACAATCGTGTTAGCATATTGTCCTCATCGGATTTCTTATTTTGGTTGACTGAAATAGGTGTCGATTGATGTTCGACATCTTTCATTATTTTTGATTCGGTTATTTCTGCATTACTGTCAGTGAAGCTGACTTCTTCATTATTAGTTGTACAATCCCTACTCAATTTTGGGGTTATTTGAATTCCCGAATCATCTGTACTATTTGTTTCATTTGCATTATTTTTTGTTTTATTTTCCTGACTCACGCTTGGAGTCGAGTGGATTTCAACGTTACTCATAATATTTGAATCATCATAGTTTTCGACACTAGTCGTTTCATTTTTATTGCTCTCATTCTTTCCTGCCATTTTTATAAATTTCTTAATCTAGATTTTCGTACATAAACATCTGCCACTTAACTCTTAAACTCTGAACATTGATATACTATTTTATATGTGCTGCGTAATTTTTTACGTATTGTTACTCAGCCTTCAACCAAACTTGTATTCGCTTTTAGGTGCTGATTTACAATTATTTTACAAATCGAGTCTCTGTTCGCAGCGCCAAATGTGTTAACTCAGATTAATAAGAGACTTATACCATTCAAATATTTGCTTACCCAGGATAACTCACCTTCCAGCCCAAAGTCCGTCGCACGAAAGGCGTAATACAAGCAGGGTTCAAGGTTAACTCAGTAACATACTCAACTCGCATTTATGTAAAACAACTCAAATTTTATTAGACCATTATATTTATTATTTCCTTTTACTACTTTTACCTTTACTTGTTTCACAAATGTTTCTATTCAAACTTTTACTGTCATTTTATGAATTTTCTTTGATAAATTGATAATTTGAATTAATATAAAATTAAACTGGGGTAGCTCACATATATGAAGTGAATTGTGCAATTTTAATAAGATCAGAACCAAACTTAATAAAAAATAAAAAACCTTTTAATTTGCCCCATTACAATATTATATTTTATATTCCATACACTCTAGATTATGTCTCGAATGTTCCATATTTTAATTAATCATTTAAAAAAATAAAACATGCTTAATCATTTTGCTTCAAAAAAATGAAACAACCATACAATAACAGTATACCATAACATTACCATAAAGAACAGTCACTGTGGTCTTAACCACAGCACTTTATTTCGGAATGTTTGTATCTTGTTCAAATTGCTGTATCTGGCTGTTTATCACATCACCATTAGTCACATTTATAGGTTCATACCTATTATACCTATGACCTGTGTGCTTAAAACCATAATTCTTATCAGAACAATCGATGTGTATTTCATTAATAACAAAATTGCATTTTCTCTTAAATCACTTTTATGCAGTTGCTACTGTAAGGGGAAGTAAGTCACCTTTTGAACACAAAGAATTTATAGAATGTTAAATCTAAAAAATCTGATGAATAGATGGACCATGTTTAAGAGATTAGGTAGGTCTTTTTGTATTGAGTGATGTGGTTTCTAAAGTTATTGTCTTGCTTATCTGCACTGGTATACAGTAACAAGATTTATTTATGTATGCTAGCTGTAGGGACACCTGATCTTCATCTTCAAACAGTAAATTGAAAAATATGTGAAAATACTCGTCTCTCAGTTCAAACCATTACAACTACTGCATTTTAACAATCATGTCTCTAATGTGGTGTAGGGAAACTGAACACTGGCATCAGTGCATAGCAGAAGACATCCAGCACTGTTTCAATCAGTGGGCACAATGTCTCCCTAAATATGTGGTTTCTTAAGAGAAATATTATAAAGAAGATAAAATAATTTTATGGTTAATCTGTTAACAAAAATTGTTATACAAACTGTCTCATTAACTTTTTAAATAATGTTCTGTAACTGAATCTAATTTCAGTATTCTCCTGTACAGTGTAATGAAATGTCAAAAAGTAAGTGTAATATTTTTGTTGTTTGTAGGATATTCCGTCAATTGTTACTAAAGAAGAAGTAAATGTAGAAGAATCTTTAAATGACCAGTGTGTGGAACAGGTATTGTACACAAAGCTGATTATTATTAAACTTAGTTTTAGACCACTTAGTTATATGGCTACTAACATATACTAGTGGTCAACAGACTGCAGTTGTTTTCAAACAGGAAGCTGTTTTGGTCACAGCCAATGATACACAAGTAGTCAGTCATGCAAGGTTGCCAGCGTGTGCCCCCTCCCTTCCTTCCTTCTCATGGAGTGGCCAAATACCCAGTAGATAGGACATTTATAAATTGGTAAATGGATACCCCTTTAACGAAGTTATACGTACCCAGATATCCAAAAATATAGATTGAAATAAGTGGTTTTTCAATATTTGTTAAATGAAAAGTTTGCTTATACTAAAACATGTCTTCACATAACTAATTTGACACTTTGATGGCAATTGACATCAGTTGACATCCTGCAGTTTGACTGTGTTTCTACATAGTACTGTGTGTATATAAATATCAGTTTGGAGCTGTTTTAAAATGAAACATGTTCTTATAGTATTTAAGTCAGTTGTTAGATTGCATTGGGCATTCACTTTCGTAACAACAGCTGACAAAAAGTTGCTGCTTGTAATGTGGAGAATGCCATTGTGCTTAAAGGAAAAAAAAAACAAATTTATAAAACTGATTATAGCAGAAGCATTATATAATAACGCATGTAACGTGTTTATAACAAATGATAATGATATTGTGAGTTTTTACATGTGTATCAGGCAATTTCCCAAAACATGGATTTTGTGAAAAGTACCGTAATTTCAGGCAACATAGATTTTGTTTTATATTTAAGGTGTTTCCAAGTTTGATTGTTCATATTTTTCATTTTTAAAATACATTTATGAAACTTTATAATTTGATATTGTTACTTATGAGGTAAATGTAACACAACATTTGAAGTACCGAGCATCTTATGGAATTGTACACACCAACAGAAACTGGTAGAAAATTGTCAGTTGTATTGTCAATTTAAATATGTTAGTATTTCACACAGCTTGAATCAGTGACATTTAGTACTAATAATGAAAACTTCTTTTCTTCTTTATGATCTCAGCAAGTTGCTTTGTACTACCGGAAACTGTTTTTTTTATATCGAAGTGAGCACTTGTATCACTTAATTTTTGTTTATTCCCAAACACTAGTCTATGGAAGATCAAATTTACACAATACAAGACAATAACTATATTTTTCTGTGTAATTTGTTATAGATAATTAAAATTTTGTCATGTAAGGTGAATGAGACATCCTCCTTCCTTTATGAATTATCTGTTTATAATTTATTTCTTTGAAACTTATAAGTATATTAATTTTGACGTGAATGGGTTACCTGCCCATCGCACAACCACCAACTTGGAGGACCAGGTAATTTGTAATTAAGATTTTTTTCCTTTAGCCTTTGGTGATCCAAAGCCTAACTGCAAGTCAGTAGCTTTACCATACCCTGGCAGGGGCTCTATCTTTACCTTAAGATCTGGGGTGTCACCTCTGCCGGATCTGCCATACCAAAGTTCTTCTCTACCTTCACCGCCATTATGGCCTTCCCTTAGCTGATATGTTCCAATGAATTATAGGCACCAGAAACTCACCTTTTCTAATGTTGTTGTTTTATCATACTAACCTATCATTTTAACTGCTTACAATCAAACCATTTCTTTATCCAAAACAAAAGCTATGTCTTTTTTGGGGGAAATCATATTAGAACAAAGATTGTCATTCAGGACTCGCCAATAGAACAGGTGCCAGATTTCAAGTACCTAGGGTGTAGCATCACATTACCAAGATGATAAAGAGGTTGAAAGCAGAATTAGTCTCTTCCAGTCACTTTATGGCTATCATTAAACACTTAAAAAACAAAACAAGGAAAGGGACGGAATTGAAATATTATAATATAATGCCCATACCTCAACTACTGTATGGTAGTGAGACTTGGATTAGAAAAGCCAAAGATGTATTTAGAATACAAGGAGTGAAATGAGGTTCTTGAGGGCTGTAAAGGGTTGTACCAGGAGAGATCTTGTCAGAAATGATCATATTAGAATGGAGCTAGGCATAGCTGAAAGCTTGAGTAAGAAAATCTCCCAGTACAAAACGGAATGACTGTTACATGTAGAGAGAATGGATCCAGCTAGATTTTCAAGAAGAGCCCTTGACTATTATCCAAGGGGGAAGAGAAGTGTGGGAAGATCCTGTAAGTGACGGTCAGATGACTTCCATTGAGAGTGGAACAGGCTACTACCCCAAGCCATAAAGGATGACAACGATGACGATAATTAATTTCTTCATAGATTAGAAAGTACTATAGAACCAACAGACTAACAACAAAATAGTCATTCACGTAGTAATTTATGACACTTGTAGCTCACTTCTTTTTCTATGGATGGAATATATAAACACTTGTTTATGTTTGTGTACAATTTGGGATATAAATTGTGTAATTCGTGTCTACATTTTTTGAGCAAAACATAAGGAAAAGTGCACAGTTTACACACAAAAGTGTAGGATACTAGTTGCTAGAGGAGCCACATCAGTTACTATGTATTTGGACATTTTGTACTTTTACGGCATAAGTATAAGTTTAAGCTCACATTCCACTATCCATTCTTAACTGACTGTGTTGCTTATAAAAAATATAATATTGAGTTGTCAGTTTGGTATATTGGTTGTGGTGACAGATTTAGTTCTCTTTCACATGTCTTTACAGCTATACCAATGCAGTGAGCTTAATTTAAACACTTAGGGTGCCAATCACGTCAATTGACGTGGTGACAATGACAAAACTTCTATAGAGTGCCGATCACATCATTTGACGACGTAGTTTTACATTTCTTTAAATGCAAGATCACTTCTAATGACGGCGTTTTTGCTGTTTGCATACTTGAAATTGCCATCATATGGTAGCTCAACTGAAACTATGAAGAAATTTTACACAAAAATTTCCAACTGCTATATGCAAAAACCCATGCTTCAAAGTTTTTCATTCAAAAAAAAAATTACACAAATTATTATTAGTGATACATTTTCTTATGTTTTGTGTTTCAACAGTGAAATGTACTACTTCTAGGTAATTTAAAGTGATTTTATAATATTTTTAGTGTGCTATAACAGTTTTAACAACTTTTTTTAATAAAAATTGAGTATAAAAAAGTAAAGTTTCATTGACAGTGTTTATATAAAACAATAAAATTTTATACTTCATTATGAAGAGGAAGGTTCAAAACAGTGTAAGTACCATTTTTCTATGTTATGTTATACTTTCACAAGAATTTTTTTTAAAACATTAAAAACGGCCGGCACTCTATAGAAGTACTCTGTCAGCAAAATATATACAAGAATAACTAACGTTATTTGTTATATTTAAATTATTTTTATGATAAAATTTGGATTCAGGAGAAGCGTAGAAACTGCTGTTAAAAGTTTTAAATGAATATCTGTACAAAATTACCAAGTACTTGACTAGCGATGAAGGTTATGAAGATATTCACAAACTGTAAATCAGGGAGTGGAGATGGTCTAACAGATGAAGAACAATTAGTTCTATAGTTGTCTAAAACTAACCTCTGGAGTTTGTTCTCTCAACTTGTTCATTCTAGTTATTATTCTATTATTTTTAATAGTAAGACTGGGATTCTTGAAGATGATTATTAGCCAAGCCCATCAGAAGCTGGTTTACAGATTATTTGTATCATTGTTTGGTTGACCTTATTATCAAAGAGGCTTTCAAGTATTTTGGTTTGTAAGATCAAATTTGGTAGCAAAAGAATCCAGGATAAAATCAAAAGCAACACATATTCTTGTGATAGTTTCTTTAAGTTCTGAGAATGGGTAAAAAATACAACAAACCTGTTGTCTATGACAGCAGAACATTTCATGGACCAGTTCCATCAACAGAAATAAAACAAAGTTGTCACGTAAAAAGAAGAAAGTACTAAATACACTCATGGGATAGATTTATTAGTAATATAGAGGGTGACATACATGGGCGCCAGAACAGTGGCATACAAATTAATGAAGCATTTCAACCGAGAAGAGGGGGAGACAGTGCATCTGAATTTGTTTGCAAAGGACAAATGGATGGAGCATTAAAGAGAACTATGGCATGGCTCTAATGTCCGCCAGGAAGCTGTAGAAGACATAAGAGGGGGCACAGGTGTAGATTCAGTAACATTTGAGGAACTAGAAGGGACACTTTCACCCATGAATAATCGGAAAGCAGCTGGTTTGAATGGGATAAACTCAGAACTGCTGAAATACTCTAGTATATTATTGAAATTTACACTGCTTCATTAGCTGTCAACCAAACATTGCAACCTTAGAGATCAAAATATCTGTATGGAGAACCATACATGACTTCCATGTTGTAAGATTTATATTTAAAATCATATTCGAAATGAAATATTTCCATAGAAACTACGTCTTTCTACTTATTGCTTCAGCATTAACCACAGTACTGTGGTCACTAACGTATACCACCTCACGTTTTCGCACTCGATTTTCACCGATGATGGCAGTCGATGGCACTGCCGAAAAGTCTGGTTTTGCAGAAAACATTGGACTACGGCTAAAGAGCCCGGGAAGCAATTTTAACAAAAAAACTACTTCTTTGTTGCCGATAACATAGTACACATATAAAAAATTCTCCCCTCCACCTTCAACTATAATTTTTAATAATAGAAAATTACCCCCACCCCGTTCACCTAACTTCTTCATTTATAGATATTTCATCTAGGTTTCTACAGTGGATACTATGAGCTTCTTATCAGGATACTTTATTTATAAAAATTAAGTACTTTACTCTTGTTAAATCATAAAATGTTTCAGGTAAACTACCCCTTTCTCTTAACCGATCTTCTCCAAAATCAACAGATCTTCCGTCCTCTACAATTCAGGGAAGCATGCAAAAAAATATTTGATTCTGTTTGAATGTGCGGCAGTTATCGTTCGTCATGGAAACATTTCTCTTGTTACAACATAAAATGTTGCAGGTAAGAGATTTGATTCTGTTTGAATTTGCGGCTCTTATCATTTGCGATAGAAAATACCCTTTTAAAACATAAAACGTTGCAGGTAAACTACTCCTTTCCCTTAACCGATCGTCACCAAAATCAATAGACCTTGAGCTCTCTGCAACTCAGGAAAGGGTGCAAAAAATTATTTGATTCTCATTGAATTTTCGGCAGTTATTGTTCGTCATAAAAAAATTACCCTTTTTAAAACATAAAACGTTGCTGATAAACTACCCCTTCCCTTAACCGATCTTCAACAAAATCAACAGACCTTGAGTTCTCTTTAGTTCAAAAAGGTATGCAAAAACCTAGTTGATTCTGTTTGAATTTACGGCAGTTATCGTTCGTCATATAAAAAATTACCCTTGTTAAAACATAAAATGTTGCTGGTAAACTACCCCTTTCCCTTAACCGATCTTCACCAAAAACAATAGGTCTTTAGTACTCAACAAAACAGGGCTGTATGGAAAAACGTATTTGATTCTGTTTGAATTTGCGGCTCTTATCATTTGCCATAGAAAATACCCTTTTAAAACATAAAACGTTGCAGGTAAACTACCCCTTTCCCTTAACCGATCTTCACCAACACCAATAGGTATTGAGAACTCTACAATACGGGCCTGAATGCAAAACATCATTTGATTCTGTTTGAATTTGCAGCTGTTATCGTTTACTATAGAAAAAAATTACCCTTGATAAAAAACCGTTGCAGGTAAACTACCCCTTTCCCTTAACCGATCTTCACCAAAAACGATAGGTCTTGAGAACTCTACAATTCAGGGCTGTATGCATAAATATTATATGATTTTGTTTGAATTTGCGGCTGTTATCATTTGCCATACAAAATACCCTTGATAAAACAAAATACGTGGCAGGTAAACTACCCCTTTCCCTTAAACGATCTTCACCAAAAACAATAGGTCTTTAGTACTCAAGAAATCAGGGCTGTATGCAAAAACTTATTTGATTTTGTTTGAATTTGCGGCTCTTATCGTTTGCCATAGAAAATACCCTTTTAAAACATAAAACATTGCCAGTAAACTACCCCTTTCCCTTAACCGATCTTCACCAAAAACAAAAGGTCTTGAGAACTCTACTATTCATGGCAGTATGCAAAACATTATTTGATTATGTTTGAATTTGCGGCTGTTATCGTTTGCCATAGAAAATACCCTTGTTAAAACATAAAATGTTGCCGGTAAACTACCCCTTTCCCTTAACCGATCTTTACCAAAATCAACAGCTCGTGAGAACTCTACAATTCAGGGCTGTATGCGAAACATTATTTGATTCTGTTTAAATTTGCGGCTGTTATCGTTTGCCAAACAAACAAAATTACCCTTGATAAAAAAAAACCGTTGCAGGTAAACTACCCCTTTCCCTCAACCGATCTTTACCAAAAACAATAGGTCGCGAGTACTCTACAAATCAGGGCTGTATGCAAAAAATTATTTGATTCTGTTTGAATTTGCGGCTGTTATCGTTTGCCATAGAAAAAAATCTATAGACAGACACACACACACACACACACACACACACACACACACACACACACTTCGAAAAATGACTTTTTTCATGTTTTGAGTGTAGTACAATCAGAATCTGCAATAATCTCGAACACGATTTTTTTTTCTCATCACCATACTTCCATTTCCTTAAGGAACATGGAAGTAATACAAAAAGAAGATATAAGAACCGAGTTAAAAGTACATTCTATGGCCAGCAGAATAAGGGAAGGACAAATAAAATGGAGGCAGCATATTGAGAGAATGGAAGATAATGAGTCTACCTAAACAAGTACTAAGATACAGACCTCAAGGAAGACGGGATATAGGTAGACCAAGGAAGAGATGGCTTCTGTGAAGGTAGAAGCGTATACCTTGAAGTGCAGAAGAAGAAGAGGGAGAGGAAGAATAAGAAGAAGAAAATGTGTTGTTAAGAAAGGTGATAGAAGTGTGTCATCAAATTATAGAGTTATAAGCTTAATAAATACAACTTACAAGTTATCTGTGAAAATTATTAATGAAAGATTTCATTCTATCTTGGATATTTTACTTCTGGATGAACAGGCAGGATTTTGTAAGGTCCGATCTTGCATTGATGACATTGTCTTTTGAAAATACTGATTGATAAAAGAAGGGGCTTTAATCTGGAGACATACCTTGCGTTTCATTGACTCTAAGAAAGCATTTGATAGAGTTAACAGATCCATTCTGTGGACATTATGTGTAAGACGGGTTATCCTAAACATCTTGTGGACATTTTAAAGAGCTTGTACTGTTGTACAAGGATAATATTCCCTTTAGGAGAGGATTTAACAGAAGAGATTTACTTCATGAACAGAAGAGGATTTAACGTCATGACAGACTTCAAAAATCGTATCACGTTTGGAATATTGCGGCAAAATGAAAATCAACATACAGTAGTCACCTGATATAATGTATAGAACTGAATGTAAACATAAACACTGTAACAAAATCAGTTTTTGAGAAACCTTGGACACCGACATACGTATCACATTGATTAATCAGTGTCTACGAATTCATTTTTGTAAATAGTGGCTGTTTTATGATATTGTCACTGCAAGCGTGCTGTAAATGATCAGACGATGGTCCATGACCGAAATCGATCGTGTTTAAGAATGTGAGTAATTGAAACTTTATTGGAAATCATATGTGTGGTACCTTTAGGCTATGAACAATAAATACACTACAATAGAAACTTATGATCTGTTGAAGGCTTCACACGAAGGGATAGATTCTACAATCAAGACATTCGTAAAGAGTTGAACATTTTTAATATCCAAGATCATATTGCAGAGAACAAAGAAAGATGGATTACTCATCTGAGTAGGATGCCAGATGGCAGGTTGCCTAAGGATTTTGACAATACAAGCCTGCTGTTGGACAGCTAGGAAGACCTAGAAAGCGTTGGTGAAGTGTATATAATCCTTTGGGACTGAAACAGGTGATTCACCCAGTCCCTGACAGAAGAAGAAGACTAAAACACTCACATAGTAAACTTCACTTAAACTTATGAAAGTTTAAATGTTGTGAATGTTTTAAAGTTATAAACGCTTACAGATACAAGTAAATGTTTATATGCAGTACAGATGGTAACAAACAGCAATGCTACTGTGGTGAGAGAATTTTTTTTTATTAACTTCAGCTGGTAAGCTGTTAATACATCATTTTCAATATCGTAACATGACTCAAGAGTACCTCTTCTTTCCATTCCCTTTGTTGTCCAAGTGTGAGGTTCCTCGTCCACGTCTGATACTCCATTCTTTTCTGTTTCAGACGTTTGACCTCAAACATGGTCTTCCTCTCCCTCTGTCTGAATCAGAATATACTTGTCATAATCCTGTCATATGATCATGTGACTTATGTTACTTACTTACTTCCCTGGTGCTACAACCCTCGAGGAATCATGGCCTCCTTCAACATTGATCGCCATCCCACTCTATCCAGAACTGCTGTCTGCCAAACATGCACACTCCCATCATAGTCCGGGCGTTGGCCACCACTCCAGCCGCCCACCACAGTCGTGGTCTACCAGTCCTTCTCCTTATATAAATTCTCTCTCTTAGAACCTTCCTTGGAATCTCCTATTCTGACATCCTTGACACATGACCATCCCAATGGAGTTGTCCCACTTTAATAGTAGGAACCCCATCCATATCCTTGTATGTATCCATTAATTCATAAGTGGTACACTACCTCAAGTTTTGTCCCTCTTGTACTGCTTTGAAAATTCTTCTCAAGATTTTTGTCTCAAGTCTTCACAGGACATTTCATCATGCTTGTCAGCGTATGGACACTCAGATCCATATGTCAGAACAGGTCTTATCAAAGCCTTGTATAGTCATATCTTCGTTTTTCGAGAGATGTGTCTGTTTCTCATGTGTCTCTGAAGCCCAAAATACCATCTGTTGGTGGCAAATATTCTTTGACCAACCTCCAATTGAATTTCATTGTTGGCAGTCACTAATGTGCCAAGATATGTGAATGCATCAACACAGTCAAAAACGTGGGTGCCAATTACAACCTGCGCCTCTTGTGTTTCATTTTGATGAAGTTGGGTGCGCATATATTTTGTCTTGGCTTAATTAACTAGAAAGCCAACTTTTCTGGCAGCTCCAAGAAATGCATCACTCACCAGCATATGACTTATGTTGACACCATAACTAATGGGGAAAGTGTTAACATTGTGGATTACACTTGAAGTAACCAGAAGATTCTAAATAACATTACCATTAGAAATAGTTTGCATCTTGTATATTGTAACTATTTAGTATTATATAAATTTGCTTTGTTAGAGTAACAAAAAAATATATGTGTTGTAGCAGGTTTTTGGGTACATCCGTGTATGTGATGTTTATGTTAACGATGTTTTGTAGGTAATATAAACATCACATACATGGATGTACCCAAAAACCTGCTACAACAGATATTCACTGTGAAAGCCTTTGCATGAGCATATATATTTATTTATTTATTTTATATTGATAGCTGTTGAATAATATTGTGTTTTGGATTACAGTGTTCATCACAAGACATAACAACGGTTATTATAAAAGAAGAAAACGTCTTAGAAGAAACTGATGAACAAGGTGCACAAGAGGTAAGTTGTATAGTTTTAGTCAATGGCAGGCAAAGGGGGGCAACAAGGACAGTTACTTGGGGCCCTTCAAAAGGGATGGGGATACATATAATTTCCAGCAAAGTTTTACTAGAATTGTTGTCTTCATACTAGTAAAACTTTCCTGGTGCTCCAACCCTAGATGGAAATTACTTTACAACATTACAACTAAAAATTCAACTAAAAATTATTTATTTGATTTCGACCCTGAGAATAGGTTACTTGTAACAAAGAAATTATTCAGAGTTCAGCCTCAGCTTATCCTCAGTAAATTAAAAGTATCTTGATATAATCTATATTTTAATAGCTGTCTCGATGTCAGGTGTAAATGGAGAAGTTGAACAGAAAATCCTAAAGATTAACCGAAAAGCTTTGTTTACTCTGTGTACAAATCACTCTTGAATCTTTGCAGAATGCTTTCCTTTTAAGTGTGACCTGTTTTGGTACTCTAGATATTTTTTTTTTTTTTTTTTTTAGCCCCACCTACATATGAACATCATTTGCAGAACGTGCACAAAGACTTTTTTATACCAGTGCAAAGTTTCCGATCATATGGGTAATACGACAAACTGGTTGGTATGGCCAACACCTTTCATGTTTCAGTGATATTGGATAAGCGGCCATGGTTTTGTATGTTGACTGTCATGTTTGGAGTTTACAAAAGTGGCTAGTTTGTTTTAAAATTCCGTTGATATATTGCATCACGGTTCGTTTGTCCTTCCACTTGCCAACCATGAAATCATCAGTGTATTGTGCTGTGGTCACCCATTTTGTCAGTGGTTTTCTGATCACCTCCTTTGTATTTTCTGTTTCCACACAATGTTCCTGTACAATAAGTGTTTTTGCCAGTAATGTGGATCCCAGGGCCACACTGTTGTAGTAGTTGTCTATATTCAGTGAATGCCCATGGTGTAATGTTCCCTCCAGGTCATTTCATGGCAAATCGACCTGTCACTCAACCTGACCATTTCAGATTTCAATTAAACTTTCAGGAATAATTCTCCCATATGATAGAAATGAGAATATATTTTTAGATTTTTTTATCTGTTTGGGTTTTGATGTAATTAGTTTTTAAAATTTAGAAAAAATACCGTTTTTCGGCTTTCACAAATTTTAATTCTTGAATAACTCAAGTTCTATAAGGCCTAGATACTTGCTTGAACCCTCATTTTAAAGAGAATCTTACAAGGTTTAATTTGATATGCTACTTGACTATGTTTGGTGAATTTTTTTTTAATCCAAAAAACATTTACATACATTTTTGAAAGTTTTTTAAAAAATTTGAAAAAATATGTTTCTTGTAATATTACCAAGAAACCCAACCCAAGGCACCCAAGGGAACCCAAGGTATCCTGAAACTTTTAAAGTGGGATCTCAATGGGATCAGGAGTTATGCCAAAAAACATATTGAGAAGGTACATATTATTTGAAATTAATAATTTTTAAAAAAATACATACAAAATCACAATTCCCTTACCTGTATCGGGCCAGAGTCTTCACGTGAACTCGTACCTATAAGTGATTTAGGGTTAAGTGTTCTTTAATAAATTACACTCTCAATTTCGGCATTAGATAGTTATACTTTATTCAACAATTCTTTTTAAATTTTACTGACTTTTCATTTATTTCTCCTCAAAACTATCATTGATTCTTTTAATAACCTTCCAAGAATTACCAACAAAACATATTAATTTACTTATTCTGATAACTAATTCACATATTCTTTGTTACTTTTGAACTATTTTTTCTAGGAGTTATACTCCAAACAATATTTAAGTCAAATACACATATGACACGTTCTATCAAAATTTAATATTCCTTCTGGGAATACTTCTTACTGAACAAAAATATAATAGCTTAGCTTAATCTATAACAAAGGCGACCCAGCATTGCCCACGCTCACTCTCATTCGGTTATTATATTTAAATTTTCCCCTTTTACTTTAAATTTGGCGCTTTTTATTATAATTTAAAAGTTTTAATTTTCATAAATATTGAATGAATAGTATACGGTTACGTCTCACGGCGTTCCTGTTGATCACTCCACCGGTTACTGTCTCCACATGGTTCCCACTAATTGTCCAAAAGTAGTTCTTACAATTTGTTTTTACGTCACTGCTGATTTACGATTGTTATACCTCCTGCTCCACTGTATTTACTATTAAAAAACACATTTTAAGTTTTATTATTTTCTTTCGGCTCGCGAGGACTCCGGGGTTTGCACCAGTTGCCGCCGCCGTTATGTAATACCGGACACTGTTATTTTACATTTCTATATGCTGGTTATACTAAAGTGTGTCTAGCCGGCAAATGCACACACTGCCCACGTCCATTGCGTTGAGATGTTATTAGCCGACTGACGTAGTTTTTTGCGCACACACCGCGAAAGAATTTCTTAAAACGTGACTCAAGCATGGGAAAGTTCGCCGTCTGTGTGCGCGTGTGATTGAGAAAGCGCACCCCTCACGTCGATAACTGCATTCCTGTACTACAAAGCCGCGGTTTGACTATACAGTCTATTCACTGCAATTTGCTTCTTCACAATTCTTGATGCATATTTTCTGATGGTTATGGAACAGTACCCTGATTGGTTTTAAAATAATTAAAATTTATTTCCCCCCGTTTTGCCCCGTTACAATATGACAATGTTTTAAGGTAAGGGCTAGATTGCAATCAGTCTTAAATTTTTTTTAAGGAAAAAATATACATAGGCTCTAAGGTAACCAATTTACAATAGGGATTATAATAGAATAGAGGTTTACTAAACCTACAAACAAATAATCAAGCCATAACTTATTTAAGATCATTGTGAATAAAATATCTGCCAATTACAGGTGTCCTGGCACAGCACAGAAAGCCTGTACAGACTTGTCTGATTCATGTTGTAACACTAGATTTTATTTTTTTTTTTGAAAATTTGGGATTGACGTGGACACACAAGGGCAGGCGTTGGCTGTCACAGCATTGATGAATGTGTACGCTAGTAGCGACAGTCGTTCAAAGAAATGGGTTGACAGACAACTGATCTACGCCTTGCTCGACAAGAACAAAGAACAATAAGTGTAGCCGAAGCGAAATAGGGTAGAGCGTACTGCATTGTTTCGAGCGAAAATGTAACAAAGAAACGGACCAGCACATGGCTTACTTAGAAAATACTCTGTACACAGTCGATCGTATTGTTGGTGATACATATACGGGACAGTACAACGACACAGCTTAAAAGGGTATACGAGGACTCAAGGAATAGAACAATTTAGAAGAGTACGAAACAAAGAATTAACGAGGTCACACACAGCTGGAATCCGTGTAACACTTGAAAAGAACTACAGCTTGCTAGCAGAAAGGATGTAGCGAGAAAACACGAGTACAATACCACGATTCGACATGCTGGAAGTAGAGAGGTGTCAAGGAGATTAAAATTTATTGCCTGTACAGTAAGACGACTGAAAGGATTGATTCACAGGCGGGGATATTGCTTTTTCATGGAATCGCGTAGGAGGAGAGTTTAGCCAGAGTTTGGGGGTGACTAGGTGAACTAGTGTCGACCTATAGGAAGCTGAGGATTGACAAGGGTTGGACATCTCGACTACATCTCCATGGTGATGAAACCAGAGAACGAATCATCTGAAGGTGGTGGAAACGACTCAAGACGTTGGGTGGAGTTTTCTCCGGAATTCGAGATGTTAAGAGGAGAATTATCTGGAACTTAGGACCAGAAGCCAATAAGATACAACTATAGGGGTTGGACAGAAAAGTATGAAGTAGCTTGGTGGGAACGAAGATTATAAAAGATAATGTTCGCCACGAGGAGCTTCTTCTTAAGTCTTCTTAAGCATTATGTCTTATATCTTATTGTCTTAGTTTCTCAGTTGTAAACTCAGTGTTACAATTCGTGCTTCGAATACCGTATTTTCTCGCATAATTAACGCCCCCGCATAATTTACGCATCCCATTTCTGGGGGGTTCAAAGTGAGAAAAAAGAAATATTTGCGTATTTGACGCACCCACTTTCTCGATCATTTCATCACGCAGTTCCGGGTGCGTTTCAAAATAAAGATGTCAAGTAGTAGCTTTCCTATTGCGCAACCTCGCATTTCAAACCCTCGTGCAACTTCCTGTTATTACTCACTGCGGTATTTCAGTCCGGTGAGTGAATCAGCGAAGACGTGATTAGTGACAATCTATTCCAGTCTGGTAGAAAATCATTTTACGAGTGTTTCGGGTACACGGATGTTTTGTGATCTCAAAGTCGTTCATTAATCCACAATGAGCAAGTATTCAAGTAATACTGCGTCATATAAACTTGCGGTGATCGCTTACGCCAAAACACACGGGAATAGGGCAGCAGGCCGCAAATATTCTGTGTCCGAGTGTAACGTGCGGTACTGGCAAAAACAGAAAATTGCCCTTCAAGAGACCAACAAGTCTCGTAAAGCATTTCGCGGTCCAAAAAGTGGCAAGTTTCCGCAAGTAGAGGAGTATCTTCTGAAATATGTGATTTTGTTACGCAATGATGGATATGCCGTTTCTTACGAAATGCTGTATTTTAAAGGACGAGAAATAGCTGCAGCACATGGGATCAGTGTCTCGAATTTTAAGGTTAGCCGAGGCTGGGTGATTAAATTTATGAAGAGAAATGGACTCTCTCTTTGAAGAAGAACATCCTTATGTCAAAGAATGCCGAATGATTTCGACCAAAAAGTCATTGATTTTCATCGCTTCGTGATTAGGAAACGGAAAGCGAAGAAATATTTGCTTTCCCAGATAGGAAACGCAGATCAGATGCCCATCAGTTTCGATATGCCACAAAGTCGAACAATCGATACGAAAGGAACATCGAGTGTTATTGTGCGCACTACTGGAAGTGAAAAACAACGGTGTACGGTAATGCTTGCTGTAACAGCTGATGGCAGAAAGCTTGCACCGTACGTTGTCCTGAAGCGAAAAACAATGCCGAAAGTAAAATTTTCACGTGGATCCACGTTCGTGTCCAAGAAAAAGGGTGGATGGACACATCACTCATAGAAGACTGGATACGAACGGTTTGGGGAAATAGAGCGGGGTCTCTTCTTTGGTGCCCGGCTCTTCTCGTGCTGGACAGTTTTCGTGGCCATCTGACGGAAAACACTAAAAAATTATTGGAAACCATGAAAACCGATTTGGCTGTGATTCCTGGTGGACTGACATCAGTACTTCAACCCTTGGACGTTTCGATAAATAAACCATTCAAGGACAATGTGCGAAAACTCTATCAGTGCTGGATGGCGGAAAATGTGCACGAACTTACTCCAACAGGCAAAATTCGGAAACCATCTGTGGAACTCCTTTGTGAGCGGATATTGCGCACTTGGGATATGATTTCTTCGAAGGTGATTGAAAAGAGCTTCAGAAAGACGGGAATCTCGAATGCGTTAGACGGGACTGAAGATGACTTCTTATGGAGAGATGTGAGCAGAGATAGCACCAATTCTTCCTGCAGTTCCAGTGGCGACGACCAACTCAGTAGCCTATAAAAGGTAAGATTATTTTTCTTCCTTTTTAGCAGGTATGTCATTATTACTTACGTCGTTAGTACTTTCGTTAAGTCATATTTATTTTGCTTCAGGTCGTATTATCAGCTCGTGACAGGAAGAATATTTTCCGGTGTCCGTACTTGAAACTGTGTGTTCAACTTGCCTAATGTACTCTATTTGATTGTTCAGAAGAAAACTCAACCGTAATTTTACGCCAAATGACGATAACTTCAATGAGTTGAACTGATTTTGTGTATAATATATTTAATGTATCTTTTAAATGTCAATAAATTTCAAATGAAATTTGGGTATATCTGAAATCCTTGAATAATTTACGCACCCGAAATTTTCGCCGGTATTTTTTGTCAAAAAAGTGCGTTAATTATGCGAGAAAATACGGTACTAGTAGACTTTCTTTTGTGAAGAACACTTTAATTACTGTTATGTAATTTAGTAACGTGAAGTGGTATACGAGTTATTATTCAATGTGAATAGAGTGAACTAGAATTCTCTATATCGACATTTTATCAGTGACTTTACAAGTAGACTTAGAATCTTAACAAATAATGTATTGTACGGATGTTTTGTTTTAAACGTAGACAATTTATAAGTGTATTATTCGGTATAACATTAACCGATGAACTGTAGACTCAGTGCTATAAACGATTTGTAAACGGAGTCGAGGTGATATTCGTACATAAACAAGGACAATGTATGCGATGTTTGTATGAACTATATATAAACAGTATCAATGTCGATAGATATAATTATCTTGAATGCGGGAGCTTTGAATATAAATAAGTAAATTATAAAAGACTCGTAATATGAACAATCTGATCTTTGCATGAGAATTTGGTGACGTAATAACGCAGGAATGCGGGACGGATGTGACGGACGTGGAAATGACCGTATTCTGATCAACCACAGTTTAAACACCAAGCGACAACGGCAGCGCTGGAACGAGGATGGGAGCTTCAGAGGATAGCCGACGCTAGTGGATACTCAAATATCAAGTAAAATTTAATATATTATTTTAACGTAGAAAAAAAAACATTGACCTGTAACTCATAAAGAAGCCAGCTTGAGATCAGCACAAGTCTTAATAGAAAATTCAATTTAGTAAACCTATTAATCAAAGCGGACCATAATCTGGGGTATGAACGCATTAAACATAAAAAAATGTGTAGAAGTAGCAATAATATGAATTTTATGATGTGTATTTTATGTATGTGTTCTATTTCAGGATATATCTCCAACTAAGGAGGGAATTGTTTGTTTTATGTATCATTTGCAGGAATATATGTATTTTGTATGTGTAATGTTGGATAAATAAGTGCATGATTATAACAAACATGTTTGAGAACCCAGATCCGCATAACTTTGTATTATTTGATACACCTTTTGATAATTAAGATCACTTGCAATTTTGAGGATTGATGATTCTATTTGATACTCAATTGGAATACTTAATTAGTAGTGGCTAAATTGTACATAAATCTGCAAAAGTATTTATAGTTATATATGTCACCCAACACCTGGCAGGGGTGATTTGATTTTACATTGGTCGTTACTAATTAATAAACAATCAATTAGTTGATCAATGTTAATTAAAAGATTACACAGCCCAACACATGTTTTGGTGCCGGGGCTTTTTCAGCTGATTTTTCATGTATTTGATATACTGAATTTTAATTTGACATTAGTTTTAGCTTATGAGCTCTTGTTTGTAAAAAATCAAAATAGCGTGATTTACGTTATCCCATTTAAATTAGGCCTAAGGTATAGGTGATAAATTTAAAATGAACAGCCCTATTTTAATTTATTGACTCGAAAACCCCCATAGTAACATATCATTATCCCTACAGTAGCTAAAATAACAATTAATATTCAAAATAATAAGATAAAAAGACAAGGAAAAGTTAATTTACACTCCGGAAGCTTCTTTTTTGGGACATTCTTGAATGAACTTTGTTTGGACAGTCTCTTTGCAAGTTCCAGCAGTAATCTGCCATCATATGAATATCCCATCTTCCTTTGTAGCGGTCTTCCATCGTTTTAATATCCTGGTGAAATCTCTCACCTTGTTCTTCACTGGTATCGCCTAGGTTTTCAGGGAAACGGTCCAAGTGGCTGTGTAAGTAATGAACCTTTATCCTCATGTTACATCCAAGGTCTCTGAAATTGTTGAGCATACTGTTAACTAGTTCTTCATAGTTTTCAGCTTTGTGCTTGCCCAGAAAGTTTCTGACAACCAAGACAAATGACGTCCATGCTTTTCGCTCTGCCTCATTCATAGATTCTACGAAATGAGGATCATTTATGGACTGTCTGATTTGAGGGCCATCAAAAATTCCAGCTTTAAGTTTTTCTGTACTTAGCCCAGGCATCGTTAGGCAATTGTATGCAAAGCGTGGACTATCCTGATCAAGAGCCTTCACAAATTGTTTCATAAGACCAAGCTTTATATGCAGTGGAGGCAAGATGATTTTGTTCCGTCCAACTAAGGGTTCATGAATAACATTTCTTTCCCCAACAACCATGTTCTCCCTCGTAGGCCACTCTCTTCTTACCCAGTGATATTGTTTTGCTCTGCTATCCCAAAGGCACAAGAAGCAAGGATATTGACTGTTTGACCTTGCTGACCAAGGGGAAAGTTTACCATTTTTAAGTCCACACAAATTACCCATTCATGTTCATGATACCTACCCTTGTCCAAGACCAAAGCTATGGTATCGTTTCTTCTTTCATTTTGGTTGAGTGAGCAATTGGTATTGATCCAATTTTGTTGCCATTGTGCAAAAGTACACACTTCAAACTCCGCTTAGAACTATCAATAAAGGGACGCCAATCATCTGGACAATATTTGGGGAAGCCCATTTTCATTAGGAGCCCTTTGACATCTTGACAAAATACAAGATCGTTTTCTTGAGAAAAAAAGGGTAACAAATATTTTTCTTTTGTACGGTAGAATGTAATTTTTGTTCCATGATAAAGTAGATTCTTGTCACTCAACCTGGATGCAAGTACTTCAGAAGCTTGTTTTGAGAGGTTGAGATCTCTG
Source organism: Magicicada septendecula (assembly GCA_034769895.1). Classification (NCBI taxonomy): domain Eukaryota; kingdom Metazoa; phylum Arthropoda; class Insecta; order Hemiptera; family Cicadidae; genus Magicicada; species Magicicada septendecula. The sequence goes on along the minus strand of CM068373.1, from coordinate 82,246,642 downwards.
ATAAGGTCACTTAACTTGCTTTGGTTAAAACGGGGAGGAATTGATGATTTACCCTCATAATCACTATCGTTACCTTGATCTATATCACAAGAAGCATCAGAAAGATTGAACTCATCCTCCGAGAGCTCCGGTAGCTGATGAAACGTTGCAATTGGTACTTCATCTGAATGAGGAACAGGCCGTCTTGCAGAGGCTAAATCAAGATATGTCCACTTGCTGCGGTTATTTCGATTGATTCCATTAATATTTACAATACAAAAATAGCAGTCATCAATGTGAGTTTTGGGTTCTCTCCAAACGATCGGCACACCGAATTTCAGACTCCTTCTTTTTCCGTTAGTCCACTGGCGTAGGTGTTCGGTACAAGTTTTACAAACAGTGTGTGGAACCCACAGTTTATCTTGGTCACCAAGCCTAACGCCAAAGTATCCATGGTACGCTCTTTTCACAAAATCAGAAATAGTTTTTCTATTTTCTTTCAGTGTGTACTCACCACATACTTAGCAAAATACATCAGGATGATTAACACAGCTCCTTTGACTGGAATACATTTCTTTCTTTTCAATAGAACTACAAAAACAGAACTTTGAGGTTATGTTGGATGCAAACACAACGTTATATAAACAAATATGGAGTCTTAATAAATCCTGCAGTCAGCTGATTGTTGTACACAGAAGAAGAAGGGAAAATAACGAGGAACTAACACATTATAAACCTTCACTTAACCACAACTCAACAGACTTTATAGTGAAAGTGCTTATTAGTAAGTAAAGCTGTATCTCAAAAAGTATAGCTGCTAGAGAAAAATGGTTTTTATATTTATAATCAGCACGACAAATATAGTTAAAATCAGCTATAAAATCTTTGGCACCAAGCAAACAAAATTTTTTTGTTAACCTGTGTTATGCATATATCCGCATAATAAATTTGCATTTTAACACAATGTTTAATTAATAAATTTTGTCAATTAAATAATTAATCATATTAATTAATAATAATGCATAAATTCGCAGTATAATGTTCTTACAGGAGTGTGACTCATACCCACTCTAGCTCAGTTTTTGCTTAGTTTCCTTTAAGATCTCAGTGAGTGAACAGTTAGTTATTGGCAGTGTCACTTAAAAAGTGTTTTGCATAAAAGTATGTTTTTTATACGTTATTACTTTTTTAGTGGATGTGAAAGAAGTGTTCTCCTGTGATAACAATATGGGTGAACCCAGTCAAACAAACCATTTTTCAGTATATTGTTGTAATCCGTTTAAAAAGCATGGTCATTATTACTACAAAAAAAGCTTGAGACCTGTGAATGAAAATGTTTTAAAACATAATGCCAATTTACGTGAAGGCGACAAGATATGTTGTGATTGTCGTAAAGCTGTTTTAAAGCTACCAGAAATTCCAACTGAGCAAGAAGAATTGCATTCGGACAGCTTAGAATCGCAGTATGATTTGAATGTTCCTTAAGTACAAGTTCAAAACACATGTTCAATTCCAGAGAAAGTAGAGGCAATTGAAGCCTTAAACAAAAGTCTTGCTGCTATAGATGAAACGCCAATAAAAAGAATATGTTTAAGTGAAAAAGAATACCCAGATGGAAATATCAAAACAGTGACTGAAGCTTTCCGAACAAAAGTTCTAAATTTAAGTCCAGGTACCTCTGACTCTGACACCGTAAAAAATAATGACAATGAAGTTATTAATCAATTAAAAGAAAAGTTCAACACTACTACAGACAAAAGTGTGAGAATGCAGATTCTAACTACACTTCCCAAAACCTGGACTCTTAAAAACAATTGAAACTGAATTTGGAGTGTCTAACTTTACGGCTAGAAAGGCAAAAAAACTGTTACATGAAAATGTGTTCTGTCAACCCCAGACCCAAAGCCTGGAAGAACATTGGACCCTGCAACGGTGGCCTTAGTCGAGGACTTCTATCAAAATGATGAAGTTCGTCGTCAAATGCCAGGTAAAAAAGACTTTGTTTCGGTGAAAAAATATGGCAAACGTGTGCATGTGCAAAAGTATTTAATTCTAAGTACATTAAAAGAAGCATATGTACTATTCAAGGAGCGTTACCCAGATCAGAAAATTTAATTTACTAAATTTTGTGAGCTTTGTCTCAAGCATTGTGTTCTTCCTGGGACACACACTGTGTGTGTTTGCACAATACATTGTAACGGGGCATTTTGGGCCTATTTTTGGGGTAATCAAGAAGTTTGTATTTTTGTAATAAAACAAATAACATTTTTTTACTATGATAGGGACAAAACGTAAACAAAGGTAAATTTATTGTTAGCGACAGTGGTAGCGAAGGTGGTACGACTGATTGAAAATATTGTATGTGAATTTCTGAAGCGACAGAATTAACAAGCTGGAATTGTGCCAAGGTCAACCAATGACACACAAAGCGTAAACAAAATAATGTAACTGAACATCAGGCGATGTTACATCAGCGCCTTACATAACGAGGAATGTGGGTGTAGTGTGCCACTAGTTTCGTCAGACACACAGCAAACAAAGGCAGTCGGCAAATAACAACTACCAGTGTCGGACGCAAACAACTGTCGCGTCCGCCGGCTCGCCGGTTTAGGTGAAGTTTTAGTCGCCCGCAAAACAGAAAGAATGCGAATAATATATTTCAAAATATGACTTAAAATCAAAATTCTTACTAAAAATGTGATTAACAGTTTTCTTTACAATATAACAATTCGGAAATTATGAATTAAAGTGAAAGTGCGCACGGAAAGCGATGTGACGTCGTCTGGACTAGAATTCGGACTCAAGGCAGATAAGTTTTATCAGGATATACACAGAATTATCAAATTTTATTATATTTTTCAGAAAACCAAAACAGATGGGGCAAATTAAATAAAATAGGAGTTTAAGGGGAAAATCTAAAATGGGTAGTATGTGAGCGAGTGTGGGGGTTTTTGTTTAATTATATATTAAAATATGAAGTGCTGGTTTACGCTTTTAAAATTGATCTTATGCTTATGAAATGTATTTATTTCTATTCCAAAGAGAAAATCATGCTTAATAAATGTTATTGTGGTCTTTCTATAAAATCGAAAAAAAAGTAGGAGAAGGGAAGGGGAATATTTGTCTATATAAAATTTGAAATTATGTTAAGGGCTATATTTTCATGTTTTCTTTTGTAGTGTGAAAATGAATTAAAATAGGTGTGATGTTAATTCAGTTGTACTTTCTTAAATAACCAGTTCTGCACTTCCCGGTTCGCTGATTCGAACCTTGGTAAGTTTTCCTTACAGTTGGCAATACAAGACGGCGCCCGAAGAAATTATTTAGAAAGTAATTGAGTCAAAAGTAAATTCCCTTAGGTTTAATTAATATCAATAAATATGATATAGTACAACATCAGAATGCCAAATTAATGATGGCTCATTATAAAATACCTGAATTAACAAATGGTAAGCTCCCTATTAAAACATACAAAGATGTAACAAGCAATATAATTTGCAAAACTCCGTGTAAATGTTGTTTTGCAAATTGTGTTAATTGCCCAGGAAGTGACGATTTGAAAGCTAGGTTTGAAGAAACTTTTGAGCTAAATAGCATTGAAAATGTGAGTTTCAAACAATGGATGCATATTGATAACAAGTGTGTCCTGGAAACTGTTACAAAACCAACAGAAGAGTTTGTGGATTATTTGTTTCAGAGTTTGCCAAAACTCTTAAGACACTCTTTCATTGATACTCAACAGTCTTCGTACTTGCGACACTTAAAAGAAAATCTACCTCAAAACCAATGCATGGTGCTTTGTGATTTTTCTGAAAATTATGCATTTGTACTTCAAGATGCTGCATAAGGCTTTCACTGGAATAATGCTCAAGCAACAATACATCCGTTTGTTATATACTACATGGATGAGGAAAGCAAAAAGCTGGCATATCTTAGCTTAGTTATCATTTCTGATTGTATGACACACGATACTGTTGCTGTTCATTTATTTCAACGCCTCATGATTTACTTTCTTAAACAGAACCTGCCTCATAAGCCCAAAAAGTTCCATTATTTTTCAGACGGAGCAGCATCACAGTACAAAAAGAAATCCGACTTCCTCAATCTCTGCCATCATGAGAACGATTTTTGAATTAAGGCTGAATGGAACTTTTTTGCATCGTCACATGGAAAGAATGCATGTGACGGTGTAGGAGGAACTGTAAAACGTTTAGCAGCATTGGCCAGTCTACGTATGGTTTACAATGAACAAATCATGACCCCCGCAACTTTATGATTGGGCTAAAGCCAATATTGACAACATCAGGTTTTTGTATTCCACTAAAGATGAACGTGAGGCAGAGGAATAGACCTTGAAGAGATGGTTTGAAGCAGCAACAACAATAAAGGGCACTCAGCAATTTCCCAGTTACACTCCTATGAGTGAGACTAGAGTTTTAGTGAAAAGCCACTCATTTTCAGAGGTATCAAGTGTAGAAATAGTTTCAGCTGACGACACTGTTGCTGATTTGGACACTAATGACATTGTTGACTTTGTCACATGCCAGTACTCAGACAAGTGGTGGTCAGGTTGTGTGTTAGGAGTAGAAGGAGATGAAGTAAAAATAAGTTTTTTGGAACCACATGGCCCTTCTTCATCATTCAAATACCCACAATTTACTGACATTAGTTGTGCACAAAAGTGAGGTTTTAACAAAAATTGATCCTACAACAGCAACAGGAAGAGTTTATTGCCTTACAGACTTAGAAACTAAAAAGGCAAACAAGAAATTATCTGTTAAATTAAAGAAGAACTAAGATCAATTTAGGTATTTTGGTGTGATTACAAAATGACTGAGTGCTAACCAAGAAAAAAACTCATTATTTTTATCATGTAAAACCAGGTATGTAACCTTCCTTGTTATGATGATTGACTATGTATTAGTATGCTGTAAGTAAAAAAAAATATCGGTATGGAGAACCATACATGACTTCCATGTTCTAAGATCTATATTTAAAATCATATTCGAAATGAAATATTTCGATAGAAACTACTTCTTTCTACTTATTGCTTCAGCCTTAACCACAGTACTGTGGTCACTAACGTATACCACCTCACATTTTCGCACTCGATTTTCACTGATGATGGCAGTCGATGGCACTGCCGAAACGTGTGGTTTTGCAGAAAACATTGGACTACGGCTAAACAGCCTGGGAAGGAATTTTAACAAAGAACTACTTCTTTGTTGCCGATAACGTAGTACACATAAAAAATTCTCCCCTCCCCCTTCAACTATAATTTTCATAATAGAAAATTACCCCCACCCCGTTCACCTAACCTCTTCAATTATAGATATTTCATCTACGTTTCTACAGTGGATTATTATGAGCTTCTTATCAGGATACTTTATTTAACAAAATTAAGTACTTTACTCTTGTTAAAACATAAACGTTGCAGGTAAACTAGCCCTTTCTCTTAACCGATCTTCTGTAATACACTTCTCGCTAGGCCTTTGTAAACGAGTTAAAATTATTGATTTGAAAATTAATGTTGGACTATGAGCATGTGAAAAATAAGCTCCCAAACTATCTTTATCAAATATGCTAGATAATAATTTTTATAATAGTTTATGGTACTTATTCTAGTGTACCGACTCTTGATTTACCTCAGGGCGCCAGTAATAATAAACACAAATCAAAATATGATAATCACTTTAATTACAAATTGTATTTATATATTACAAAATTAAAATCTTATTAAAGTACATTGGGCTCCGACAAAGTGTACAAATTATGCCAAATTTATGGCGCTCTCCCTTTATATATTGACGAATAAATAAGCATAATCGCCAGAGCATCACGAATTTGTTGAGAGTAAGTTCTTTTTTGGGATAATAAATAGAATTCATAATATTATTGAATCTGTGAATCAATGGGCAGATTTTCTGTAATCAATCTGCACTACTTTCATTATCTCTATTGAAATGGTGACAACATAAAGTATTTAGAAACCGGTCCCTGTTCCTACATTCACCAAAACACTGAATATTGAATAGTTTGTGTTTTTACTTCCATGTTCCTTAAGGAAATGGAAGTATGGTGATGGCAAAAAAAAATCGTGTTCGAGATTATTGCAGATTCTGATTGTACTACACTCAAAACATGAAAAAAGTCATTTTTCGAAAAGTGTGTGTGTGTGTAGATTTTTTTCTATGGCAAACGATAACAGGCGCAAATTCAGACAGAATCAAATAATTTTTTGCATACAGCCCTTATTTGTAGAGTACTCAAGACATATTGTTTTTGGTGAAGATCGGTTAAGGTAAAGGGGTAGTTTACCTGCAACTTTTTTTTTAATCACGGGTAATTTTTTTCTATGGCAAACGATAACAGCCGCAAATTCAAACAGAATCAAATAATGTTTTGCATACAGCCCTGAATTGTAGAGTTCTCAAGACCTATTGTTTTTGGTGAAGATCGGTTAAGGGAAAGGGGGTAGTTTACCGGTCACATTTTATGTTTTAACAAGGGTAATTTTTGTTTTGATGAACGATAACTGCCGCACATGCAAACAGAATCAAATAATTTTTTGTATACGTTCCTCAATTGTAAAAGACTGAAGGCCTGTTGATTTTGGTGAAGATTGGTTAAGGGTAAAGGGGTTGTTTACCTGCCACATTTTATGTTTTAACAAGAGTAATTGTTTCTATGACGAACGATAACTGCCGCACATTTAAACAGAATCAAATAATTTTGTTCATACCTTCTTCAATTGTAGATAGCTTAAGGTCTGTTGATTTTGTTGAAGATCGGTTAAGGGAAAGGAGTAGTTTACCTGCAACATTTTATGTTGTAACGAGAACGTTTTCCATGAAGAACGATAACTGCCGTAAGTTAAAAGAGAATCAAATAAGTTTTTGCATACATCCCTAAATTGTAGAGGAATGTCTGTTGATTTTGGTGATGATCGGTTAAGGGAAAGGGGTAGTTTACCGGCAAAATATTATGTTGTAACAAGAGAAATTTTTTCATGACAAACGATAACTGCTGTAAATTCAAACAGAATCAAATAATTTTTTACATATGTGCCTGAGTTGTAGAAGACTCAAGGTCTATTGATTTTAGTGAAGATTGGTTACGGGGAAAGGATAGTTTACCTGAAACATTTTTTGTTGTAACAAGAGTAAAGTACTTAATTTTTAAAATATCCTGATAAGATGATCTTAATAATCCACTGTAGAAATGTAGATGAAATATCTATAAATGAAGAGGCTAGTTGAACGGGGTGGGGGTAATATTTTCTATAAATAAAAATTATAGTTCAAGGGGGAGGGGGTAATTTTTATGTGTACTCCGTTATCGGTAACAAAGTAGTAGTTTGTTGTTAAAATTCCTTCCTGGGCTGTTTGGCCGTAGTACAATATTTTCTGCAAAACAAGACGTTTCGGCAGTGCCGTCGGCTGCCATCATCAGTGAAAATGGGTGCGATAACGTGTGGTGGTATACGTTAGTGACCACAGTACTGTGGTTAAGGCTGAAGCAATAAGTGGAAAGAAGTAGTTTCTATGGAAACATTTCATTTTGTAAATGATTTTAAATATAAATCTTGGAACATGGAAGCCATGTATGGTTCTCCATACCGATATTTTCTAATAGTCTTCCAACCTGTTCATGCATATTACCCCCATGTGTAATAGTCTGTTAAAAACTCTTAATTCATGCAAAATGAATTCTTTATAGTGCACTAACTGTCCCATGTAATACCAAACATAATTTTTTCACCATATTGATTTGTCTCTTTTACCAAATTTCTCTAAACATACGTCGCCAACCAATACATTGAAATAATCTAATGGTGTCGTGTCAAGCGCAAGATTGTACTTAAGCCCGGGTTCCGCTGTAAAAGGTGTTCGTCTGAGTCCTGCTGTTCTTGGACACCACACAGGATTAATTTTGATCTCACTCTCTTCATCAGTAGAAGAATCGTCCTCACTGTCATCGTTGTCATGAGGATTATCAAAATTATCGTCAGTGTCGTCATCATGATAATTGATATTAGACATGGAAGGCTTGTAAAAATTAGGACTTGAAATTGACACCATTGTACAGCCGAAAACAGCTGTATACACTAACAAATAACTACCCATAAATCACACTAAAATAATGAAACACTAATACTAAATCACCAGTAGACACTTTACACTAACACAAAAAATACAGAGGAAGAATGCACCTCCATGCCTGAGCCACGTGTAGGAATACTGTTTTGTCTGTATATATAAAAGAAACTACTGCTACAACATAAAATTCCAAAAAAAATAAAGAAACTAAAAATTAAACATTAAATTATACCACAACAGACAAAACACAACAAAAAAGGCACAATAAAATGCAATATACCCTTACAACTACTGGGAACATGATAAGTACAAACCAAAGTCACAAAACAAAGAACAAGACTGTCTCAGGGAGTGATAATGCAATTGCAATAACTGTCCACGATGACTAAACTCACACTGACTCGATAATGTTTTGTTGACCACGTGATAAGCCAGTGTACCATCCACAGCGAATGTGTTAATGCATTAAAAGAATTATATGAGCTCTCAGAAGAAGATTTTTGCTAGATCAGCAGCTAATGTACTAATTGGACAACAGAGAGTAGTTGTAGTGAGTTGTAGAGCATATTCGGTGCATGTGTTTATAGACATTTAGTTTTAAGTGATTATTATGAATTATGAGCTGTCATCTGTAATTAGTGATTTGAATTATTTCTTTTGTTTGTATTAATTAGGTAACATTTATTGCTTGTTATGTTAGTGTGTGATGAACAGTCTTAACTTGAAGATTTGTTGAAGATGAGAAGAATTGGTGTTTTGTATGTTTAAACTCTCATGCCACTGGTCTTACTCTATAGGACGGAGGTATCATCCTTAGAGGACATTTATCCTACTCAAAAGTCACAAAGGAACAAATCAGATTGAAACAATGGTTATGGAAGGAAAAGAGTAGGATGACATCTGAATAGGATACCAGATGGCAGGTTGCCTAAGGAAGCTAGGGAATATAAGCATATTGGACAAAAAAGTGTAGGAAGACGGAAACGTTGGTGAAGTGGATATATTCCTTTGCTACCGGATCAGGTGATTTGCGTAGTCCCTGACAAAAGAAGAAGAAGAATAAGTGTTTTTGAGGAACTTAAAAAATAACGGATTAGTGGACTGGCTAATGGAAAGATAACAATTCTGGAATGGTAACATTGACAGGGTAAGAGTGATGATGGTAGATTAATCAACAAAGCCTGCAAACTTCCAAAAGGTAAGAAAAAATTGTATGCCCAGGAATGATGTGGAGAGATTGTATCAAGTAGTAAAGTTGGTTAGAAACAGGAGTATCCTAAATCAAGAGAAGAAGAAGAGATACATTTTTCTCATTCTTTGTTTTTCTTTTCTTAACGGCCAACTGGCTCTTTTGAAATATTCCTTGCTGTCTTAAATAAGATTACATTTGGATTATGCTTTGTTACACGCCTTCCTAACAGTGTACTGGTACCTCAGAACGTGTAGTTCTGACACATATTGTCCCTTGTTTTTATGTGTGCTATTTTATTTTTTCCCCAGGCCTGTGTTAATATAAACATAGCCAAAACACAGACAGATCCTGTGTATAAACAAATTGCAAATACCAAATACAAAATTCTAATTATCATCATAAATTATAATCATGTACAGAGCAGCACACACAAGTCAAGAGACAAAATAAAATCCCATATAAGGGCAAATTTGTAAACAGCAAATCATATGCAGATTACAAAATATATAATCCAAATACAAAGTGGAATAACACCGAAAAATACACATTTATTCATAACTCATAGGGAGCTTTCACAAAAGAACATGTTGCAAAAAGTACTAATTTAAACACATGCAATATGCAAGTCACACAGCGCACAATAATGTGCAAAATCAAGGATGAAGTCCCATATATAGGCAAATTTGCAAATAGCAAATTAATGTTCAATTTACAGTATATGCCTATAATATGTGAAAGCAGCACACAAAAGTCAAAACACAAACTTCCCATGTACGGGCAAATTTAATTACCTAAAATTGTACAGTTAGGCATAATTAATATCCAAACTTTCGTGAAAGAACACATTTCAAAAAAATACAAATTTCAACCAAGCATAAACCCAAGCATAGCCTAAAATAACGGCAAATAAAAATGCCAAATGCCATATAGAAAGCTGATTATACAGATTAGTATTTAGTATGGACAAACACACCAATAAAATTACAACTCGGCCTTAAGTGATGGCTAAACACCATTGAAACAAGTCAGTAATGGAAGTCTCGCCGATTTTAATGAGCACAAATATGATCTGCCACATGACAAGAGAATATCATACTGATGTAAGTACATCACAAACATGAAGACATGTTGGGTATACTGCAAACAAAACCAGGATAGCAAAAAAATACGTGAACAAATTGTTCACCCCACCAGGATAAGCATGTGGGTCTGCTGACAATTTAATGTAACATAATGTGATACAAATTGTACAGCCTCAGGCAATCAACGTCAAAACAAACACACCCCATTAAGACCATACAAACCATTATTTAAAAAAGGGTGGAGCCAAAAAATTTAATTATAAATAGACCTTACATATGTCACATGTAGCCTACGATAGAAAAATGACATCCTCGGGGTTATTTCAGTTACGTGAAAAATTATGCTAACCTGTGTAATGTAAAACTTGATGATTTAGTGTATATTCATGTAGTGAGACTCGACCAAGTGGTGAGCTGTTAAAAATAATATAGATTCACAGATTCAGCTTACCTCTTTAAAAGTTCTTTTGAGTTCCCAGCTCAAAGAAAGTTCAAACAGGAGGAAGCAGGTCTCTTCAGGAAAAAAGGTGAAAGGAAAATTAGGGGTTATGTACATCATAGAAAAATAAAAGAACTGACAGACAGTCCATGGGGCAAATGTATAAATCTTGATTTCTCAAATTGGTGCTGTGACGTCCATGTGTTAGTTAGCAAATTCCAACTAAATGCTGCTCCTTGGACAGTTGAAACTAGACTGAGAAAAACATGCATGTGCACCTGAATCATGCCCAGACAACACTGCAAAGCAGTCTATAGGGCACATGTGTTTACACACACAACACGCACATACACACACTACTGACCTTCGTATGGTACAGTGGAAAACAAAATACAAGACACCAATGAAGTCACTAAAAACCAGCTTTAATTATCACAAATAACAGTTTATAATCAACTCGTACAATAATTCCAGTTAGATTTATCCACATGCAATAACAATGTCAATTAATTTCACACAATTATTAACACAATAATTCTTCACTTCAACAAAGACTCGATCCGCGCTAACAAAAATTGCTCACGTAACTGAACTGACAACCCGGCTGCTATGGCTTTATATAGGTTGTGCAGAGGTCCAGTACAGCTTTCCCTCCTTACTGCACGCTGTCTTAATACATATCCCAAGTGTCTTTGAACATTCTAGAACACCTACTTGAATGAGGCAATGCCTGCCACACTAGACGGGGGGGGGGGGTGGAGAATGTTCTATGCGGTTCTATACCATACTTGTAACACTGACCCCTCCTTAAGCCTGTTCGTCCTGAACTGGCAAACTGTCTGAAGCAATACTTGGCCAAGCGACCTAGGTGGACGACCTTGCAAAGTATAATTCTCCGGTTCTTTGAATTCAGTCTCGTGTGATCCAAACATCAAGTTCCCAGTAACATGAGTCTTCCGCTCAACCACTAGTTTTGCTGGAATCACTCTCATTGCATCATGTACTGATGACCTAAACACCACTAGCTGGTCCAAGTCTGTTTGGTTCTCATCAACAACCTCTTACATAACTTCATCTTCAGCAACTATTCCCCCGGGCACTTCTATTAACTCAGGAACAAACAAGGGGTTTTCCTTGACACCCATAGTTGGCTTTCCAATCACTTCTTTTGCCATTACACCTATTTTTACTTCCTCTGCTAGTTCTTCCATTTGTGCCTGCAATAGCAAAGGGTGCTCTTGACCAGACCTGGCGACTTCTTCTTTGGTCAATGCCACTTGCTTGATTGAATGGTTAGCAGACCCTATCATTTTAGCCATGCAAAGCTATATCTTTTCTTGGCCAACCCTCAGGACACTCTCATAAGACCACAACGAATCCGTAGGCGTTCATAATGTCCGTGCCAAGAATCACCTCATTGACAATGTCTGCAACGAGCATTTGGTGGCTAAACTCGAGGAGACCCAGGCGTACACGTATGTCTACCTTTCCTAGCACCTTGACGGGGCTTCCAGTCACAGTCTGTATTGTACAAGAGGTAATTAGAGGCTGGCTGTTGCTGACTAAGTCAGGGCACACAATGGACACTGTTGCCCCCGTGTCAACTGTAAATGATGTTGGTTTACCTTCTGCAAATCCATTAACGATCAAGTTTCTACAGATCTTATGTAGCATGGAAACTGTATGCTGTTCTGGAGCTTTATTTCTCCAATTGGTGCAGTCACTCTCTTCTCTCAGTATTTTCTTCTCCCAACAGTCCACCTGTAGATGACCACATTTCCCACACTTGTAACATTTTGGTCTTCTCTCTTTATTCTTTGGTTCGAAAGATCATTGTGGCGCTGCTGACTTCTTAAACTATTGTTCTTGAATCGTCTCTTTATTCTGTCCATTATGACGGTATTGTAATATTGGATCCATTTGGCTACAACGTGATGACATACTTTGATTAATGTAGGTCGTCGACTTGGCAGCTTTAAAACAGAGAGCATTAACAACAGTGTCTGAGCTATTCTGATGCCATGCCATTCTTAACACTTGTTGTAATTGACAGTCTCTGATACCGTCAATAAACACAATGTGAGCAACCCACGTTCGGAAGCCCTCCGATTCTTCAGGATAAGCCAGTCTCGTCAATCAGTCAACATTTGCTTCAAACTCCTGGAGGGTTTCCCTGGAATGCTGTCGCCTCGTTTTCAGTTGAACACGGTACACTTCGCACAAATGCTGGTCACCGTACCGTAATTCCAGAGCTTTTGTTAATTCGGCATAGATGTTCTGGCTGTCAGATGGCACTTTCAGTATTAGCTTTGCGGCAGGTTCTTTTAAAGCAAGAATGACTGAAAAACCTTTCTCTTCTTCTGCGATGAAAAGTTACCCAGTGAGGGCTTCCATCAAATGTCGGGGCCTTTGTGAAAACTGGCCCTACTACAGTTTGATTTCTCTGATATTTTGAATCTTCTTTGGCATTTATTAATTGTCTTTCTTTATCAACTGTTTCTTTCACTAAATGTTCAACTTCCTTTTTATAATTAGTTTTATTGAATTTGTAATAGAGTCTTCTAAACTTGACACATTTGTTTTCATAGTTGACACAGATTTTTCTATTTCAAATATTCTGTCAACTTGTTTGTTCAGCTCACCTCATAACACGATGAATTTTGCAGTATTATCCTCTTGTATAAACACCTTAACGTTATCTGCTTGACTACTAAATTCTTATTTTTGCCGTCTCTCTGGTGTTTCATTTTCACGCTTAAATTTTTCATCTTGCCGTTTTTCTGCTTCTTCTCTTTCCTGTCTTCGTACATCTTTTTGTTGTCCCAGTGTTTGCCGTAACATAATCTGAATGCTTCTATCATCGGACTGGTATCCATTTTATTTTTATCAACTACCACTAACACCACTCTTCTACGAAGTATCCTCTGTTTCCACTGTTAACCATTTGTCCCACTTCTGACACCACTGTTACGACGGTCTACTGATTGTCATATGGTACAGTGGAAAACAGAATACAAGACACCAATGATCTCACTAAAAACCAGCTTTAATTATCACAAATAACTGTTTATAATCAACTTGTACAATAATTCCAGTTAGATTTATCCACACGCAATAACAATGTCAATTAATAGAGTTCCATACAATTAGTAACACAATAATTCTTCATTTCGACAAAGACTCGATCCGTGCTAACGAAAATCGCTTACGTAACTGAACTGACAACCCGGCTGCTATGGCTTTATATAGGTCGCGCAGAGGTCCAGTACAACTTTCTCTCCTTACTGCATGCCTACTTGAATGAGGCAACGCCTGCCACATTGGACAGGGGGAATTGGAGAATGTTCTCACCTGTTCTACGTGGTTTGATACCATACTCGTTTCCATATATATTACAGCACAACAAATAGAAGGCATAGTAAATTAGAACAAAATAATATCAGTGTTTTATCTGGAGTTAGGAATTGTGATTTGAACTTAAATTATTTATTCTTAAATTTAAATAGTGTCTGAAAATGGTTTGAATGTTTCTCTTTCTTATAGTCTATTTCACTTGTTCGACAAATTCCATTGACGAACCGTTGACTTGCTCTGCTGCTGCACTCGTCGCCTGCTGGATCAGCTGCAATGATGACACGTAGAACTCTCGTGACTCATACACGCACGCCGTTTATCACTGATATAATTTATTTCAGGGTTCGATAATGGGTTTAACTATTATTAATTCAATTTCAGTGTGTTTACGTACACCTTCCGGTATCTTGACGTGTCCTTGCGTTCACCCAAATGTATTTCGGCAAATACACTGATTCCTGTGCAGAAAATCTTGACTATCACGAGATAGAACTATTTAATTTATAATTAAATTATTTTGATTTCCAGTATCCAATCGATCTAGCAAATGGGCAACTTGTTGCTAAGACCACGTACTCTCATAACCCTTATGAAGAACGTATACTGATACAACAAACTCGCATGGAGACAACGTCTGTTCAGGCTGAGCTGTTAGGTAAACCTGACCGAAACTTCTTCCGTAAGGGACAAAACTGAATGAAAATTGGAGCTTCTGATTGGTTAAAACCCATAGCACATGATTGATGGGTTAGATAGATAGACATATGGGGTGGTCAGAGCACAAGCAGACCAAGTCCATTCTGTCATATTTCGAGAAACATAAGGATAAAGTTAATCATCAATGATTAGTTCTGGGGAGCATTTTCAATCTCTGTTGACTGTTATAATTGCATTTAAGATATTAACTTAAATAATGATCATGGCCAAAAGTGCTGTTATAATTATTTTAATAAATTTTTTTTCTTTAATACTAAATATGAGGACTTGGTTCACTTGTGCTCTGAAAATATATGTGAATTGAAACCATGACTGCCACTAGTGCTGCTACAGTTGGCTAAATAACAAAGCATGGGCTTAGTCTGTTGTTGCTCTGAAAAGTATTCATTCTTGTGCTAGTACTGCATGCAAAATGGAGAATATGACAAAAATGGACTTGGTCTACTTGTGCTCTGAACACCCCATATGTCCTGTTCAATTTTGCTGAAGACTGCAAAAGCATGTATAGATTTTATCTAAAAGTTTTATAACTTTCAGAAGATACGGATTCTTTAGAAAGTGAATTCCGTTAAAAATACATATTAAAATAATATGTTTTGAGTCTTTGACATATCAAAAATGTAGCACTAATTCATAAGTATGAGCTTTCTAAATTTCAACTCTATATGTTAATTTATTCAAGAGTTATTCATGTAAATACGAATAACACGCGCACTCGTGCACTAAATTTGCACTTGGCATGACAGAAAATAAATTAATGGGCATTTTGACATACAACAGTGAATTGCTCATTTCTTATTTCAAAGCTTACAGCTATTTTACAAAATTTTAACAAAATCAATTTTCAACATGTCTATAACGCCATAAATTGTATAAAAGCATGTAGTCATAGCTACAAAGACCATTTTCTCCGATGTTCCATTGCAATATATATATATATATATGTAGTCGATACCGAGTACAAAATAGATTACATCTGCAAAATACTGAACAAGACCTTTTAGACATGCATGTGTGAATGTGTGAACAACCTTCTGTTTCTTTATAAATTAAAAATATAGCTGGTAAGGTGTAATAACAGTCCTTAAAAACTACAAGGCTGTTAAGGAAATTATGCCAAGTCTGCCATAGTAAAGGGATGTGCTATTTTCTGCACTCCCTCTACCAGAATGATGGTCTAAATTCAGGACATTGTCTTTATGTGCATCACTCATATCATAGTTTTAGAATGGATGACGATAGGTTAAAAAAACATCTTCAAATATCTGTGGGGAAAGAAGTCAACATCAAGTTGGATTAAAGAAGTCAAAAAGGGTTTAGAAAAAAATAACAAACGCAGGAGAAGAAATTAAAACCAAAAATGTTAAAAGTGGAAAGGGTATAAGAGAAAAGAACTCAGGTTCAAAGTTGACTGACGACAGGAAGAAGAGACATAGAGAAAAGATGAAAGAATTTTGGAGAAAAAGAAAACAACAAGAAACAAAAAGAATTGAAATTGGCATGTGGTCCTAAGAAGGCCGAAAAAAAAATATATGAAATTTTATATTCAGTATTTTCTAAAATGAGTACAACAGTGAAAAATGTAATTATTGGTAAGCACAGAACATTATAGATTCATTATTCATTAGTAAGAATTCATAACTGGTGGGTACAAACGTTTGGTATTATAATAGTATAAATTAGAAATAACCCAAAAATTGATAGTATTTAAACATGTTAATACGTAATTCTAACAACATAGATACTGCAGCATTCATTCATGCACAGGCATATTCAGGCTCTAATGTGTTAATACTCCTTGTTACAACTTATCACGTCCCCCTAACATATGCTACTGATTTCTGTAGTATTCAAAATATTTTGTCCTAGAGATCTGCATCAGGAAATTAAAATTCTGAAATGTCTTACATTGGACACAGCCAAACAGAAATTCCTAGGATATAAAGAACTTTAATGCCCTGGTCTTTTCGTACTTTTTGCATCCTAATGGCATCGACCAAAATCTGATTCTTCCTCCTTTTTAAAGCAATTTCTTACTCCAAGGTCAGTAGAGAGCACTATCCCTTACCTGCTAATCTCTTCAGAGAGATTGTTGGTATTTGGTAGAGGCAATCTCCTTATCCCTGGAGATATTTAATTTCTGCATCCATTAGCCACTAGCATATATTAACATTGCCCCTCTCTACCATGGAGAGATGGATACCAGAAATTATCCATTACAAAAATTAAGACAATGAAGGCATTTCCTAGTTTCTCTTGATGTTTGGTGAGAGGATATTAATTCTGTAAAAAATTTACAGTATTTTTGCGTATCTAATACGCCTTCATGTATAATGCGCATCCCCATTTTATCAGAATATTTCACAGAAAAAATGTATTTCTTGTATCAGGCCCATCCATATTTGTGCCGAGAAACACATGAAAAAATTAATTAGGACATATAAAGTTTATTGTTTGAATATTAAATATGCTATGCAGAAAAGTTTTATAGAAAATAATAGAAAACATATATTGACCATGCCTATTTATTTGTAAAAGCAAAACAGAATTTTCAACTCATACAGTTTTAAGCAACCTAGAACTTACAAAAAACTTATTTTTGTCTAGTTTGTTATGTTTTTATAGCTCGACCACAAACAAAAAATAGCTGGAGTGAGGATTGCCGCCACAACCACGTCACAACAAAGGGGGAGTGTTACCCCCTCCATTGTCATCAGTCACACTGTTTACGCAGTATTTTACATGTTATATTTGTATACTGGTAATAACTCGTTCCTAGTGTGTGGTAACATGTGTGTACTGTTAATTTGTAACAGAGTACTGGAAGTAATAGATCATAAATTAATCATGCACATCCCTATAAAAAAAAATTAATAAATTCTAAAAATCCTCAAATTTGTATAGATAATATGAAAATAATATTAACAGAAACTACCCCATAAATTTGTATAAGACATACTTTAAAAACAATTCATAAAGCAACCGCCTGTGTAAATCGAGGTGCCTACCGCTGTAGTAAAAATTAATGTTTACTAAACATTTTAAATAAGAAATTAACTTTAATTATTTATAATTATTAATAATAAGAAAAAATGGTAAATATTTATGGTATTAAATTTCTACCTATTTCTCATCTTAATCTTTATTTGTACTTGAATCTGAATCTTCTGCCACAGAAATAATTATTTTGTCCACTTCTTCGTCTATAACATCGTCCATAATTCACTACTGTTCTTCATTTTTTTTGTACGGCACAACACTTTCAACTTTTCTATTGTAAAATTTTCCGATTTTTTTGCAACAGTTTTGTTTTTCATGTAAAGATAATTCACTAAAATTACGTGAAGTGCTCCCAGACAAGGTCAAGAGCATTCAGATCGGGATGGTAAGGTGGCAGACAAAGTGGAATACGGCCTTTTACACGAATTATTTCACCGAGAATAAATGTACTTTCACAGTTAAATGATTTAACCTTTACCAGGATCTGAAATTGTGGCAACATAATATCTATATTAATCATTTAAATACAGTCTCAATCATCGTATTTCGTCAAGACTCTCTAGCTGCTGAAAAAGCGTTCCTTGACACAAAATCAGCAATGAGAGAATTACAATTTTGTGCGCTGCTAATGCTGCTCTGGTACACATAAATTAAAACTGGCAGTTGTAGAGAAAGCAAAAAGGCCTCCATGTTTGACAAAATTGACACAAGTCTTGTGCTGGTTCATTATTATCATAAAAAGGTCTTATATGGACAGGCACATTTTTAAAAAATGATTTTAAACACTTGTCATTCGGTTTACTGAATAAGGCAGTTTTATTAATTGATACCGCCCCTTTCCACCCATTAGAATCAGATCTAATATTCGATGATGGTGAAATAAAAGCTAGGTTTTCAAATTCCTTTGTCATTAGCCTTTGTCAGTCCTTGGACCAGGGTGTAACTGCGGCTTTAAAAAATTATTACCATTTTAATTTAATGGAAAAGCTCACAGTGTTTATGTAAGTTTTGTTTTTTTGTGTACACTTTTTTTAGAATATTTTTTCTTGCATACGTTTAGTTTAACAAAATTATACATCACATAAATTAAAATAAATTGTATTTTATCAGTTTACATCTCTTTTCATTATTTACAATGCCTATTTGTTTTCATCTCCAAAAATAAGTTTGTTCAAGATCAGTACCCCTTCGTTCAGTACGTGTAAATTATGCACGCAAGTATGCAGGGGATTTGTGTACACGTGATAATCAGTTCAAATCCTACAGTGGACGCAATTATGCTGACCATTACAATTTCGGGGAGCCACAGTGACACACGGAAGGATCAGTGGATTAAGTGTGTTTTCCGACAACCGTGCATTGCACATTCCAAATTAACACCGGTAATCGAGGTTTTACTGTATTTGTAAAGAAATTTTATAAATTAAACCAAATTCCAAATTATTCATAAATATGTACGCATCTAACTGAATAACACAATCCCTGCTCCGCCTGCTTACACAGCTGTCAAGTATATTAACATGGTGGGGGTTAGAACATTCTCCGCCAAGCCACCACATGCGCACTGGAACTATTTTTGTCTGTGGTACACCTATAGTTTTTCACTACCATATAACACTTCCATTTATTAACATTCTTCATTTGTTTCTGAAGAAGACAGTATTACCCTCCTTTTCTGATTCTTGTGATGTACAAAGAAACTGAAGGTCTTTTCAATTTTCCAGATGGTGTGCGTGTGTGTGTATATATATATATATGGTGATCACCGCACATCCTTTGTGTATGAAGTTTTCTAATATTGCCATTAAAAGGTTCATCACATACATCTAAAAGTAGAATTACGAATGTTAATTCACCAGGAATCACTGCCAAAACTGTTTTTGTTTCTTGTTTGCTTTTACTTGGTCGATCAGATGCGGTTTGTAGTTGTCCAAAACTATCAAGTTTAAGAGTTTCAAGTTTTATTCTGTGAGAGAGCTCCTGGCCTTCAGTTCTAAAATGTATCAATCCAGTCTAAAACAAGGTTTTCTTCCATCCACCCTTTCTTCTGAATGCAAATGATTACACCCCATGGAAATTCTTATGTAGACAAAAGTTTTTCCTTCAGAACCACTTACAGAGGTAACTTGTGCCCATCAACTGTAACTGTGATAGTACAACTGTGCACCTTTTTCATCAATACTTGTGGCCATTGGGATATCACAAAAGACCTTGTGTCTGCATTCCCAATTTGAGAAAAAATCGAAATTATTCATTTGCGTTGTTTGTATAATACATTGATGGAACTTGAAATTGTTATTTTCGTACAATGGAGGTAAACATTGAGGCAGAGTAGTTCTTCTTTAAACTGAAAGACCATCTGTGAAGGAACCAAGAATGGCATGAAATTACATATTGTCTATTTCAAGAGGTGATTAAATTTCCTACCTTTAATCTCTTCCATTTCAGTGATAATAGTGAAAGCTCCACTACTTTTTATTTTATGAACTCGACTAGGTGCTTTTCTACTTCTGGAATAACTTTTTTACCATGGAAAACACCGATAATAAGTAGTAACACTTAATTTTACTGTTTGTACTTTCCACTCCTGAACATTTGATCAAAGTTACATGATGTGGTGCACTATTACAATTTTCTTTTGCAATTTGTGAAAGATAAACAAATACTGACCTATATAGTATGAGCAAGAAGTTCTTGCACTCATGAATTTGTGATCTGATTCTTCAAACACACGCAATACTGTTGAAACAACACACTAACAACAAGAAACAAATACAGTAACAGAATGCTACAACAGAGTACTATTATAATTCTATGACATGAACAAATAACTGGTGGAGAAGGGATCAGAACTGTGGACCAAATTATTGGTAACTTTCATTTACTACACTCGAGCCTGCCAGTTTTGAGTGATGTTGCCATCTGACGTGCATAATCTGAAGATACACGTGCAGATCTACAGTTTAGCATGTAAATTATATTATTCGCGTATTATTCGCACCCATGTTTTTAGGAGAAAATCTGGGACAAAATGTGTAATATACATGAGAAAATACAGTATACTTAACAGTGAATAGTAGGTACAGTAAATAGTACTATAGTGATACATAAAGTTAATTTTTACAAGCATGATTGAAAGGAGGTTTGTATTTGGATTGTTTATAAATCCAGTTTGTCATTTATTAATAACCAATTATTTACTATTGACAATTCTGTTCTTATTTGTTCCAGTTACAGCCACTGACAACAATGCATGAAGAAGTGAAATCTCCTCAGAAGTGTGAACAACATACAAAATGTTTAGTACAGAATGAATCCGTTTCATCACTTTCACCTCTTGCAACAAAGCATTGCACACCACTTCATAAAAATTACAAACTCCAGCATTATGTTTCTTCAGATACATTTAATCAGGCTAGTGGTTTGACACATAAAGTAATAGATACTGACATTAATGAGAACCAGTGTGACGTTTGTGCAAAAACATTCAGTAATTGTAGTAATTTGAAAACTCATAAAGAAATCCATGCTGGCATTAGGAAGTACCAGTGTGACGTTTGTTCAAAAACATTTACTCATGGTGGTAGTTTCAGACGTCATAAAGTAATACATTCTGGCATTAAAAAGTACCAATGTGACATTTGTCCAAAAACATTTATTGATATTAGTAGTTTGACACGTCATAATGTGATACATTCTGGCATTAAGAATTACCAGTGTGACATTTGTGGAAAAAAATTTACTCGAGCCTTTCATTTGTCACAACATAAATTACTACATGCTGGCATCAAGTACCAGTGTGACGTTTGTACAAAAACCTTTACTAATGCAGCCTATTTGTCAAAACATAAATTAATACATGCTGGCATTAAGAAGTACCAGTGTGACGTTTGTGCAAAAACATTCATTAATAATTATCATTTGAAAACTCATAAATTAACACATCCTGGCAACACAAAGTACCAGTGTGACGTTTGTGGAAAAAAATTTATTAGGAGTACTAGTTTGGCACGTCATAATGTAATACATTCTGGCATTAAGAAGTACCAGTGTGACATTTGTGAAAAAAAATTTACTCGAGCAGTCTATTTGTCAAATCATAAATTAATAATACATGCTGGCATCAGGTACCACTGTGACGTTTGTGGAAAAACATTCATTGATTTTTATTATTTTAAAACTCATAAAGAATTACATGCTGGCATTTCAAAGTACCAGTGTGACATTTGTGGAAAAAAATTTGCTCGTGGTGGTGGTTTGACACGTCATAATTTAATGCATTCTGGCATTAAGAAGTACCAGTGTGACGTTTGTGCAAAAACATTTATTGATAGTAATAGTTTGGAACGTCATAGTGTAATACACACTGGTATTAAAAAGTACCAGTGTGACATTTGTGAAAAAAAATTTACTCGAGCCGTCTATTTGTCACATCATAAATTAATAACACATGCTGGCATCAAGTACCAGTGTGACGTTTGTGGAAAAACATTCATTGATCGTTATTATTTTAAAGCTCATAAAGAATTACATGCTGACATTTCGAAGTACCAGTGTGACATTTGTGGAAAAAAATTTACTCGGGCAGTCTATTTGTCACGACATAAATTAATACATGCTGGCGACAACTTAAGTAGTAGTGCTACAGCAGCTACTACAGCACTGTGACATTTGTACAAAACTATTTCTGCTATTGGTTTGTTACAATATAGATTAATACAATCTGGCATTACGAACTACCAGTGTGTTGTTTGTGCAGAAACGTTTACTCATGGCAATAGTTTGACACATCATCAAGTAATACATTCTGGCATTGAGAAATACCAGTGTGGTGTGAAAAAAATTTACTCAAGCAGTCAATTTGTCTGAACATACATTAATACATGCTGCCATTAAGAACTTCCAGTGTGATGCTTGAGTAAAAACATTTACGTTTAGTAGTTTGACACGTACCATTCTGACAAGAAGTACCTGTGTGACATTTATGCAAAAACATTTATTTCTGCTATTGGTTTGTCACAACTTAAATTATTACAAGGTGTCCATTAAGAAGTACCAGTGTGACGTTTATATGAACATACCATGAGAGTCCATATGTCACAGCACGGAAGAAGTATTGTGTTGTTTGCACAAGACCATTTGCTTGGGCTGCTGATTTGAGAGGTAATAAGTAATATGTGCTGGCATTAAGTAGTACCAGCATGATGTTTGTACAGAAATTTTTATTCAGTTTGATGGTTTGACAGAATACACTACCACATTCTCACATTAATTTGTTCCAGTGTGCTGCCTATATAAAAACATTTACTCATCGTACTTGTGACAATATAAATTAAGACTACTGGCTCTAGGAAAACCCAGTATGTTTGTAACAAATCACTGATTTATTTATTTATGGAAATTGAGAAAATATAACATTCAGTCTTATTGTAATCTTTAAAGAATAAAATCTATACTCAGAACTATTTAATAACATTAATACATGCTCGAATTTAAAATGGTAGTGTGGTATTCGGCACAACACATGGTATAAACACTCAAAACCATGAATATAAACACTATACTCCATGAATGCAAAAACATTAAACAAAGAATTGTGAAATTATTGATAAAATCTGTTGACTAAACGTAAGTTTGTCATTATAAATTAATAATTTTACTAGAGATTAATGTATTATTGTTACCAAAACCCATATGCAGTCAATATATTACTTCCCAGTGCTCAAATTTGCACAAAATATTCCTTGTGTTGCTGACTGGTTGATTGGTCACTGCATGATTTTGTTGAATGGCAGTAGCATAGTGACCTTCAAATGATAAATGGTCAAGTTTTGATGCAATTTAACACTACAGTTTGACCAGTGTTATCATGGAACACAACTGAGACATAACGGCAGTACCTAGGCCTTTTAATGCCTTTCTAAAACCTTTTAATGTTTACTAATGCGAAAGGGAAAACATTAGCCACTAAATAAGGCTCCTCATTTAGTTGTAGTTATAGGTTTGTTGGTGGATTGTAAGCTTAATACACTTAGATTCACATTGCTGATTGAATACATTTCTTGTATATTACTAAAGAATTTTTTCATAGTAGTATGATTAAAAGCAATTGCCCATTCTAATGCGTTTTGATTCTTTAACTTTTATAAAAATTTGATATTCTTGTGCAGGAAACTTCGTGACCAGTCATAACTTGTAGCTTTTTTTATGCCAGTTTTCTGGGATCTGCGACAAAACATTAGCATAATTATTTTTAAAAAATACCAAGTTTGCGTAGATCTTGTTTCATAACTTAATGTATATTCATGAATTAAATATTCAAATGAGCCTCCTTGTGAGTCAAATAAAATCTGATTTTAGATAAAATTGGCCTGAACTCCACCTATCTACAAAGTGGTTCCTGGTCAATATTAAATTTGCGTCAGTAGATATCATACCCATTTCACATCTCATTATATCTGCAGATATATGCAAAACCTTTAGAGTTTCACTGTCATCAGCTGTTCTGAATAATCATCAAGCTACAGTTGTAGGCTTTCTTGACAATATCCCTTTTCGTGAGTGGTTTCATAATTATTGTAGTCTAGTTATTACTATTTGTTATATTTTACATTTTGTGGTCAGCCTTATGTTTGT
Source organism: Magicicada septendecula (assembly GCA_034769895.1). Taxonomy (NCBI): domain Eukaryota; kingdom Metazoa; phylum Arthropoda; class Insecta; order Hemiptera; family Cicadidae; genus Magicicada; species Magicicada septendecula. The sequence goes on along the minus strand of CM068373.1, from coordinate 82,222,144 downwards.
ATGGTATGTATGTTTGTATGCTCAGTAATTATTTAAATATGAATACAGTAGATGCTGATGTTTGTTAATCTGATATTTCTGTGTCCGATTAACAAAACTTCCGGGTAACCTAAAATGCACTAAGGGTTGTTTCATAGTGCACGATACAAAATAATATAATACTTTTCTATAGCTAGAAAGTAATTTGATTTAGAGTAAATTCATGACTGCTTCTTCGGTTTCCAGATGAAATGAAGTTAAAAATCTCAGTTTTGTTTAGGTAGATTATTTTTGCCCATCATTTGTAAAAGCCACAGTTTTAAATCTATGATATCACCCATTCTCTTTCCCAGATTATTTGATATTTGTGTCTTAATTTCTTCATTTAAAAAATTATCTTTTTTTAAGAGTATCCAAAATAAAGCATATTCTTGTCAGTGCAGTTCACATTTTTAACTGTAAGTTTGTGTTCATTTTTATATTTTGTATGAGCATGGATGAAATGAAAATGCAGTTTATGAAAGTTAACATAACAATGTCACATGATCACATATGTTACTAAAAAAAAAGTTCTAACAAAATATAGCTTATTTAGAGATGAGGCCAACAAAGTGTATTAACCCTTTGACTGCTTTATTCGACTTTAGTCGAACTGACACTTCATACCCTTGGCTGCTTAACTCGACTTTATCCACAATAAAATTTCTTTCGCTGGTTTATTCCACTATAGTTGAGTGAACTAATACGATGTTTTTAACACATAATATAGTGGTGCGCTCTAGTGGTGGCCCTGAAACTTCGACCTCTGACAGCTGATTTTGGGTGCCATCTGACTCATGTGAAGCATGTTTATAGTGTGTTGTTTACGTTGGTTAAGTTTTTTTATGTCTGTACTATTTGTTTGTAACTGTTTTTTTGTGGTTTATTCTGCTTGTTTAATTGCATACCATAATTTTGTTTGTTTCATAATTATTACTATTAGTGTTTCAGTAATATTTTGGTACGTTCTGCCTTGTTAGTTTGCGTTGAAACTTTCTATATTAAATGATATCGTATTAATTTAAAATCAATGTTAATCCACTCCTACTTACCATCGCGTGGCTTCAAGGTTGCGTCATACGTATGTTTGGGATGCAGACGTAATTTCTTAAGGTTGTGAGAATAATTTGCACAACACATTTATATGAAGAGAATTTCCATTTAATGTTTTACTGTTACTTTAGTGAAATTAAGAACAATACATTTAGTAAATACATGTTTCAGGTGTTGTGCAACACGTGACTCTGTTGTAATCTGGCTTACAATCTACGGCTTACCTTATTTTTTCTAAGACAAACATAAAAGGCAAACACAAATAAACACAGAAAGCCGCCCAGCTTTGCCACACTCACATTTATACCAAACTAAAAAAACCCTTCACATTCTATACAAAATCAGAAACCCCCTAACACATCTTCATATGATAAAGCCCCCACATCGACCACGCGGTCATCGCGCCCGTGCCAAGTCCTCTTTCAAATGTTCGAAAAAGAAACGAAACTATTACTTCATTTATGCTCACTCAGTACTGTTGTTATTTCACTTGTACACTGTTGATTAACGTTCCAAATTTTAACTGTGAGGTCGGCCGACCTAAAGACAAAAACTGTTAATGAAATTTAGACGAACCGCATGCGGTTGGTTGGTAAGAGGTACTGGGCAGAAGTTGGTTCTCTGTTTCCTCTCCACAGTTTTCAACACTGGAAACCACTGCCATGGGCGTCGTCGCCGAAGCTTCAGCCCATGCTCTGCATGTTATTTTTTTGAGTCAATGCCGCATATGATCTGTAGGCATTGGCTGACGTCATTTAAGTGGGCCGGACGTTTGAGTGATGCCAAAGGGGCGATGAATAAATTGTTCGCTCTAGCCATCTTGTTTTTTGTTGAGAGCGTCCTTTTGAGCGCGCTTGCGTGGGTATTCGCGCCTGTGCGTCGACACACTTGCAAAGTTCTTAGAATTTTGGTGGAGGTAAATTCTTCAGCCGTGTTACACCACTGATTGCGTTTCGCTTTGTTTCCAACTGTTTCTCAACACTGGTCTGTTATACGGACAAATCCGTTGCACAATAATACATTTTTACATTATTTTATACAAACCCGCCCGAAACCGAAATGACTAAAAATATATATATATACCAAACGGTTAAAACAAAAACACCCAAAAATCGACCCGCTACAATACCCCCTCGATGAGAATTCTGCTGTCCATGACAGAAGAAATCTCATCGATAAACCCCGAAGAGGACCGGTGAGGAACTGGTGCCTACAACCCCCTTGTTCTTAATCTCATGGGTACATGACCCCCCTGGCTCAGCGACCATGGACTCATCTGAACGAGATCACTGGACTTCTCCGTTAGAGATCCCAACACCGAGAAATCGATCAGACTCGCACCACAGCCCACCTTGCCTTCTAACATGCTACCCCCAAAAATCCTCAATCCCTGGCTAAAATCGTTCCAGCTCCTCCGCCGATGTGGATCCCCTTTTTGCAAGCTGGGCTGCCTTTGGCAAATACTGGGCTCACACACTCTAACATTACCTATTACCATAACACATAAGAATAAAACTTTCTTTTAAAATTTTTCAAAAATTTAAAAAATTCAAAATTCAAAAAATAATCGTTTATCAAAAAATTCTCTTCCTCTTTTTTCTAATTTTTGTTTCAATGACTTAATCTAGACATTTCTAATAACATAAACTCATCCTTATTCTAACAGGAGAAACACTTATAGTCTACCAATATGAAGCAATACAATAAAAGAAACATCATTAATACATACACAATAACATAATCATTACTCAACATATTCACTCGCTGGCAGGCGAAAAACAAAAAAAAAATTTTTTTTTTTTTTTCAAAAAAATTTAAAATTTTCAAAATTTTAAAATTCAAAAAAATTATTCATTAAATATTTATTAAATTTATTTATTAAATAACATTTATTAAAATTATTCAAATATTGGTTTGAATTTATTAAACAAACAAATCACAATTAGCTTCCTACTATACACAAGCTTAGTAGGTGTATGAACTCATCAGCTGATCATAACTAGGTCAAGTCCAAAACCCTTGACCTACATATGTTATGTATGATTTCTGAAAACACTTTAAATATCTGTAATATCCTACCTTGAAATACAAAACATAATAAACAAAATATTAATACAAATAATAAACAGATTGACATTTAAATTATTTAAAACAAACAATTCTTGACTTTACATTATTTTCAAATTTTATCAAAATTCTGTCACTGGTTTAAAAAACAATTGTACATTCTTTATTATAAATTCCTCTTTCTTTTCAACAATCTTACTTTAATATACTGTGGGTGATGTAAATTATTTATTCTCGTTTTTCTGTATTAGATTTCTATACCTATATAAACTTTCTCCCTCTGACTCTAATATTCATCAACTCAATTATCATGACACCCATCTCTACCAAAATATCTACTAATCAGGACACTCTAATCCACAACTTACCATTTAACTCAAAACGCCGCCTTCTCTACATATATGAAAAAATACTCTCTAACCCTTTGTACATAGGATACGTGTTTCCTTCCCAAAAACTCATTTCCCTTATTTTGGTCCCTGGACTCCCCCTAGGTAACCCTTTCCGGCGCCAATCGGTCCCTATCCCGTCCCAACCCTTGTTGCGGACTCCTACATTACACTACCCTCTAATACAAAATTGCCTTCCCCAAAAATCTCAATCTCATTACATTACTACAAATACACAAAATAACCTCATTAACTATAAAAACAACAATATATCATTCAAAATCTACATAAAGTCTCCATTACCACTGTGTCAACATCTATATTTCACAAAATCCTGTTATATCACATCAACCAAAAACAACATTACATTATATTCATCTCCATCATTTCACATTTAACGTTTAATTCAACTTGGACAGGTCTGCATGTCCCATAAAACATTTATCACCCACAAATTATCTTTTATTAATTTGCATACTCTTTTTATCTTTACTTCAAAATATCTGTAGTACACTAAACATTAATTACTTGTAACATTTATAAACCAATATACCAGTGACATGGTATTGTTGATCAGCTGATACCTAACATAATTAAAACACCATGGATACCTTTCAAAATTGAACAGTTACATGTAATACATTATCAACACTTACTTCTATTATGTTGATTGCCTGCCAGGCGTCTAATGATTGGCTTAGAAAAAAAATTACACACATAATGAAAATACATTTTATCAACAACTATATCTAACACACAACAATAAAATGATACCTTTAAAATTATAGTATGAACACCTTGATTTACGAGTCTGAGCATATAATTATGTGGACAGAGCACAAGCATTTTTGATTGGATTAAACTTTGAATAAGCAAAACTTTTACGTCATAAGATTTTAAAATTCGTGACTCCTTTACGTCACCTCCCTGCCACACACACTATTTCAGATTATGGAGGACTGTCTCGCCCTTTCGCTTCCACAGAGACGGTATATTTTGGAGCAGGTTTTTACCTCTCCGTGTCTCTGCTTCCGCTGTTAAGTTTTAACATTGGTGAACATCATCATGTTCTCGTTAATAATCATGCACCCTTAAACGGTTCTACCACCTGGCTCTGCTGTTCCTACTCGAACAGAGTGGCAGCCGCTGTTCCATAGTTTGGTGATTCCCCCTTTTTATTACCCCCCATCAATTTCAAAATACACCTTTACAACGATAACAGCTATGGCCAGTTATGGTCAGCGCGTAATCGTAATGTGCCCCAACCATAGCTGTTAAAGCTAAACCAATTCCACGGTCAGGGTTCGGTGAGGCCGTGACCGCCCGAAAATTTGGGGAATCACAAGTAAAATATCTTTCGTAATATTAAATTTACGAATTTATATTTAAATGACAATATTAATTTAGATGGGGTTTTTAACCCACTTTATATGTAAGCTTAACCATTATCAACATAAAATATTACATACAAAATCTACAACCTTCCCCCATAGCAGTTCCACACTACACTGTTATAATACATCACATAACACAATACACAAATAGCAATAAACCTGGATTATTAGCATACATCAAACAAACAATTCTCTTTTAAATAATTTATATAAAAATTTATAAACATTATTATTTAAAATTTTTCATTAACTCTTTTTATTTATCATCATGATGAATTTATCCTGTGTTGTAATCAGATTTTCAAAAATTCTAAATTTATTATTAATACATATTTTTAATCATTATGTTCCACAAAATAAACCATTTACCATTTATTTACTTATTAATTATTATTAAATCAAAATCTCACCAAACAATTTAATTACCTTATAAAATTCAAACACATAATATTCAATCACACTATCTACACATCTCCACTTATTTAATTCAATTTATTATTAAAATTAAATATTCATTTGATTATTAAAATAACATATTTCAATTATTATCAACATTCTACAAATCATTAACTATTGTCTTCATAATTATTTTGTTATTTAATTAGAGTGCAAAAATATTAATAATATTATTATTATTAATACAACATTTTCTAAAACATATACACATTACATTTCACAATACACACAAATGAATTCAATATTATTTACAAAATATACGTCAAAACTGTTCAAGTGTATCTCACTTCAGATGTCCAAATCAGCAAGGTCATTACCAACAATTTATAAAATTCAAACAAGGTCTATACACTGATATTCTAGTTCAGCCACCATCGTCAAAAATTAATCTTGGTTCTAAATAACACTTTTGCTTTTTATTTACAAACAAATGGTTACTTTGTGTGTCATAACCAGAACAACCAAATTCACTCATTTTACCAGAATACTCATTAAACCAGTCTACGTTAGGTATTTTTGTTAAGTCTCCGTCATTCCATTCATTCACTATCGGTCTAATTATTTTTATCAAATCATTGTAATCATTATTATTCAAATATATTTCTAAGCCTTCTTTCCATTCATCATACTTTCTATTTAAATTATACAATTCTGTTACATACCATTCTCTATTTACCTCTCTCTCTTCATAACACCACATCACACTCTCACAATTATTCCGGACAGAGGGTACACAATTACTCCACAAAAATAAACACCTCACTTCATCTACCAATACGGGACTCTTGCCCTTCAACCACAACACTTGTGGACTCAATAAATCATCATAAACATTATAAATAATAAAAGGAAAATTTGCCCTCTGTCCCCACTCTACTACAACATTATTTCTCCTCTCTCTCTCCAACTCACTGACACACATTAACATTTCATTATCAACTTCTACTCTTTCTACAATTACGTTATCACTCTCAACATTACACCATCATTTTCTAACACCACCTTTTTATTTGTATTATCATTGTTATTACTTGTCAACTCATTATTTGGCATTGCATTCATCACCTGTACTCCCATTCGCTCTACACTTTGTTCTAATTTATTTAGACTGGTCATTACTGTCTCATGGGTACTTTCTAAACATTTATTTAGTTCTTGAATCTCGTTCTTTAACTCATTATTCAGATTTTTTAACTCGTCAAATTTATTATTTTGTACTTCTAATTTGGTGTCAAAGTCATTGCTCAATTTAATTTGTTCGTCTAACTTTACATCAAATTTATTGAAACTGGTACAAAGAAATTGGATCATTTTCGTTATATCTTGATCTTCAGATTTTTTAATCGGGACTGGTGTCGACTGACTTTCTGTTTTATTGTCAGTGAAGCTGACTTCACCATTATTATTTTTACTTTCTCTATTCGATTTTGGGGTCGTTTGGATCCCCGAATCATCTGTACTATCTTTTTCATTTATACTACTTGTGTTTAAAGTTTTGTCGCCTTGACCTACATTCGGCGTTGAATGTACTTCAAAACTATTCACAACAGCTGATTCATTTAATTCAGCTATTTCGCTTATCACAGTCGAGTCGGACAAATCGACTCCGTTCTCTGCTGTATTTTCCATTATTATTATTGTTTTTAGGTATTTATTCTGTTTACAATATAAATAATATATATTTTAAATATGTATTTATATTTTAAATATTCTTTACTTACTTAGCGTAACTTAACTTTACATAAGTATCTTTTGCGTATTCTCACACAACTTCCAAATTACGACTGCATCCCATTCATAGGTATGGAATTTATTTTATTAAATTCGTCCCTTTCGTGGCGCCAATGAAACTTTCTATATTAAATGATATCGTATTAATTTAAAATCAATGTTAATCCACTCCTACTTACCATCGCGTGGCTTCAAGGTTGCGTCATACGTATGTTTGGGATGCAGACGTAATTTCTTAAGGTTGTGAGAATAATTTGCACAACACATTTATATGAAGAGAATTTCCATTTAATATTTTACTGTTACTTTAGTGAAATTAAGAACAATACATTTAGTAAATACATGTTTCAGGTGTTGTGCAACACGTGACTCTGTTGTAATCTGGCTTACAATCTACGGCTTACCTTATTTTTTCTAAGACAAACATAAAAGGCAAACACAAATAAACACAGAAAGCCGCCCAGCTTTGCCACACTCACATTTATACCAAACTAAAAAACCCCTTCACATTCTATACAAAATCAGAAACCCCCTAACACATCTTCATATGATAAAGCCCCCACATCGACCACGCGGTCATCGCGCCCGTGCCAAGTCCTCTTTCAAATGTTCGAAAAAGAAACGAAACTATTACTTCATTTATGCTCACTCAGTACTGTTGTTATTTCACTTGTACACTGTTGATTAACGTTCCAAATTTTAACTGTGAGGTCGGCCGACCTAAAGACAAAAACTGTTAATGAAATTTAGACGAACCGCATGCGGTCGGTTGGTAAGAGGTACTGGGCAGAAGTTGGTTCTCTGTTTCCTCTCCACAGTTTTCAACACTGGAAACCACTGCCATGGGCGTCGTCGCCGAAGCTTCAGCCCATGCTCTGCATGTTATTTTTTTGAGTCAGTGCCGCATATGATCTTCTGTAGGCATTGGCTGACGTCATTTAAGTGGGCCGGACGTTTGAGTGATGCCAAAGGGGCGATGAATAAATTGTTCGCTCTAGCCATCTTGTTTTTTGTTGAGAGCGTCCTTTTGAGCGCGCTTGCGTGGGTATTCGCGCCTGTGCGTCGACACACTTGCAAAGTTCTTAGAATTTTGGTGGAGGTAAATTCTTCAGCCGTGTTACACCACTGATTGCGTTTCGCTTTGTTTCCAACTGTTTCTCAACACTGGTCTGTTATACGGACAAATCCGTTGCACAATAATACATTTTTACATTATTTTATACAAACCCGCCCGAAACCGAAATGACTAAAAATATATATATATACCAAACGGTTAAAACAAAAACACCCAAAAATCGACCCGCTACAGCGTGTTCTCATGTGTTGAGGTTAATGCATTTGTTGTCATTTCTAAGTAAAAAGTGAAAATGTCTCGTGCTACTTTTAATGATAAGGAAATAGCAGCTATTGTAGATGACCGAGATTTTCTTTTGGGTGATGAAGATTCATTCGACAGTCACAGTGACGGTGATAATGACAGATACAGCGGTTCTGACATGATTCTGAACTGGACAAGATGTCAAACAACTCAACGTTTGTCTTCACAGATAAGCCAGAAGATATTCTACAGTGGAATAAAGTAAGTGATCTTTTCACAAAGAATACTATAAAACTTAATTCTGTTCCAAATGTTACAGGTTACAGAAACAAAAAACTGTAATGGACTTGAACCAGTTGATGTTTTCTATAAGTTTTTCCCTGTGAATATATTTGACTTTGTAGCTGAACAAATTTATATTTTAACCAATGTGTAGATAAGACTAGGCTTTCCACCTCATTCTAGGGTAAGAAAGTGGGTAGATGTCTCTTCTAATGACATCAAAGCATTTGTTGCAGCTGAGATAGGAATGGGGTTATGTAACAAAAGCAAAATACCTTCTTATTTTCAGAATACTTTCTGGCTCACAAGAACTCCAGGATTCAGAGAACTTTTTACAACAAGCAAATACACCCTTATTAAATAATTTTTACATTTTAATAATAATGAAAATCAAGTCAAAAAAGGAAATATTGGTTATGACCCACTATATAAAATTAGGCCAATTATTGACATGACAAAAGACACTTATTTACAGGTATTTGAACCTTGTCAGGCTTTGTCTGTTGATGAAACAATGGTGAAATTTAAGGGTAGACTAATCTTTCAAACAATACTTACCTTCCAAGCCTTCAATCAAATGGGCAATAAAGATCTGGTCACTGATTCTGACACTGGGTACCTTTTACGATTTTCAGTATATACAGGACGGGAGATACAACAAGAATGTAAGGATGAAGGTTTAGCCGAAAGAATTTATTGGTAGGTCTAGCAAACAGAGGACATGTTGTTTACATGGATAATGTTTATTCAAGTCTAAACTTGTTCTTAGAGTTAAAAAATAGGGGCTTTGGTGCATGTGGTACAGTTCGTGCTAATCGTAAAAAATTGCCACATGAAATGAAATACTTGAAGAAAAAGAAAGCCAATTTGCCAGATATTTGGATAGAGGAAGAATACAAAATGCTTGCTTGTTCGTGGCAAGACACAGGTAGGGTCAATATACTTTCAACAGTGGGTGATGCTGGTGTAACTGAGGTTGATGTAAAGTCAAAAAAGATCCACGAAAGGTAATAAAACCCAATGTTCAGTTGTTGTACAACAAAAACATGGGGGGAGTAGATCACTTTGACCAGTACTGCTCTACCTACCCATATGGCCGAAAATTACAAAATGGTACCAAACCATTTGGCACTTTCTTATTGAAGTTGCTCTTGTCAATGGGTGTATTTCTTATAACCTTGTAAACCCTACCAACACAGTGTCCCATAAGAAATTTAGAGAAATGGTTATAGATGGGCTAATTGTGAATTATAAAAAATTGTCAATCCACAAAAGAGCATGAAGAAAAATAACTACTGGTAACGCTGAAATTGATAGATTATGTGGACGCCACTTTCCAACACAGTTTGAGGATGTCACATAAACCAAATTGTATAGTTTGCAGTATTATGCCATTATCATGCAAAAAGAAGGGTAAAGGTATATGTGAGAGAAAACAAACAACTTTTTACTGCTCTGACCATTGTGATAAGCCTCCCCTGTGTGTTACTCCTTGCTTCAGGATTTACCACACCAAACAAGTATATAAAAAAGCATGCCATGCTAAAAATAAAGAAAAAAATTATAAAGCTATTAAATTTTAATAAGCATGAAATTCTGTTAGTTTCGTAACTAAAAGACTATACCATTATAGACAAATAAGTGCGGACTAGTAATGTAAATTTCTTGAAATCGATAAAAATTTTAAACATGAATTTTTGTATAAATAAATATTTTAAGTGAAATTTTAGTTACTGAATACATATATGTGCATAATAAGTGATAGAAAAAACAATATATAATAATAGAAGAACTGATTGTGACAAGCCCAGCTGAATCATCAACACACAAAAGAAGGTATGTATGCATTTAAATAATTACATTTCTAGATAGTTCAGAAATCTTTTACAAAAAAATAACTAATTTATACAGCCATTATATAAGCTAACATAATAAATAAATAACAATATAAATTGAATTTGGTTTTTTGGCCAAAAATACAACTTTCCAAGTATTAGTCCAAAAATTAATGAGCAGCGAAAGGGTTAAATTAATAGAATCAGATAAAGAATTAACTAAATAAACAGATAAAAACTATCAGAAGGTGTGACGTGTGATCTGAAGATTTGTATCACATAATGTAAAGCAACATATAAAGTAACCTACTTGTAGAATGAATCTTATATAATTGTGAATAACATTACTGTAAGAAAATTGAAAAGTTACTACAAAGAACTGTATATTGTGAACAAGTTTTAATAATAAATGATATTAAAAGCATTATGTTAGAAAAAGCTTTCAACTAGAAGGAAAAATTAAGAAATAATATGTAAGAAAAATGAAACGCATTTAAATATGTTTCTCCTGAACATATACAACACTAATGTAATTCAGAAAACATTAACTATGTCAATCACTCATTCATAAATAATAAATTTCAACCAACATACAGTAATACAGTAGAGCGTCAATAATTCGGACGTCAAAAATCCGGATCGTCGATAATCCGGATTCGATTCTGGCAAAAAAAAAAATCGCATGAAGTGAATACATTTGTTTAAAAGCATCGGCACAACTGTAAAACTCGCTGTGCCCTACAGAGTGGAGCACGAATTGCGTGTTGTGTGGAGGAGGAAGGGGGCAGTGAAAGCGGGAGAATCAAGGTCGCACAGTCACATGTATACCTGCTACCCTGCCCCTGTCAGTACTGTATGATTTACTGTACAGTAAACCCTCGATTTAACGGACCTCGGTTTAAAGGGCTTCAGGAAAAAATGTATTAGGCTTTTGAAACGTATAATGTGCATAAACTGCAGACTCTCCTGTTCTGGCGATATTGCTTGGCTATCGCAGCATTCTTTATTCGTTTCATTTCTTCTTGTTTTGAAACACGCAAATTTTCTCATCTTCAATTGTATTTGATGAGAACGGAGTATTCCTGTCTTTGCGTTGTTGTTGACGCAGGCGTCGCACAGTGGAAGACATCATGACGACTAACACTGAACAATATACACTGATATGCATCTTATTTCACTGTGAAATATTCGTCCATCGGCTAATACAGCAAGCATTACAGTGGCACGTAATTTTTCATTTCCCGTAATCTTTACCGTTACAGATTTGGTTCCCTTTTGGTCCACCGTAAATATACGTAAATAAAAAATACGGGCGTTTCATCGGCATTTCCCATGTGTTCAAGTGAATAATTATGCTTCTTGCGTAAATGAATGACAAACCACTGATACTGTAGGAGTTTTCTTCGTAGTCACTCGGTAGTTTTAGCGCGTGATGTACGTCATTTAAGCGCAAATCCATTTCGCCGCATTCGTCTTATACACCCGAAGCTGGCTTTAAAACCGGAGACTTTTAATTCTTCTGCAATATCTAAAGCTTTTAATTTTAAAACATGTCTAATGACAGGGAGTCCTTGCCTTCTTAAAAGCTGTATGTATTCACAGACGCTGGACTCTACTGCTACAAAACGCCCAACTTGAGGTCCCGCGCGCGAATGCTCGTTGCGTAGTATTTCCATTTAAAAGTCGTTCCTTCTGTTTTCTCCATCGTCGAATACAGGATTCATCAATATCGAATTTCCTTGCGGCTTCGCGATTGCATGTTTTTTCTACATTTTGTATCACAATTAATTTATAATTCGCATCGTACGGGTTACGTTTAATTTGATTTGACTGCGTGCCTTTAGTCTCCACAATATCACTCATACCGCAAACGCACTACAAAAACGCCGAATGAAAACAAAGTATAGATAAGCGATGTTGTCGCTGTTACAATAGAAAACCACACTGGCAGTTTACCTGTTATTTAGAAACATGTTACACACCCTCTACTCATCCTTTGTCTTGCTGCCTACAGAAGGGTGCGAGCACGCGCGTGTTCGCACGCACTTACACTTTATCTTCCTATTCTTTCTTCAGTTTGCTGTTAAAACATTCGGTTGTAGTCGTAAATCATAACGCCAGAGTTAACTACAGCCAGGCAAACTGCTGTTGCTCAGGCAGCAAACAACTCATAGATACGAAAAGCGTTCGTCCCGCCAGAAGTCAGGTATAACTTCGAATTTCATTAGCGCGCGAATTAAGGCCGCAGGCCAAATTAGCGACCATGTTTTTAGGAGAAAAAGTGTGGCTTGTATTCGGAACAATACGGTATTTGCATGATATTAATAGTATTAAAATTTCAAGTGTTATAGGCCTATTTGATTTAAATATATCCTCAAAAAACAAAATTTGCGATTTAACGGACTTTCGATTTTACGGACACCCCTCAGCCCCAATTAGTCCGTTAAATCGAGGGTTTACTGTACGTATTTTTATTACTGTACTTTACTGTATTTTGTTGTAGGTCTAGATTTACTGTACATAAAATAAGACAGTCTGTAAATGCAATACTGTACATACAGTATGTTATCTGTAATTGAAAAACGCAAAAATTTAACTAAATTAATGGTTTTATTCATCCGCTCCACTTCTGTAACCATCAGAGTGAATTATGAACAATTTAGCAAGTTTTTTTTACTGAAGACGTTTACCGGCGATTTTATTGGTTCATTTCGAAAATCCGGACAATTTGATAATCCAGAAGGGGTCCGGTCCCAATTAATCCGAATTATTGACGCTCTACTGTATGTCCAAACAAGCAAAAAGAACAAAGAGATATCCAAGCACTGAGGAAGGGAATACAACAGGTCCACAAACTGTAATGTTTGTATGTCCAGATCATGGGTTTGTGTATGTTTAAAATATTAATTATGTAACTTTCAAAATAATTATGAAACAAAATATTTTTTATGAAACTTATGGGTTTAGACATGCAAATTTGCAGTTGTTAGAAAGAATTTATAGTTTTTCACTTGAAACTGAGAAATTACTATTCTTATATTAAAACGTTTAGTAATGAATGGGAAAATGGTTCACTATACACTTGTCAAAGTATTTGTCTTAATAATTAGCACTAGAGCATTATGTAAAACCTTTGTCGTTCTAAATGCATATTGTATTTTCTTATTTACAGTATAGTATTATTATGTATTTATTAGTACTTTTAACTGTACCATAAAAAAGTAAATTTTATCTGTTATTTGTGCAAATGTTACATTTTAGTTTGTGCAACAAAAACTGCTAATTAATAAATACAATTAATAACAGAAATCGTTTTTTTCACCAAGTTTCTATCCACTTACCAAATAAAAATAAATGTATGGGGAAGTGTGTTTCTTTTTAATCAAATTAACTAATACACTTAAAATTTAGAAATTGAGATTGTCAATATGAAATGTTAATATTTTTATTGGTGGAGTGGTTTGAAGAGGAGGAGGGGTACCAAAAAAGCCACTTGCCTGGGTGAAAATTTTATATTGAGCTGCCCTCCAATATAACAATGCACACACACATACACAATAACAAATATTAGAAACAAAACATTATAACAGTTGAGATTATGAAGCATTTGACAAAGCACCAAGCTAATGTGTGTGATTTTAATATCAGCAAACGTTTCAACCGGGACTTTGCCGGCCATCTTCAGTGCTGACAACAAGCTAACAAACAATAACACAGTTGTCAGGTTAATGACCACAGTACGTTGGTAAAGGCTTTACTTTAGTGAAGGGGGGGATTAGTGGTGTAGAGGTCTTTCTGCCACATCTAGTATGTTTCTGGAAGTCCAGCTTTTCAGTGACAATTTGATTTCCTCAATTGTAAAACTTGAGGAAATGCAATTAAAAAATCTCAGATATCAACAATTCACTGACAGTCATAAATTCTTCCTTTAACTTTTTCTATCAGTTTGTCTGTCATTACATTTGGCCATTCACTATGCCATCATCATGGATATTGGTTCAAACAAATAGTATTAACGTCTAATTTCACTGTCATTTATAATATTGGGACAATAAGTCACACAGAATTATCTATGAATTTCAATATCAGTATTGTATTTTAGAAAAAATCTCACATATGACAAGATTGTTTATTACAGCCCTATTGTGACAGGAACATTATTATTGCAGGAAAAATTTGGACTGTAGTGTGTGTTCACCCCCCACTTTTCTATTCACAATAAGTAGTAACAAACAGTGCTGTCTGCTGAATGTAAATGAATTGTGTGCTATCCTGTAAAGTCCTACAGACCATGGTTCAAACACTCTGTAAAAGTAATTTGTAAGCTTTGCTCTATAATCAAACACAATAATATTGTTTTATAGTTATATGTACCTTAACGCAAAATATACAATATAATAAAATCAATTTGCTTTTATAGAACAAATAATAATAATTAATTACATAGTATGTTATAATTGTTTTTCAAAGGTCACAGTGCATCACCTGGCAAGGAGTGAGTTGCTAAGTACTATCCACTTCTTTGTATTTGGCCCACTCACCTCGTACCATACCTTATAATAACACGTATATATATTCAGTTTACCTGCATTTACTTGAACATCAGCTCCACTCTTCTTTCCTGCATCACAAATATCTCACTGACAGTATCATAAAATTACAGTTTGTTTTTTAATTTAAACAATACATCTTTTTCAACTGACAAAAAACTTTAGTCACTCAACCTCTCTTGTATAAGCATGCTTTGAAGGAAAGTGCTGATCCTTTTCAGGGCGGAAAGGGAACATTCAACAGAGCTTATAGTACAAGGAATTGCCAGTATGAGCTTAGCAAGCTTGCACACTTAAAATCATGTATTGTGTGTGTTATACTGTAGCGGGTCAATTTTGGGTCCTTTTATTTTTTACGGTATGGGGCATTGGTATTTTTATTTATTTTGTTTTGTGCGGGAGTTTTATTTAAACATTGTGAAATTTCATAATACGACAAAGATTCATTTCATTATAACAGAACACGTATTGAGAAACAGTGGTGTAACAAAGGCGAGACGCATTTACTGTATTGTGTCATTTGGCTAAGGAATTCGCATCTCCCCGAAATTCGAAGAACTTTGTGTATGTGTGGCAACGCCCGCACGTAACGTTTCAAGGCAGAGCGCCGGAGTGACGCTTTGAAAACTCAAAGTCGAGGCAAAACATGGTGCTGGGACGAAAAATTAGTAGCTCTAAACAACTGGCTACCGGAAACGTCGTTAAACCCCGCCTACTACTAATGACATCAGCAGAGCAGATGCAAATATTGTCCTCTGGTACCACACATATACCAGCTATAGTCCCTGCATAAACTGAATATGCCTCAACAAATGAGCATGAACGGCGACTAAAACCCGGTGGCCGTGAGTACGCATATCCTGCCGCTCAAAGAGACACACTGCCCAGTTCCACTATTGTTGCCGGCCGGCAATGAGCTGAGTAAGCTCTCTCCAAAGTTTTTTTTTTGTTTTCCCCGTAAAGGGTGTAAGAACAGTGGAAAAAGTTGGTGACCGACATCAATCCAGAATGAAGCAATAAGTAAAGTATTTTTCGGACATTGAGAAGACAAACATTTACTGAAAACGATGAGTGCGCACGCGAACACGTGGCCGGGGTTCAAGTTAAGGGCTGGGAATTTTATTCTAAAAGGTCAATGGGTTAAATAAATTGTGTGTATGTTTGTATGGGTAAAATATTGCAGGCTGGGCAGTCTGAATGAAATAGATTAAGGTAAGCAAGTAGAATAAGATAGAATAGGAGTGTTATTAATGTAATGAATCACAAGATAAAGAAGAAATTATTACGAAGTTATTTTATATACGAAAGTATGGTAAAATTTGTTGAAATTTAAATGATTTAAAAATGAAATTAAAATGTAAATTCTCTTCATTTAAAATGTGTCAGAATAATTATTTCGTAACCTCACACTGTTTCTGATCTCGCTTATAGAACTCTGGGGGGACCCTTAGGAATAACGGTAAGTACAACAAGTGAATTAAATGTATAAATAAGTATTTATACAAATGGCGGCCCGAACAACGACATTATATAAAATAATTATATAAATAAGCCAGATTTCAGAAACAGAGTGGGTATCGAAAGAGTAGAAAATACGTAAAATAAGGTTATGTTGTAACTATACGTGGTAGAAAAAATTTTACAATAATTTTAAATATAATATGAATATGTAATATTTAATATACGAAAACATTTTTGAAAGAAATAGAAATATTTAAACAAAAATTAAAATGGCAGATAACGAGAACGTCAGTCTAGCTGACAATACTAATGAAAGCCAGACAAGCGCAACTGAATCACAAATTATGAGTGGAGAAATTATTCACTCGACGCCAGTCCCGACTAACAGGGCTGACGAAAATCAAATAGTAAAAATGATGCAGACGCTTTTTAATATACAAAATAATAAGTTCGATGAGAAATTTAGTAAGTTCGATGAGAAATTTAGTAACCTTGATGAAAAATTTAGCGAACAGAAAAACGAAATTAGAAATATCCAAAATAATCTTAACGTGCAATTTGATGAAGTGAAAAAAGAAATTCAAGAACAAGGCTATATTTGTGATAAAAGATTAAGTGAAATAGAGACGCGGTTAGGCGAAATAGAATTAAAAAATGAGAAAGTAATAAACAAATTAAAATCGAACAAAGATGACAGGGTAAGTAGTAGTGGAAATGATAATTTAAATAATGGGTTTACAAGTAATAACAATGATAATACAAATAAAAATATGGTGTTAGAAAATGATTGTGTAGATGTGGAGAGTGATAACGTAATTGTAGAAAGAGTAGAAGTTAATAAGATGTTTGTGTGTGATGAATCAGAGAAAGAGAGTAGAAAGAATTTACAGGTAGAGTGGATGCAGGGGGTAGATTTTTCCTGTAATGTTGTAGTGGGGGGTGAAGAAATGGCTTCACGTGAGTATTTGGAAAAGTATAGGTTTGCAGATAAAGTTCCCTTGGTTTTTTGTGCACTTCATAGGTGGTGCCATAATGATGAATTAATGTCCCCTGCATATTTTGAGAGAGAGTGTGTAGCGTGGTATGATGGTGAGAAATGTTTTGAGAAAGAGAGAAATAGAGATATTTAAAGTAAAGAGAAATTACGAAGAATTCATAGAAAGGCTAGGCATAGAGAGAAATAATAATAATAATGAGTACTTACCTTACAGCGAAACTGAGATAGCAGTAGATGATGTTAATGATGATAATATAATTCACCTGATTTTAACAGAATATAATAACGGCGACAGGACCATACTCGAGCGTGACCAGGTATATGGGGGAATAATATGGAATAATCATATTAATTCAAACGATATTGTAGAAGAATATGACAAGACAGGTAATCATTATGTTTATAATCATGAGATTATGTATGTAATTGTAAATGACTGGTATAATCATAAGATTAGACTATTATTTGACGATATGGGGTAATTGTTTATTGTGTATTGTTCATGAACATTTAATGATATGAATAATATGGTTTTGAAGTGCATTATCTTATGGAACGATTTGTGGTTAATGATAAGAAATAATAAATTGGACTGTATATATTTTTTTTATGCATTACTGTCATTATGTTAAGTGTATTTGTGTATTACATTATGGTATACTATGTGTTATGTAAACCATGTGTTTGTATAGGAGAAATTGATAACATTAATTGTCAATTAAATTGAATTTGCAATTAACCAGTATAAATTAATAATAATTATAAAATTTGACAGACTAATTAAGCGATGAAAATAATTGTGAACTGTTAAATAATTGAATTAAATGATTGAAAAATAATTACTTAATTAAGGTCATATAAAAGAAAGTTTGAGAATGAAGTTAAATGATTTTATGAAATTAAGATTCTATAATGATTGGTAGATGATTAAACAGATAATACGTTCAAATTGAGGTATGTTATTATAAGGGGAGAAGTGATGAATTTTCTAGTGTTATATCAAGGTAAAATGTGGAAAATAGATTTTGGGTGATAATGAAATAAGACAGGTGAGTTGAGTAGAATTAAAGTAAATGGGAGTTAAAGAGAATAAGAATTTGAAATACTAGTGAAAAACAAAGAGGGTATTTGATATTTTAGGGACACAGTAGTAGTGAGTATATGTAGAGATGAGCAATGTGAATGAGATTTAAACATATTTGTTGATGATATTTTGTAGTAAGGGTGAGGTGGTAAGGTGTGAGCAACGTGCGGCGTGGCGAGAGACCAGCGTGCGGCGTTGTGGCGGGAATAGAGTAGTTTGAGTGAGCGTTTGCTGATATTTTGGAGGGGCATTGGCTCGTATGGGTATAGCCAGGTAGGGAACACACATCCTAGTACAAAGATGAGCGGTGCCAGAGGTAAGTGGAATTAGTGAAAGGTATTTATAATTGAGAGATTGGTGTCATAAATTGTTAATAGTGGTTGTTAGTAGTAAGAAAGGGAGTCAGATGATAAATGTCTATTCGATTGAAAGTATAGAGAATACAGGTGTCACCCAGACTAAGCAATGATTAAAATGTGAAGCGTTAGATAGAAAATTCATAGTGGAAAGGCACTCAGAGATATAATGTAACAGGAAGGTTAATAATAAATTTGAATTGCATAGAATCAAATGATAAATAATTGATGGTTAATTAATAACAGTTCAATTGAAATTAAAATGTAATGTTTATAATTTTATCAAGATGTAGGGTATGTAGATGTTACCAAGGTTAAATATGATTGGGTTATTTTAATGTAATAATAGCAATGCTAATTATATATGCATACAGATCTAGTACAGTCATTGAGAATAAATAATTTACACCACCCACAGTAAGGGAGAATCAGATTATTAAATAGAGTGATTTATAATAAAGATATAAAACTTTCATTTTTTAAACCAGTGACAGAATGTTGATAAAATGTGGAAATAATGTAAAGTTACGAATTGTTTATTTTATTATTATGTAAAGGTCAATTTGCTTATTATGTATTAATATTTTGTTTATTTTAAATGTTTGATTTTATTGTTTTGTGTTTCTAGTTAGATTGTTACAGATGTTTAATGTAGTTTCAGAAAGCATACCTAACATATGTAGGTCAAGGGTCTTGGACTTGACCTAGTTTAGATCAGCTGATGAGGTCATACACCTACTAAGCTTGTATAGTAGGAAGCCAATTTGATTTGTTTATTTAAGCAATTTAAACCAATTTTCAAATAATGTCTAAATATGAAGGAAACATTTAAATAAATTTAAATTTTTTTTGAATTTTAAAATTTTTGGAAATTTTAATGTTTTGAAAAAAAAAAAAAATCTGGATTTTTCGCCTGCCAGCGAATGAATATTTTTGAGTAATGACTATTTTATTATGTGTGTACTTAACATGTTTATTTTTATTGATTGATTGTATTGCATTGTACTGTTAGACTATAAGTGATTACATGTTAGAGTAAGTATAGGTTTTGATTAGGAGAAAGGTTTAAATTAATGCATTTTAAGTCATTTTAAAGAAAACAGAAAAACCAGGAAGAGAATTTTTTGAGTATATTATTTTGAATTTTGATTTTTTTAAATTTTTCATAAATTTTAAAAGACTTTTCAATTTTACAATGTACTATGTCAACATGTAATGTGAGTGTGTGTGA
Organism: Magicicada septendecula; assembly: GCA_034769895.1. Taxonomy (NCBI): domain Eukaryota; kingdom Metazoa; phylum Arthropoda; class Insecta; order Hemiptera; family Cicadidae; genus Magicicada; species Magicicada septendecula. The sequence goes on along the minus strand of CM068373.1, from coordinate 82,201,922 downwards.
GCCCAGTATCTGCTAAAGGCAGCCCAGCTTGCATAAAAGGGGATCCATATCGGCTGAGGATCTGGCATAATCTGAGCCAGGGATTGAGGATTTTTGGGGGTAGCATGTTAAAAGGCGAGGTGCGCTGTGGTACTTAGCTGTTCGATTTCTCGGTGTTGGGATCTCTTACGGAGAAGTCCAGTGATCTCGTTCAGATGAGTCCATAGTCGCTGAGCCAGGGGGGTCGTGTACCCATGCAGATTAAGAACAAGGGGGTTGTTGGCACCAGTTCCTCACCGGTCCTCTTCGGGGTTTGTCGATGAGATTTCTTCTGTTGTGAACAGCAGAATTCTCATCGAGGGGGTATTGTAGCGGGTCAATTTTGGGTCCTTTTATTTTTTACGGTATGGGGCATTGGTATTTTTATTTATTTTGTTTTGTGCGGGAGTTTTATTTAAACATTGTGAAATTTCATAATACGACAAAGATTCATTTCATTATAACAGAACACGTATTGAGAAACAGAGGTGTAACAAAGGCGAGACGCATTTACTGTATTGTGTCATTCGGCTAAGGAATTCGCATCTCCCCGAAATTCGAAGAACTTTGTGTATGTGTGGCAACGCCCGCACGTAACGTTTCAAGGCGGAGCGCCGGAGTGACGCTTTGAAAACTCAAAGTCGAGGCAAAACATGGCGCTGGGACGAAAAATTAGTAGCTCTAAACAACTGGCTACCGGAAACGTCGTTAAACCCCGCCTACTACTAATGACATCAGCAGAGCAGATGCAAATATTGTCCTCTGGTACCACACATATACCAGCTATAGTCCCTGCATAAACTGAATATGCCTCAACAAATGAGCATGAACGGCGACTAAAACCCGGTGGCCGTGAGTACGCATATCCTGCCGCTCAAAGAGACACACTGCCCAGTTCCACTATTGTTGCCGGCCGGCAATGAGCTGAGTAAGCTCTCTCCAAAGTTTTTTTTTTGTTTTCCCCGTAAAGGGTGTAAGAACAGTGGAAAAAGTTGGTGACCGACATCAATCCAGAATGAAGCAATAAGTAAAGTATCTTTCGGACATTGAGAAGACAAACATTTACTGAAAACGATGAGTGCGCACGCGAACACGTGGCCGGGGTTCAAGTTAAGGGCTGGGAATTTTATTCTAAAAGGTCAATGGGTTAAATAAATTGTGTGTATGTTTGTATGGGTAAAATATTGCAGGCTGGGCAGTCTGAATGAAATAGATTAAGGTAAGCAAGTAGAATAAGATAGAATAGGAGTGTTATTAATGTAATGAATCACAAGATAAAGAAGAAATTATTACGAAGTTATTTTATATACGAAAGTATGGTAAAATTTGTTGAAATTTAAATGATTTAAAAATGAAATTAAAATGTAAATTCTCTTCATTTAAAATGTGTCAGAATAATTATTTTGTAACCTCACACTGTTTCTGATCTCGCTTATAGAACTCTGGGGGGACCCTTAGGAATAACGGTAAGTACAACAAGTGAATTAAATGTATAAAATAGTTAGTTTTTGTACAATACATACTGTTTGAATGAGTTGTAGGTATAGGACTAAATCAATTTCAAATATTTTGTTTATCATTTCTTATTCAATTTTGAGAAACACTAACAACAGAACATAATTTTCTAATTTTTTATATCACATAAATATGGTCTTGTCCATTGTGATTTTGAAATATTACATTCTTTGTGTCCTTCTATAATGGGAAGACGTAAGGGGATTTAGTCAATATATATTGATCCAGAAAAGATTTATTTTCACTCATAAAAATAAGGAGTTTGTAAACATGTTTTCTATAAAATTCTGGGATGACTAGAGAACAATTAATTCATTTTTCAATCCAATGTTATAAAAAAAGAAGTCCATAAAAAATGAAACTAAAATCTTGTTCAGAAGTGAGCCCAGAAATTGTGTCCTATATTCTTCAAATTTCTGATGATATAGTAACTGAAAATATCCAGTTTTGAGGAAACCGACAATCTATCTTATAAACTATGAAATCAATTATTTCTGTATACAAATGCAGATAATTCTGCTACTATCACTGAGATAAAAAATAATTTTTCATTCTCACTGAGGAAGTGTCATTTAGGTTTCTGTTGGCCCTGATGCTTCTGTGCTAAAACATTAGCCCACATTTATGGAAATCATTGTTCTTTATCAATTTGTAAGTCATCACTAACATCCTTACTTCCTTGCTACAGAATAATATGTTGACATCCTTTATTTTTGCAGAAAATTGTACAAGCGTTTAGAACAGGTTTAGAAATTCCAAGATATTTCCTTTATTCAGAGAACTTGATTCATCATGACACTCGAATGGAAGTTCCAGTAACAAACAGCATCAATATCCATCTCAGTACTTCTTTATTCTTTCTGACCTGTTCATTGTTTCTGCTGATCTTACTTCTGCGCTGATCGTCAAGTAACAGATCAATTCGGTGTTTTCCAAAAACTTTAACTGTAGAAAACAATGGACATGACTTTGCAACATAGAATGCTTTTGCTGAGCAATATATAAATGATTTAAATTTACAAAACCATGTTTATTCCAAACTTTGCTTTTGTTGGAATACATTAAGCATGGCCAACAAAACACTGATGTTTCGCATCCTGTCAACCACTGCACTTTATCACATTGGGAAATGCAAAAATGTTTAGTATATTATATGTTTTGCGTTTATGCTGCACAACTAAATGGGTAGTGGTGAAGTAGGTCAATCTTTCCTCATTGGCTGCACCAAAAACAATGTTTCTAGCATTTTTCTGTACAGAAATATTCTCTGCCATGGCACTGCTGTATTACAGAAGTATTGAAATTTTTTGCTCACAAGTAAAATAACAAACACATGAATCACTGAAGAATTGATGAACAAATATGTACTTCTCACAAAAGTAATATAACACTAACTTGAAAGAATCACTGTTTGATACTAACTTGCCCATGTGATCTACCAAGTGAATGCCTTCCTAGCTCAAACACATGTAATTGCACCCTGCAGCTGCCAGCATGCATGCTTAAAATAGTCCATCATGTGACTACTGAAGTGTTCTGTGAAATTAAAGCAAGCCTTGGCTTGTATATTATCACTGCTGTATTGTAGGTTGCATCATCGTGTACACACTAAGGCACAAGCATCAGGCCAAGCAGTATAATAACAAGGCCCTGAAATGACAAAAGACTGATTGCAGGAATACTGAAATGACTGAACTAAAAAGATTAATATATTTGAATTATTCAATTTGAACTAGGCATGCTCTACACACCATCACACCTCGAATATTCATCTCCAATAAGGAAATGGACCTTAATTTTTGGACACACCTTTTATTATACTGAAGTAGTACCAGTGGCATGCTGACACAGGTGCAAAGTGTGCGGTGTACACAGGCACCAGGATAATAAAGGTGCCAAAAATTTCTGGCATGGAGAAAATATTTGAAAAAAAAATTAGTCATTAAGTTAATCTTTTCATTACTCTGGATGGGTATTCTCGCCAAATTTTTATGACCGTATAGGGCTTCTGATGTGTTAAGTCGCACTTCATTTTAAATTGGTAAAGTGCTCAGAACAGTGGTCGAGCAGAATTGATGTTATAAAACCCCTTTAAAAGTATTTACCTGAAGTGTATGATACTTTATTTGAAATTTGTACTGACTCTTCAAAAGTGGATGAACATTCCAAATATCAGTCAAATGTCTAGGTGAAAAAATTGCTACATTTACATTTATTTATTGTATTGGAGTTAACTATGATAGGAGTTAGAGGTATGATATTTTAAATAAAGTGAATTTTGTCAGCAAAAGTTTGCAGTCTCCATCTATGTATCTCCAACCTACTTTAAATTCAGTGAATGATCTAAATCAGTTTCTAAATTATTATAGTTCTGATAATATTTCAAAGAAATTGTAGAAAAGTTTGACACAGAATCTGTATTTTTCAATAGTAGATCACTGAGGCAACATAAAAAGACAACACAATTATATTACAAACATGAACATGAAAATGTAGTAGATCCTAAAATTTCATTTAAAGTAAATTTTTTCTCTGCATAATAGATCAAAAGGCAGCATTGTAACTTTTACTTATTTTGGATATTTGATCTATTCAGATTAAAACTCCCACTTACCTTACGACTTTGATCTGGCCGGATCGCATAGTGTGGACTAACCCATTTCGTTCGACGAACTCTGACGATACATATAACGAAATAAGGTTTTGAAAGAATTTAAATCTCAATTTTTTGGAAGAGAAAGTATTTTTCTTTTATTGATCAGCAATATTGAATTTATACGTTTTCCATATATAGGTTTTACATGTGTCACATGTTGTGCGCCATTGCACCTTGCTTGTAACTGAACTTACTAACTATGGCTTACCTTATCTTTTCTAGTACACAAACATAAAAGGCAAACACAAATACACACAGAAAGCCGCCCAGCTTTGCCACACACTCTATCATACGGTAAATGATTAAACCCTGAACATTTTAAATTACAAATTCCAAACCCCAAAAGCCGGCCACGCGGTCACCGCACACGCGCATCTTCTCCCGAGAATTGGTGATTTTAAGTTATTCCAACATTATTCTTGATGATGTTTTTTCTAAACACGACCGCGGTCATATAAATTTATACTGTTTTACACTGTTATATTAGTTGTTACATTAATTACAAAAATTTGTTTCTGAGCCCTGGTTGTCGGGCAGCCTGCGCAGGCGGGAGTCGACAACGAACTGCTGGCGTCTCTCAGTTCCCCACTCCGGGAGCATTTTAGTCAAGACGACGGACATCAATGCCTTACAGTTAGTCGTCGCTGTTTCGTCCTATGCCATGCCTGTAGTTGTTGGAGTGACGATAGCAGACGATTTCGACTAGGCACTGGCTAATGTCATAAAAGTGGGTGGGACTTAAAACAGTGCTTCCGGGGGATCTTGAAGAAAACGACAAATATTATTCTCTCTAGCCATCTTGGTTTTTTGTCAGAGCGTCACTTGGAGCGTGATTGAGCAGTTGCGTATGTGCGCTGCCACACACAGGTACAAAGTTCTCAGAATTTTGTGGAGGTGCAGATGCTCCGCCGCATTCCTCAACAACAACTGCGCCTTACTGCTTTGTTTCGAACTGTTTCTTAACACTGTTCTGTTGTATGGACAAATACGTTGCACAATACAATTATTTCGCAATGTTTTATAAAGCTCCCGACCGAAAACGAACTGAATAAAAATATATAAATGCCCCAAACGGTTAAAACAAAAACACCCAAAAATTGACCCGCTACAATACCCCCTCGATGAGAATTCTGCTGTCCACAACAGAAGAAATCTCATCGACAACCCCGAAGAGGACCGGAGAGGAACTGGTGCCAACAACCCCCTGGTTCTTAATCTGCATGGGTACACGACCCCCCTGGCTCAGCGACCATGGACTCATCTGAACGAGATCACTGGACTTCTCCGTAAGAGATCCCAACACCGAGAAATCGATCAGACTCGCACCACAGCCCACCTCGCCCTTCAACATACTACCCCCAAAAATCCTCAATCCCTGGCTAAAATTATTCCAGCTCCTCCGCCGATGTGGATCCCCTTTTTGCAAGCTGGGCTGCCTTTAGCAAATACTGGGCTCACACATACTAACATTACATGTTATCATAACACATAAAAAAAATAAAATTTACTAACAATTTAAAAAATTCAACATTCAAAAAAAATAATCTTTTATCAAAAAATTCTCTTCCTCTTTTTTCTAATTTTTGTTACAATTGACTTAACCTAGACATTTCCACTAATATAAACATTTCTATTCTAACATGGAGAATCACTTATAGTCTACCAATATAAAGCAATACAATAAAATAAACATGGTTAATACACACATAATAAAAGAATAATTATCTAACATATTCACTCGCTGGCAGGCGACAAATCAAGTTTTTTTTTTTCTTCAAAAAAAATTTAAAATTTTCAAAATTTTAAAATTCAAAAAAATTATTCATTAAATATTTATTAAATTTATTTATTAAATAACATTTATTAAAATTATTCAAATATTGGTTTGAATTAATTAAACAAACAAATCACAATTGGCTTCCTACTATACACAAGCTTAGTAGGTGTATGAACTCATCAGCTGATCATAACTAGGTCAAGTCCAAAACCCTTGACCTACATATGTTATGTAGGATTTTTTTTGAAAACACTTTAAATATCTGTAATATCCTAACTTGAAATACAAAACATAATAACATAAAATATTTAAAACAAACAAAATATTAATATAATTAATCATCAACTTGACATTTAAATTATTTAAAACAAACAATTCTTAACTTTACATTATTTTCAAATTTTATCAAAATTATGTCACTGGTTTAAAAAATAAACAATTGCATATTCTTTATCATGAATCTCTCTTTCTTTTCAACAATCTTACTTTAATATACTGTGGGTGATGTAAATTATTTACTCTCGTTTTTCTGTATGAGATCTCTATACCTATATAAACTTTCTCCCTCTGACTCTAATATTCATCAACTACACTCCCATGACACCCAACTCTATCAAAAATATCTACTAATCAGGACATTCTAAACCCCAACTTACCATTTAACACAAAACGCCACCTTCTCTACATATATGAAAAAATACTCTCTAACCCTTTGTACATAGGATACGTGTTTCCTTCCCAAAACTCATTCCCTTATGTTGGTCCCTGGACTCCCCCTAGGTAACCCTTTCCGGCGCCAATCGGTCCCTATCCCGTCCCAACCCTTGTTGCGGACTCCCCAAATACACTACCCCCTAATACAAAATTGCCATCCCCAAAAATCTCAATCTCATTACCTCACTACAAATACACAAAATAACCTCATTAACTATAAACATAAATATATATCATTCAAAACTCTACATAAAGTCTCCATTACCACTGTGTCAACATCTATATTTCACCAACTCTGTTACATCACATCAATTCAAAAACAACATTACATTATATTCACCTCTATCATTTCACATTTAACTTTTAATTCAACTTGGACAGGTCTACGTGTCCCATAAAACATTTATCACCCATGAATTATCTTTTATTAATTTGCATACTCTTTTTATCTTTACTTCAAAATACCTGTAGTACACTAAACATTAATTACTTGTAACATTTATAAACCGATATACCAGTGACATGGTATTGTTGATTAGCTGGTATCCTAACATAATAAAAACACAATGAAACTACATCAAAATTGAACAATTACATGTAATACATTATCAACACTTACTTCTATTATGTTGATTGCCTGCCAGGCGTCTAATGATTGGCTTAGAAAAAAAATTACACACATAATAAAAATACATTTTATCAACAACTATATCTACCACACAACAATAAAATTATTGCACAAATAGCAATAAACCTGGATTATTAGCATACATCAAACAGACAATTCTCTTTTAAATAATTTATATAAAAATTTATAAACATTATGATTTAAAATTTTTCATTAACTCTTTTTATTTATCATCATGATGAATTTATCCTGTGTTGTAATCAGATTTTCAAAAATTCTAAATTTATTATTAACATATATTTTTAACCATTAAGTTATTCCACAAAATAGATCAGTTAACATTTATTTATTTATTCATGATTATTAAATTAAAATCTCATCACACAATTTAATTACCTTATAAAATTCCAACACATAATATTCAATCACACTATCTACACATCTCCACTTATTTAATTCAATTTATTATTAAAATTAAATATTCATTTGATTATTAAAATAACATATCTCAATTATTATCAACATTCTACAACTCATTAACTATTGTCTTCATAATTATTTTGTTATTTAATTAGAGTGCAAAAATATTAATAATATTATTATTATTAATACAACATTTTCTAAAACATATACACATTACATTTCACAATACACACAAATGAATTCAATATTATTTACAAAATATACGTCAAAATTGTTCAAGTGTATCTCACTTCAGATGTCCAAATCAGCAAGGTCATTACCAGAATTTACAGTATCTAACAAGGTCTATACACTGATATTCTAGTTCAGCCACCATCGTCAAAAATTAATCTTGGTTCTAAATAACACTTTTCAATTGTATTGACACACATATTGTTGTCTTGTGTGTCATAACCAAACAATTTCAATTTATCTGTTATACCATAATAATCATTCACCAAGTCTGCGTTAAGTATTTCTGTTAACTCTCCGTCAGTAAATATTTCCAATATCGGGTTAGTTACTTTTGTATTATCAATTACATAATTCGGGTTTAAATATACTTCTAATATTTCTTTCAACTCCTCATAATCTCTCTTTAATTCATATAACTCTATCTCTCTCTCAACAAACAATTCTCTATTTAAATCTCTCTCATCATAGCACCATCTCATACTTATAAAATCATTTCGCACAGAGGGTATAAACTTATACAAATAAAATAAACTCAACTCTTCTACTAACACGGGACTCTTGCCCTTCAAAAACTCTTGTGACCACATTGAATCATCATAAATAATAAAAGGAAACTTTCCCCTCTGTCCCCACTCTACTACAACATTATTTTTTCTCTCTCTCTAACTCACTGACACACATTAACATCTCATAATCACTGCATTCTATACTTTCATTATTTATTTTTACCGTATCACTTTCTGATACCAATTTCTCAAACACATTATTATTCTCGTTATTATTAACATCATTTTTATTTATTAACTCATTGCCTAACACAACACTGTCATTACAGCTTTCGTTGGTATTATTCTTACTCTGTTCTACTTTATTCGAACTAATTTTTGTCATTTCATTGGCATTTCCAAGACATACACTCTTGTCTTGTATGTTATTTATCAACTCGTCAAATTTTATATTTATATTTTGCTGAAACTGAATATTCTGTTGTTCACATTTTATTCTCTGTTCATCTAACTTATTATTAAAGTCACTTTTCATTATATTTAAAATTTTATCATTATCATCAAAACGTTTATTTAATTCCTTCTCATTTATGTCAAAATGACTATTCATTATATTGAATTTAGTCTCAAAATTACTATTCATTCTCTCGAATTGACTGAGCATAATACTCATCATATTTGTTTCCTCTGATTGTTTACTTTTATTAATTGAAACGGGGGTCAATTGAATCCCCGAATCAGCATCCGTTTCATTTACTTGTGGTTGAGACGCAATCGGAGTGGAATGAACTATTACATTACTGCCGATCACTGTTTCTGTAACAGCACCCGTCTCCCCCCTCAATATACCACTTTCATCCAGCGATTGTGACTCAACGCCACTTTCACTCATAATTGAATTTATTATACTACTTTTTTCTGTATTCTCGGACATTTTTACTTTATCTATTTTTTCTTACGTAACAACTGTCAATTAGTAATTTTATTTCAAAACTGATATTTTACCAAATCAATTTGCTTTCATAACCCTACTTCGCTATGCATCGTCAGATGTAGGCCGGTGTTAAAATAACCCCTCTTCAGTTATATTAAATCCTGGTCACGGCACCAATTGTAACTTTTACTTATTTTGGATATTTGATCTATTCAGATTAAAACTCCCACTTACCTTACGACTTTGATCTGGCCGGATCGCATAGTGTGGACTAACCCATTTCGTTCGACGAACTCTGACGATACATATAACGAAATAAGGTTTTGAAAGAATTTAAATCTCAATTTTTTGGAAGAGAAAGTATTTTTCTTTTATTGATCAGCAATATTGAATTTATACGTTTTCCATATATAGGTTTTACATGTGTCACATGTTGTGCGCCATTGCACCTTGCTTGTAACTGAACTTACTAACTATGGCTTACCTTATCTTTTCTAGTACACAAACATAAAAGGCAAACACAAATACACACAGAAAGCCGCCCAGCTTTGCCACACACTCTATCATACGGTAAATGATTAAACCCTGAACATTTTAAATTACAAATTCCAAACCCCAAAAGCCGGCCACGCGGTCACCGCACACGCGCATCTTCTCCCGAGAATTGGTGATTTTAAGTTATTCCAACATTATTCTTGATGATGTTTTTTCTAAACACGACCGCGGTCATATAAATTTATACTGTTTTACACTGTTATATTAGTTGTTACATTAATTACAAAAATTTGTTTCTGAGCCCTGGTTGTCGGGCAGCCTGCGCAGGCGGGAGTCGACAACGAACTGCTGGCGTCTCTCAGTTCCCCACTCCGGGAGCATTTTAGTCAAGACGACGGACATCAATGCCTTACAGTTAGTCGTCGCTGTTTCGTCCTATGCCATGCCTGTAGTTGTTGGAGTGACGATAGCAGACGATTTCGACTAGGCACTGGCTAATGTCATAAAAGTGGGTGGGACTTAAAACAGTGCTTCCGGGGGATCTTGAAGAAAACGACAAATATTATTCTCTCTAGCCATCTTGGTTTTTTGTCAGAGCGTCACTTGGAGCGTGATTGAGCAGTTGCGTATGTGCGCTGCCACACACAGGTACAAAGTTCTCAGAATTTTGTGGAGGTGCAGATGCTCCGCCGCATTCCTCAACAACAACTGCGCCTTACTGCTTTGTTTCGAACTGTTTCTTAACACTGTTCTGTTGTATGGACAAATACGTTGCACAATACAATTATTTCGCAATGTTTTATAAAGCTCCCGACCGAAAACGAACTGAATAAAAATATATAAATGCCCCAAACGGTTAAAACAAAAACACCCAAAAATTGACCCGCTACAGCATCTTTGGAGGAGTGATTTACTCTGTTAAAAAAGAATATAAATTCATTTTCGGTTTTTGTATTTGTTAAGTATTTCACAAAATAAAGAATATTTACTATCTTGTTATAAAATGTTACAACAAAAATTAGTACATGAGAATCGTTTAGACGGTGACGTAGACGATTTATGGGAAGAAATTTGACCATTAATTGTGGCATCCGCGAAACAATCCTTTTCTAAACTTAAAATTATTAAAACTACTAGCCCTCCACAATTGTACAAGACAGGCTCCCAATTATTGCCATTATGTCAATAGAGTCAGATATTTTGGATCAACTTGGGATACACAATATTATTTAAAGAATTTTCATTAATGAAAGCTAGAAAGTTCAGTTCATTAAATCATTTTTTTTTTTTGATTTTGTTGACCATAGTCCTTTACTTAACTAGATATAATTAAATACAACTATTATATTCACGACTCGGAACACAAGTTTTTTATAAGTAAAAACAAAGTTTTACCGTACAACCTGAACCGGTTTTCACCTTTAAAAGGCTTCTTCAGAAGTATTTTACTTATAAACAACTTGTGTTCTGAGTCGTGAATATAATAGTTGTATTTAGTTAAGTAACGGACACGTCATGGACAACGAAATCCAAGAAAATAAATATAATTATTTCACTACTGACTTGGAACACAAATTTTGTGTTCCGAGTTGGTAGTGAAATAATTATATTTAAATTCTTTTTCTTTCTGTTTAAATATTTACTTACCTATTTCTGTACTAAATAATGTTTGTAATACATTCCTATTGTATATACTTATAAGATTATCTGTTTCTTATTTATATGATGTCTCTACAAAGTATAAAGTCAAAGTGATTTTCATGCCAAATAAAATTAGTAATTTTAATTATATAGCCTACCAAAAAATATTTAGTAGTGTAAGTTCATGTGCTAATTTATGTAAAACTATATACGGTGTAACTGGTAAATGATTTTCTTGACAAATAACAAATTATTTAATTTTCTTCTACATTATTTTGGATGCTTTTGGTTTTGTATCCTTCGTGTACACTGCTTCTTATATATATTTTTTTGTAATTCCTGGTTTTTGTTTAATAAACTTATAATTAATATATTTTGTATTTCAATTGTACTCACTGATACATTTTTATAAAGTTATTTTTATTGTGGGGGATGGTATAGGGGCACCAACTTAAGTTCTGCACACAGGTGTTGGACACTACTGGCGCACCTCTGTCTTTATTGTAGCATGGTATAGATTTAGATTACCATACGCTAGAGGTGGGCTAAACTAGTATTCGAAAGTTACAGGTACCAACATAACCGTTCCAAAAAAATAACAGGTACGAATTATGAATACCTGTTATTTTATATACTTATTATACATATACATGTATAATTTGTTATAATAAATAAATTGAAAGTAAAAGTATTAACAGTGTTACTTTACACTGTGATTTTATTAAGCTTTTACTGTTTAAAAGAAAATAAGAGAATTTATAGGCCTATCTCTCTTTGGGAATACTAATTTAAACTTTTACTAGGAGTAAACAAACCTGACATAGATTTAAAGAGGTTTCTGTTTTTGTTAAAGGAGGTGGTTTTATGTATGGTTGTTCAAAACACTGTATAATCATTATAATAATAATTAATAATGAACAGATTTAGTTAATTATGAATGTGAGTTAAATTATGTTAACGTCACCTCACCTTTACCTAACCTGTTCTCAACGAGTTCATCAACGGCCCTGGAAATTCAGATACGGGGAAGTTAGATGTATTTAAATTGTTTTCTCGGGTACAGTGTTGAGGTTTCCACATTCCGCCTGTCAAAATGTGGTGGTGACCAAGGGCTATTGGTTTTTGAGAATTTTCTGATAAGGTAAGTGAGTAAAGTATCGGGGTATATTATTCTTCTCTTTATTTTTATTTATTATTCATCCCCAATTATTTGTACTATTACAAATATATAAAAAGCATAGATTTTTATTTGAATTGCAACATTGGCATAAAAACGTAGATGTTTTCAGTCTTAAAACATCGATGTTTTCATACTGATGTTTTTTTAACATCGATGTACTCTTCACGATGTTAACATCGATGATTTTCTGGCAATGCTCATCTCTACTGTACGTAGCGCCGTCTATCTTATAATGACATTTAACCTCTCTCAAGCACAGGGAATAATAATTCATGATAAATCTATGTTTATTGTTAAATGTGATCTGAAGGCCAAGGGAAGTTACCCACGAGGCCGTAAACTATTTCCATGCTGCGACATGGGGTATACCCGACATGGTTTTTATTTGGGGTATGTATTAGAGGTGGGCTAAACTGATATTTTAAAATACTAGGTATGAAAATACCGTTCTGAAAAAATAACGTATAAATACCTGTTATTATATACTATATATACATAACCTATATTATCCTTTGTAAGTAACTCGTTTTGAGTTTCCTGCAGGTCTCCTATATAATATCTTCAATAAATACACTGCAAGTAGGTTTATTTTCACCTAGATGAATCTATTAATATATTAATAAACCTACTTGCAGTGTATTTATTTGAAGATATTATATAACCTATACTATATAATTTGTTATAAGAAATAAATTGAAACTAAAAGTATTAACAGCGTTACTTTACACTGTGACTTTATTAAACTATTACTATTTAAAAGAAAATAAGAAACAAGAGAATTTATAGGCATATCTCCCTTTGGGAATACCAATTTAAGTTTTCATTAGGAGTAAAACTAACATTGGTTAGACTTTAGACAAATCAGTTGCAAAACTCGGGGCAATGAAATAATTTAGAGTACACGTAATACCACAACAAATAATGTGATAAAAACATCAGAAACATAATAAAAACATAACAGTAAGCCACAAGAGTGAATGAGAATAAACAAAATTTTACAAATAAAAATAATAAAAACAACTGTAATAAAATAAATATAAATAAATAAATAAAAACTTATAAATAATAAGCAACAACAAAAGTAAATTAAATGCATTACATACCTGGATAATCTTCAGATTCAGTCACTAATGTACACAGAATATACAAGTTATGAAATTTCACACCTATTTACATTACAATCTGCTTCACTTAACACATTATAAATAAAATTAAACAATTGAATTGTTTTTAAAATACTGAGATTTCAGTTATTGAAACACTTTTAAATTTGCATTCAAAAATATCAACTGTTGCATTTTCCTTGATGATAATCGTGTTCGCGTTCTTCGTTCAGATATTTAAGGAACGAAATCCCATTAAATTAAAATCCCAACATCAGCCACTCTATAGGTTATAACGCAATATAATTAAATACAGGTACGGTAGTCCCTGTTATACGCGGTAGATGCGTTCCGGCAAAGTGCCGTGTAAAGCGAGCCCGTGTGTAACAGGGAGTATTTATAGACTGGCTCGATAGCAGCAAATAAATGTCATACAGCTTAGTATTGATATTGATCAAGTAGGCTTACGTTAAAAAGGATTTTAGTAAATAAAACAAACGGTTTTGTTATTGAAATTAATTTTATTTATTGACAAAATACACAACAAAATCAGTAAAAACAATACAGCAAATGAAAAATTTGTATAGTATCACACATATAAATTGAGTAAATTTTGTTAAATAAAGGTACAGTAAGAGGTTATAAAAATAAAAAAGTTATACAGTACAATAGTTTTTACCAAATTAAAATTACTGTAAAATATTTTGAAAGAAATTCAGTTTTTTACTTACATTTAAGATTATTACTCGTGACCAACATTTTCTGTAGACTCAGAAGAGCTTGTTTCCTGTTCATGTGACACAACACTGCTTTGTGAAAAAAAAGTTTTTTATGGACAGTTGAGTTGAGGATTTTACTTCGAGTTACACAGTTCACGGTAGCACTTTATAACATGTTCAACTTGTCTTTTAACTTTTCCACTTCTTGTTTCATCGGGATCATTGTTCTCAAAGTAGCTTAAAGCATTATTGATCATTTGGAAAGCCTCTGATATCCCTTTACTGGTTAACACTTTAACACATTCAGGTTCTTAATCTTCCTCGGACACTTCCACACAATTTTCGTCTTCCATGGACAGCAGGTCCTCGTTTGCTCAGATCATCTTCTTGTAGAAGCGCAGAAACATCTTCCTCGTCAACATCAGTGAATCCAACTTGGTGAGTCAAGTTCACTATTTCTTTGGTCGTTTGAGAGACACCATCAATTTCTTCACTGTTGTTGATTGATTCCACCGTAACCTGAGGCCATAGTTTTTTCCACACCCTGTTCATACAGTGAAGTGTCAGTCCTTTCCAACATTTATCTATGATTTCAATAGCCATCTTAATATTGAACTGTTTCCAGAATTCTTTAATTGAAAGCTGGTCATTAGCATCACATGAGTTTATGAGTTGTGAGAGCGTCTTCTTAAGGTATTTGGCTTTGAACGCTGAAATTACACCTTCGTCCGTAGGCTGCAATATGGAAGTAGTGTTAGGGGGAAGAAACACAACCTTGATGCTTTCATTCACCTCACATATTTCTGAGGGATGGCTTGCCACATTATCCAAAAGGATCAAAACCTTAAACTCAATGTTTTCCTTTTCACAGTAGTGTTTTAGTTCCTCTTGAAGCTCTTGTGAAACATAATCATAAAATATTTTTCCTGTCATCCAACCTTTCTTACTAGATTTCCAAACCACAGGCAGTTTACTTTTATCATAACCTTCAAGTGCTCTGTGGGTTTCTGATTGATAAATCATCAATGGTTGTTGAGTTTAAATACAATTTACATAGATAAAATACAAAAATATAATTTATTTTCACCTACCTGTAAAGGTTCCTTCTTTATCTGGGTCCAGAAATCCGATCGCACGAACATCAGACGCAAACATGTGTTTCATAAGTTAGTGAAATGACTTACACTACACATTTTATGAAGAGAAATTATGATTGTTTAATGATCAAATCTTGCCATTTTAAATGTTGGTTTTCCAAATAAATTTTCTTACATGTTTTCAAACTTTGTGTGACTCTTGTTTATACATCTTATTGTTATATACTCAAATAATATTACTTACTCTATTGTAGGTAGCCCAGCCTGCCTTTCACTCACTCTCACATTCTTAAAACACCCCCCGTTACCCTGATTTATTAATTTAGTACATTATATAAAACCCCAGCCGGCAACGCGTTCATCGGTGACCTCGTGGCCACCCCGTGGTAGGTTTGTAGTCGTCCCGAAACAACAACAAAAAATAACAAATTTGTGTGTTGGTGTTCTGTAGTTAGTCTCGCATCACTGCCACTGATTTTAAAACGACTGATTCACTTTTACTGACACATTTTAAAATTTTTGGAAGAGATAACCCCTTCGAGTTGCACCGGTCGGTACTACTTGGGACGAACTGCGGGAAGCGTCGCTTGTGAGCGGGAGGAAGTTAATTTTCACCGCCAACGGATTTCGTCGACGTTCATAGTTGATTTGTTGCAGTTGATCGACCATGTGCATGATATATAGTGGTCTTTTCTGTAGTATGCGCCGACGATATTTAGGCACTTCTGGCGTGATGTCACCAAAAGGGGCGGTGACTTAGCTACATTTCCTTCAGCTCAGTCAAGTAGATGAAACAGAAAAAGTACTTTTCACCATTTTGGTGGTTCACAATCGCGTCAGTCCAAGCGTATACTCACTTGACGCGTGTGTGCATGCTGTCACACAGAAACAGAGTTCTTGGAAATCGAGGGTGGTGCATACCTAGGTACTAATTTCAGAACGTTATATTGCGTTGCTGCGTTTCAACACTGTTCTATACACATGGTCTGTTACACTGGAATTAAAACTTGCACAATATTTTTATGAAACCCCGAAATGAAATAAAATAAAATACCCCATATTTTGGACCGTTACAATACCCCCTCAATGAGAAGTCTTCTGTACAAACAAGAAATCTCATTGATAAAACCCTTAAGAGGACCGGTGAGGAACTGGTGCCAACAACCCCCTTGTTCTTATACTTCATGGGTACAAGACTCCCCTGGCTCGGCGACTATGGACGCATCTGAACGAGATCACTGGACTTCCCTGTAAGAGATCCCAACACCGAAAAATCGAACAGACACGCACCACGGCGCACCTCGCCTTCTATCATGCTACCCCAAAAAATCCTCAATCCCTGGCTTAGATTATGCCAGATCCTCCACCGATATGTTTCCCCTTATATTCAAGCTGGGCTGCCTTTAGCAGATACTGGGCTCACACACACTCGCATTACATATTATAAATTGAAAATTCTTTAAAAAAATTGTTTAAATTACAACTCACTTGTTGTTTCCATTTAAAATCAAATCACAAATTTTGTATATATTTTAAATTATTCTCTTCATTGGTTTTTTTCCGTTATTTAAAATAAATCGATTTAAACATTTCTTACAATTAAGAACATCCTTAACCTAACATGTGATTACACCTAGAGTCTAACAATACAATTCAATAAAATAAATCAATAATAATAAACATGGTTAGTACACAAATAATCAAAGTTTAAAAATATTCATTATCTGGCAGGCGAAAAATCAAGATTTTTTTTTTTTTAGAAAATTTTAAATTCAAAATTTCCAAAAAAATCTTAAATTCCAAAAAATTTAACTTTCTGAAAATATTTTTCTTTTCATATTGAAATTATTTACCATTTGTTGAAATTTATCAAAAAACAAAAGTTGAATTAACTTCCTTAATAAAAATGCCTAGTATATGACTTCACTATCAGCTGATCAAAACTAGGTCAAGTCCAAAACCCTTGACCCACATACGTTATGTACAAGTTCTATCTGAAAATACATTTAACATCTGTAACATTCTAACTTGAAACACAAAACATAATAAAATAAAACATTTAAAATAACAAAATCTTATTATAAATAATAATCAAATTGACATTTAAATTATTCAAATAAACTTTACACTTCCAAATTCTATCAAACATTGTCACTGGCTTCAAATAAAAAAAATTTTATATTTTTATCATAAATCTCTCTCTTTATTTGACAATCTTATTCTCCACTACTGTGGGTGATTTACATACTTATAACAATTTAATTTACCCCTTGGTAGGCCTACATTTATAATCTCTACCCCTCTGACTCTAATACTCATCAACTTTAACTAACATGACACCCATCTCTATCAAAACATCTATCCAACAATCTCTAGCCCCAACTTGTCATTAAACTCAATTCACCACCTTCTCTCTATATATAAAAAAATACTCTCTAACCCTTTGTACTTAGGATACGTGTCCCCCCCAAAACTCATTTCCCATTATGTTGGTTCCTGGATTCTACCTAAGGCAACCCCTTCCCACTAAATCGGTCCCTTCCCGTCCCAACCATTATGTTGCGGACTCCCACATTACACTACCCCTTATTACAAAATTGCCATCCCCAATAATCTCAAACTTATGACCTTACTTCAACTACACCAAAATAACATCATCAATTATAAACATCAATATATCCCTCAATACTCTACATATATTCTCCATAACTACTGTGTCAACATCAATACTTCTCCAATTCTATAACATTAACTCACAACAATACAAATCAAAACAATATTATTCTCTCCAATAACACATTAACTTTAACTTGGACTGATCTACATGTCCCACAAAATATTCATTACCCAAAAACTATCTTTTATTTGCTTTCACAAATTATTACTTTATTTCTCAATTCATCAAATTACTCTTCTCATTACTTTAAATAGCATCTGTAATACACTGAAACATTACATTAAACATTAATTATCTGGAACATTTACAACCAATATGACAGTGACATTTTATTGCTGATCAGCTGACATTCTTACCAAAGTGAAAACACATCTCAAAATTTAGCAAATCACATGAAATATGTATATTTATCCAAACTTACTTCTAACCTCCTTGTTTCCCCTTTTTCTGATTCTGATAATTTATGTTAACCGCCTGCCAGTCGGTTTAGTTATTTGCTTAGTTTCAAAAATACACAAATTATATAAAACATACTTTCTATCAACTCTTATATCTAACCTACTACAATAAAATACTACATTTAAAAATATGGGATGAACACCTTATAGTGAATATATGAGCATCTAGTTATTTAAACAGAACACAAGCATTTTTATTGGATCAAAATTTGAGTTAGCAATTTTTATGATATAAAATTTAAATTCGTGGCTCCTCTAAGACACCTCCCATCCACACACTCTATTGCAATTTATGTAAGACTGTAGCGCCTTTTCGCTTCCACAAAGGCTGCATACTTGGAGGTATTGGACACCTCCGTGTCTTTGCTTCGGCAGTTACATTTTAACATTTTTGATATCAACATATCTTTGGTTATATTGAAACGCCCTTAAAACGGGTCTACCACCCTGGCCTTGCTGTTCCTACTCGAACAGAGTGGTAGCTGCTGTTCCATAGTACCTGGATTTCCCCTTAATTTCACCCCCCCATTTAATTTCTACTATATACCAATTTCAAGTCAGCTATGGTCAAGGGACTTGATATGAC
This sequence comes from Magicicada septendecula, assembly GCA_034769895.1. Classification (NCBI taxonomy): domain Eukaryota; kingdom Metazoa; phylum Arthropoda; class Insecta; order Hemiptera; family Cicadidae; genus Magicicada; species Magicicada septendecula. The sequence goes on along the minus strand of CM068373.1, from coordinate 82,182,561 downwards.
CATAGCTGGCCGCTAGCCAAAGCCACGATTAGTGCTGGTAAGGCAGTAATCGCCCGAAAAGTCGGGGAAATCTACTTGCATTTCATTGCCTGTTCTACTTCGTTATTAGTATGTGCGACACAAACGTCTATCAGTGTACAAATTGAATTTGCACGAAAAAGGTGTGTCGCACATTTTCGCCATTTTCGCCTCCGATGGAGGTAACACTCTCTGTTACCCCCAACCCATTCCACTATCTCCGAGGACACAGGCCACCCCCGTAATAGCACCTTAATAACTAAATACTTAAAAAATTTTATATACATTCTATCGTAACATTTTCATTACCCATTTATCCATTAACATTCCAATCATTCATCACTTTCTACCATTGAGTTTTCTTAAAATTTTCAAATTTATTATTAATAATTATTATATATCATCTTTCAGTTATTATTAAAATCATTTTTTATTTCACACAATTATTTCAAATCATCTCATTATTGAATTAAAATCTCTTTATCTAGTTGCACCTGTAAACATTTTTATTATACATGATTCGTACTATAAAATTTTTATACTTACAATCCATTTAAAATGACATACACAAAACATATTCACCATACATCAACACTTTCACCTCACCTCTGAAACATTTAACACACATGTTAGTTTAAATCAAACAATATCATTTAATTACCAAATTCACAAATCTCGTAAAAATAATTTAAATTCATTAGAAAATTTAATTAATTAACATTTGAATAATCAATCAAAATATTTAAAACACCTCAGGTCATTTTAATTAATTTAATTATTAACAATACAAAATTCATTACCATCAAAACAATTACAATTCTCTAATTACTGTTTTCAAAATTAATTCTGTTTATTTATTTAAATTGCAAAATATTATTATTATTATCACTTGCCTACATACATACAGTGTTTATCAGACCTTCTACAATACACACAAATAAATTCACTACATATTTATTTACAAATCGTCCTTGTTATTTGTTCAGTTATACCACACTTCATTGTCCAAATCAGCCAGGTCAAAAACCATAAAACAAAAATATTTATAACTGTCCTTTATTGTTTTATTGCCTACCCACCATCGTCATAGATTAATCTTGGTTTTATATAACACTGTTCAATTTTATTACCCCACAAATTACTGTTTTGTGTGTTGTAACCATAAAAACCAAATTCATTCATTTTACCAAAATAATCATAAAACAAGTCAACGTTAAGTACATCTGTTGAGTCTCCATCAGTAATTATATTCATTATCGGGTTATTCACTTTTGTATTATCAATTAACTCATTATTACTTAGACACACTTCTAACCTTATTTTCCACTCATCATACTCTCTCTTCAATTCATATACTTCTGTTTCTTTATTAACATACAATTCTCTACTTAAATCTCTCTCATCATAATACCAAATCACACTCTCAAAATTATTCCAGACAGAGGGTACAAAATTATACAACAAAAATAAACACTTCAAATCATCTACCAACACGGGACTCTTGCCCTTCTTAAACAATACTTGTGAACACATTAAATCATCATCATAAATAATAAAGGGAAAATCTACCCTCTGCCCCAATTCTACCACTATACTATCTTTCCTCTCTCTCTCTCTAACTCATATACACACATCAACATTTCATTATCACATTCTACAAACTCATCAGTACTTTCATTATTTATTTTCACCGTATCACTTTCTGATACTAACTCTTCAAATACACTACCATCAATATTACATTCACTATCTTCAACATCATTATTATCATTCATTAACTCTTTGTCATTATAATTTTCATTCGTATTATCTTTATTTGGATTTATTACAACTACTCCCATTCGCTCACTGCTCTGCTCTAATTTACTCAAACTAGTTATTATTGTTTCATTATTATTTTCAAAACATTTATGCATTTCTTGGATCTCATTTTTTAATTCATCAAAACTCTTCTTTTGAGCATCGAATTTCTCATTAAACTCCCTACTTTGTCTATCTAATTTGTCATTCTGAATATTGAATTTAGCGTCAGAATCGCTTTTCTGTTCTCTATTTTGTTTTTTCAATTCATTTAGATCACTACTTATATTTTCGGACATTGTTTTTATCAGACTGAACATATCGTCCATCGACAACTGTTTAATTCGTGTCGTCGTTGGAGTAGATTGTGCTGCTACATTTTTGTCAGTGAAGCTGACTTCTTCATTATTAATTTTATTTTCCCTATCTAATTTCGGGGTTATTTGAATCCCCGAATCTTCAGTTACATTGCTTTGATCTGTTACATTTATTTCTGTTTTATTCTGACTCGCACTTGGAGTCGAATGTGTCTCAAAATTACTCATGTTTGACTCGTCAAAAATTTTGACACTAGTTTCATTTACTTTATTTTCGTTATCTGACATTCTTACTTTTTATAATTAATACTTGTGCGTACATATAATATAGTCGATATATAATATATTGTATAGCCAATTTTGTGTGAATAACGCACTTTTTATTTTATTCCGCTAACCTAACAACACACGTTTGCATCCATGTAGGTGTGGAATTTAATTTATTAAATTCGTTCGTGTCACGGGCGCCATTGTTGTGTTTAAATACAATTTACATAGATAAAATACAAAAATATAATTTATTTTCACCTACCTGTAAAGGTTCTTTCTTTATCTGGATCCAGAAATCCGATCGCACGAACATCAGACGCAAACATGTCTTTCATAGGTTAGTGAAATGACTTACACTACACATTTTATTAAGAGAAATTATGATTGTTTAATGATCAAATCTTGCCATTTTAAATGTTGGTTTTCCAAATAAATTTTCTTACATGTTTTCAAACTTTGTGCGACTCTTGTTTATACATCTTATTGTTATATACTTAAATAATATTACTTACTCTATTGTAGGTAGCCCAGCCTGCCTTTCACTCACTCTCACATTCTTAAAACACCCCCCGTTACCCTGATTTATTAATTTAGTACATTATATAGAACCCCAGCCGGCGACACGTTCATCCGTGACCTGGTGGCCGCCCCGCGGTAGGTTTGTAGTCGTCCCGAAACAACAACAAAAAATAACAAATTTGTGTGTTGGTGTTCTGTAGTTAGTCTCGCATCACTGCCACTGATTTTAAAATGACTGATTCACTTTTACTGACACATTTTAAAATTTTTGGAAGAGATAACCCCTTCGAGTTGCACCGGTCGGTACTACTTGGGACGAACTGCGGGAAGCGTCGCTTGCGAGCGGGAGGAAGTTAATTTTCACCGCCAACGGATTTCGTCGACGTTCATAGTTGATTTGTTGCAGTTGATCGACCAAGTGCATGATGTATAGTGGTCTTTTCTGTAGTATGCGCCGACGATATTTAGGCACATCTGGCGTGATGTCACCAAAAGGGGTGGTGACTTAGCTACATTTCCTTCAGCTCAGTCAAGTAGATGAAACAGAAAAAGTACTTTTCACCATTTTGGTGGTTCACAATCGCGTCAGTCCAACCGTATACTCACTTGACGCGTGCGTGCGTGCTGTCACACAGAAACAGAGTTCTTGGAAATCGAGGGTGGTGCATACCTAGGTACTAATTTCACAACGTTATATTGCGTTGCTGCTGCGTTTCAACACTGTTCTATACACGTGGTCTGTTACACTGGAATTAAAACTTGCACAATATTTTTATGAAACCCCGAAATGAAATAAAATAAAATACCCCATATTTTGGACCGTTACATGGTTTTAATTTGCAATCGCCAAAGGCGTTGCCCCCAAAAAGCAATGTGCAACGGTCTTTAGCAGCTTTGAAACCAGGTGCAGTTTTTTCTTCAATAGAAATAAAAGTTCTGCTTGGCATTCTTTTCCAATATAGGCCAGTCTCGTCTAAATTGAAAACTTGCTTTGCCATATAACCACCTTCTGCAATAATATTTTTAAATGTAGTTTCTCTGAATTCATCACTCCTTCATTATCAGCAGAAGCAACCTCGCCCGTAACTTTTAATCTGTGAAAAGTGTTGTGAGCCTTAAAACGGTTGAACCAACCTATCCTAGCGTTAAATGTTGGTGGATTTTCATTGTCTTGTGTTAATTCTGCATAAAGACTTTTAGCTTTTTCTTGAATGATTGCCATAGAAATGGGCGCATTCCGCTGGTTGTGGTGTTCAATCCAGGTAGACAAAAGATTTTCCATTGCATCTGATTGCGATGTAGCTACTCTTGCGCATGGCGCAACTCAACTCAAATACAAAACCCTTCAAGGAAAATTTTTTTTTTTTAAACCGCGTAAAAGCGAAATCGCGTAAAGCGGGACCGCGTATAACGGGGACTGCCTGTACAACTATTTCACTAACGACTCGGAACACAAAGTTTTTTATGAGTAAAACATAAAGTTTTACCTTACAACCTGAACCGGTTTTAGTTACAAGTTGGTGACTAGTATAATATATAATTTAAACATTTTATTTGCCTCCAGAAACGGTTAAGACTATAAAATAGGTTAATTACCTTGTGTCAACGTTTCTCAGAATCCTATACGGGATTACTCGAGTTTCAACACCAATGGTGTCATCATCAGATCCAATATGATTAAGGTTAAAACATTAATCGATGTATATTCATCTCGTCAAATATTAAAAAACAACACATACATTGCACAAAAATAAATAAATAACACATATTAAAACGAAATGAAATCGATATGCGGCCGTAATGAACCTGCACAGGAACGCTCCCACGGTAAAGCTAATCAATACTGGCTTGACTTCGTTCAATTTTATCGATCTGATATACTGTAAAACGGGGTGAATAGAGACAAAACTTCATATACATATATTACTTTGAATATATATATATATATATAATTCCTGGAAATTTTTAACTATTATTGCTTTTGGGTTGGCAACACTTTAGACCAACAAGGAAATTATGTTTTGTTTGTGTGGCAGCACTGTAGGTTGACGTTTATCCTAGTGTCTGTCTTCAAAGTTTTCAAGACGTTTTCCTACCTACTTTGAACTTATCTGGTAAGTAAACGTGTATTCTATATGTGATAGTTAATGGCATTGTAAATACTACTTATAACATCAATATAAAACAGTAAGGGTTGGTTTTTGTTTTACTTTTAACGAAATCAGCTCTGAGAATTTTCATATTTTTTAGGTTACGTTTTTAAAGTTTGTGGGGTGAATAGAAACATAACAATTCTGGTGTTTCTATTCACCCCACAACAGCAAGATTAAAAAAAATCTAGTATGCCATATTAATACTATATAAAAACCTATTATCCATTCTCTAGTTATGTTATATGCATAACTAACATATCTGTGTTGTTTCAGAGTTGCTGTTCAAATATGCCACGGAAATACAAACCCATCGTTGGAGGCGGTTACAAAAAACACAGTCCTGATCATATAAAAAATGCCCTCTCTGACATCGAATCTGGCGTTAGCCTGCGGAAAGCAGCTGAAAAACATGGGATTCATTATAGTATACTATACAGACACCTAAAAAGAGGTCCAGACATTAAACATCAGGGTGGACAAACTGCCTTGTCTTTTGAAGAAGAAAAGCTGTTTGTAGATAGATTGAAAATGTGCAGCGAATGGGGCTATCCTATCGACTCTACAACCTTACGACTTCTAGTAAAGGACTTTCTGGACAGAAGGGGGAAGGAAGTGAAAAGATTTAAGGATAATCTCCCCGGTCGTGATTTTGTGGAATCATTTATGAGATGACACAAAGATCAATTGACAGTGCGAATGTGCCAAAACATAAAACGCTCCAGAGCCGGTGTAACACCAGAAACCATCAACAGTTACTTCGATGAACTGTCAAACAAATTAGAGAATGTGCCGCCGTCTAATATAATAAATTATGACGAGACCAACCTTATGGATGATCCGGGAAAACGAAAGGTAATCACACGGAGGGGAACTAAATATCCTGAAAGGGTCATGAACTCTTCAAAGGCATCAACCTCCGTGATGTTTGCAGCCGCTGCAGACGGCACTATACTACCCCCTTATGTTGTGTATAAGGCTTTGCATTTATATCAAAGCTGGACCGAAGGCGGGCCAAATTATGCAAGATATAATCGGACGAAATCTGGCTGGTTCGATTCGTTCTGCTTCGAGGATTGGGTCCTTACAGTTGCTGTCCCATATCTGAAAAAGCTAGAAGGGAAGAAATTTCTCATTGGAGACAATTTATCTTCGCACCTGTCCTTAGAATCAGTTAAGCTGTGTCAAGACAACGACATAACATTTATATTCCTACCAGCAAATTCAACACACCTAACACAACCGCAGGACGTGGCATTTTTTCGGCCTCTTAAAACTACTTGGCGCCGAATATTAGAGGAATGGAAGAAAGGCCCAGGAAGAAACGAGGCAACAGTTCCTAAGGATAAATTTCCTCTGCTTTTGAAAAAGTTGTGTGACTCCTTGAAGGAAGAAAACGTTATTGCAGGTTTTAGGAAATGCGGGATTGCGCCTCTAGACCGCAGTAAGGTGTTGTCAATGCTCCCAGGTACTGGTATAGTAGACAAACACCAGGATATGAACAACCTTGAAGAATCCACTAATGCTGTTGACAATAGCTTTAAAGAACTCCTTCAAAGTCTTAGGCAAGACCAGACTCCTAAACCAAGGAAAAAAAGGACAAAAGTAAATGTCCAACCTGGCAGAAGTGTTAGTGTTGATGACTTTGAGGACGTGGATGGGGAGGATGTAACCCCCCATACTTCACTTTACAGTGACCCAAGCCCTTGTACATCTAAAACAGGCCAAGCCAACGAAAAAAAATGCCAAGAAAAACAGAAAACGTCTTGATTTATCATCAGAGGATGATGGTGCCTACTCAGTGCAGGACAGCGATGAAGACCTGATTTTGTCCTCTTCAGATTATTCTGATCAAGATGAAAATACTGGTATCTCCATAAGCCAAGGTGTCTATATGGTGGTCAAAGTATATGGAAAAACAAAAACATCTTTTAGATGTTATGTTTGCAAAGTTAGTTACCTTAATGACGATGATTTTGTTGGAACATTTTTAAAAAGAGTTCCTCAAACCAAAAAGTTCACAATGACTGAAGAAGATTCTTTTGTCTTGAGAAACGATGTCGTCCGAAAACTGTCGTCGCCAGTTCTCAGTTCAAGTGCTCGTTTCAAAGACATGCTATGTTTTGAGGATGATCTGTCTGATTTAACAGTTTATTAATGATACAGTACCAGGGTCATGGTAAAGAGTTGTGTTCTGTTTGTTCACCTTAAGTTTGAATACATTAACCCTGTGACATAAACATTTTTGTATTACTTACTTTTTACATTAATAAACCATTATCTTGTGAAATAAATGTTTATCTATGTATTTCCTAATAGAAAAATATATATTTCATAGTTTCTATTCACCTCTCTTTGGTTTTAAAAGAAACAAACATGGTTTTATAACACTGTTTCTATTCACCCCTATTTGCGGGGTGATTAGAAACACCATGTTTTTATTTTTTTTAATTTTATTGAAATAAAATAATTTAATAATAATATCATAAGCTGACAGGGGCAATACAGACCTGAGTTTTGGGTAGTATTTTTTTGTCTTAACTTAACAAACAATAAGTAAATTTTTAATCCAAAGTTCAAATTTGTTTCTATTCACCCCGTTTTACGGTAGCCGATTTCTCGTATATGATCAATTCTATTAAACAAAATATTATTTGTATGTATTGCGTTTTCATTTAGGACACGATTGTAATCCTACTTTATAGCTTTATATATCTCGAACCGTTCGAGGGTGTCTAGCCTTAGTGACTTTTTACATTTATGTAGGATATCTAAATTATCACCAATACTCTTTATGTTATGGTCATGTAAGCTTAAATGTTCTGCAAATGTAGATCTTCTTACATTTTTTTACTTGGAGCTTGGGATGTGTTCTTTTATAACGTAATTTGAAGGAACGACCCATTTGTTCTATGTAGAACTGTGTGCAATCCGAACAATTAACTCTATATACACCAGTACCGTCAAATATATTGGAGTGTATATTTTTGTTTGTAAATGTAAGTTTTTTCTCAAGCTTATTATTCGCCTTTGAAGCCAAAGTAATATTTTGCTTTTTTAATTGGTTTTTTTAAAATATGATGTAGAATTTTCACCATATTCTATTGCAATATATTTGTTTACATTTTCTTTGGACACATCAATATTTATTGGTTTATTTTGTTTTTTATTAATTATTCTATCTACTATATGACTTTTGTATCCATTGGCTATCGCTATGTGTTTGATAATGTCTAGTTCATTTTATAATCTTGCGTAGATAGGGGCCATGCCAGCAATCTATGAAGCATACAATTAAAAAATGGCATTTTATGTGAAATAGGGCTGATAAGATGAGGCGTGAATAGCATGATCTGTGATTGTTGGTTTCTGTAAATATTATTATTTATTTTTGTTAAAGTTAAATCTAAAAAATTAATTTTATTATTCATTTCTGTCTCTAATGTTAATGCAAATTATTTGTAATAGTATTCATATATTTTTTAAGCATCTCCAATTGCTTGCAATTGCCATTATAAATCATATTGTGTCATCCACATATCATCGGTAAAATAAAATTTTTTTATAATGTTTGTTTTTAGTTGATAATATTTCGTTTGTTTCAATGTGATTTAAGTACATTTCCGCCAGGATGCCTGATAATGGGGATCCCATCGCTAATCCATCCTGTTGTAAATAATATTTGTTATTGAAAGTAAATTCATTTTGTTCCAATATTACCTTTGTCAAATTGATTAACTCATCGACTGTTTCATAATTTAATGTGGATTTATTAATGTTTTAATATGTGTTATTTGTTTATTTCTGTGCAATGTATATGAAGTTTTTTAATATTTGACGAGATGAATATATATATTTAATATTACCTTGTGTATCCAGGTACACTGGTGCTCCTCCTTGCAACTTCAATGTTTCTTTAAAAACTACGTGTTTCGGGACTCATGGTCCCATCATCAGGTTGATAAAAAACAAGAATCACTCACATGGAGTATGTCAACTTAATAAGACATAAATAAAAAGTTTCACTCGCACATACCGCGCGTATACAATTACACAACTACACGATGCGCATCGTATCGGAACTTGCAAGCGACTAACCGTTACGCGTCGCACTATCTCTACCTTTATCTATGTGTTGTTCCAACACGCGTATGGCCGTGTCATACAGTCCGTTGGACTTAAAAGAAAGCTTGTCGTTCAAGAGCTGATTACCTTGGGTTTTTGAGGCCTTATAAATTTCAAATTCTTCCAGCGCATCCATAAGCCTGCCCTTTTTACAGAAATGCAACGGCTTGAAGCTACTTTGAAAACTCGAGTAATTATGGTTCTGGTTGACTATATGCAAGGCAAAGTTTGATTTTATCTTCTGGATATCACCTCTAGGGAGATGTTCTCTGTACCTATCCAGAAATTTCCTGCCCGTTTGTCCAACATAAAAATTATTGCTACTATTTTGTCTACAAATGTACTATTGTAACCGTTGGCCACCGCGATATACTTTATCGTATTAAGCTCATCGATGTAACGGAATTTTTAGTAATCTGTTAACCAACGAGTTGAATGATGCCATTTTTTGTGCAAATGGATGAAATGAAGAAGCATGAATAGTAATATCTGTGGCAGTTGGCTTCCTATAGATGTTGAACCTAAACAAATTATTTATTTTTCGCACAGTTATGTCCAGAAAATTTAGGCTACTGTTATTTTCCATCTCCAACGTGAACTTTATTTTTGAGTGTATACTATTCATGTATTTACTCAAGGTTTCTATTTGTCTATGTGTGCCATTAATAACAAGGAATGTGTCATCCACATACCGAGTTGAGATGATATTTTTGTAAAGCTTGTTTCTATGCGATAAAATATGTTCATTTTCAAAATAGTTAAGATAAGATAGAATGCGAGGACTGCAATAATTTTTATGTTGGACAAACGGGCAGGAAATTTCTGGATAGGTACAGAGAACATCTCCCTAGAGGTGATATCCAGAAGATAAAATCAAACTTTGCCTTGCATATAGTCAACCAGAACCATAATTACTCGAGTTTTCAAAGTAGCTTCAAGCCGTTGCATTTCTGTAAAAAGGGCAGGCTTATGGACGCGCTGGAAGAATTTGAAATTTATAAGGCCTCAAAAACCCAAGGTAATCAGCTCTTGAACGACAAGCTTTCTTTTAAGTCCAACGGACTGTATGACACGGCCATACGCGTGTTGGAACAACACATAGATAAAGGTAGAGATAGTGCGATGCGTAACGGTTAGTCGCTTGCAAGTTCCGATACGATGCGTATTGTGTAGTTGTGTAATTGTATACACGCGGTATGTGCGAGTGAAACTTTTTATTTACGTCTTATTAAGTTGACGTATTCCATGTGAGTGATTCTTGTTTTTTATCAACCTGATGATGGGACCATGAGTCCCGAAACGCGTAGTTTTTAAAGAAACATTGAAGTTGCAAGGAGGAGCACCAGTGTACCTGGATACACAAGGTAATATTAAATATAGTTAGTTATATGCAACTTGGAGACCACAACACAATATGTGAGATGAATATACATCGATTAATGTTTTAACATTAATCATACTGGATCTGATGATGACACCATTGGTGTCAAAACTCGAGTAATCCAAGAAGATCTACATTTGCAGAACATTTAAGCTTACATGACCATAACATAAAGAGTATTGGTGATAATTTAGATATCCTACATAAGTGTAAAAAGTCACTAATGCTAGACACCCTCGAACGGTTCGAGATATATAAAGCTATAAAGGAGGATTACAATCGTGTCCTAACCGAAAAAGCAATACATACAAATAATATTTTGTTTAATAGAATCGATCATATAGAACGAGAAATCGGCTATATCAGATCGATAAAATTGAACGAAGGTCAAGCCAGTATTGATTAGCTTTACCGTGGGAGCGTTCCTGTGCAGGTTCGTTATGGCCGCATGTCGTTTTTAATTCGTTGTTATTTCGTTTTAGTATGTGTTGTTTTTTAATATTTGACGAGATGAATATACATCGATTAATGTTTTAACCTTAATCATATTGGATCTGATGATGATACCATTGGTGTCAAAACTCGAATAATCCCGTATAGGATTCTGAGAAACGTTGACAGAAGGTAATTAACCTATTTTATAGTCTTAACCGTTTCTGGAGGCAAGTAAAATGTTTAAATTGGATGCCAGTCAGGTAAAAATTGCCTTTCAATATATGAACATTAGGTTAAAACTATTAAAAACAGCACTAAACATCAAATATAAAAAAACCAAACATGTTTAGGTTTGCAAATCGTGCCGAGTTATGTCCAGATAAAAATAACACCCAAATCTTATAGTGCTAAAAAAACTAAAGAAATGGCCACAAAATTATGTATCAAAAACGAAATAAAACAATTACATAGTAAAAAGAACCTAATCAATACGGTGCTCAGGAAAAAACATCTCGAACTGTTACAAAGCCATCCATCACACGTCCACAATGTAACATATTTGATAGAAAAACAAATAAACAATACCATTATGAAGAAAAAGAAAACACTAAATAAAAAAATTCGTAACTTATTGAAAAAACAGAACGACACACAAGAGGACAATATAATAAGTCACCAGTTTTACCCTCGTGTTGTTAATCTTACTGGAATTAAATTCAACAGTGAAGAAACCAACCTTTTGAACAAAGGCTTAAAATACAATTTTAAAAATAATGGTTTCAAACAATCACTCTTTAATGAAATTTTGAACGCTGAAACTGGAATAAATTCCATATCCGACGAAGAAACAAAAACAGTAATAAGTCATGCAATTGATAATAAAATAAGAAAAGTTATGAAGGCCGAAAATATAAATAATACAAAAACTATTTACAATAACGAAACAAGGGTGTTTAATGAGATAAAGGCGAAATTAATAGACCATAACGCAATCGTCACCAAAGCGGACAAAGGTCAAGCTCTAGTAATTTTAACTTATGAAAATTATAAAAACAAGATACTGGACTTTATTAAAAACAATAACATTATTGAGATTCATAGCGACCCCACTGTTATATTTAATAATAACGTGAAATCAGAATTAAATAAAACCAAATACATCATAACGAACGATGAGAAAAAATACCTAAAAATGATAGATCCCAAGGCACCTAGACTTAGGGGCCTTCCAAAAATACATAAAAATAATATGCCTATCCGTCCTTTAGTTAATTTCATGTCTGCATCTTCATATAAAATTGCCAAAAAACTCAGAAAAAATTTTTAGACAACATATAGCGTTCAATAAAACCTATAGTTTGAATAACAGTTTAGAACTGGTCGAACTTACAAAAACAATTACAATCGAACCGAGACACACCCTCGCTTCATTCGACATAGTAAATTTATACACGAACGTACCAATCAGTGAAATGTTAGAAATAGCAAAAAGTGTATTACTCTCTAAATCCACATTAAATCATGAAACAGTCGATGAGTTAACCAATTTGACAAAGGTAATATTGGAACAAAATTATTTTACTTTCGATAACAAATATTATTTACAACAGGATTGATTAGCGATGGGATCCCCATTATCAGGCATCCTGGCTGAAATTTACTTAAATCACATTGAAACAAACGAAATATTATCAACTAAAAACAAACATTATAAACAATTTTTTTTTACCGATGATATGTGGATGACACAATAATGATTTATAATGGCAATTGGAGATGCTTAAAAAATATATGAATACTAATACAAATAATTTGCAATTCACATTAGAGACGGAAATGAACAATAAAATTAATTTTTTAGGTTTAACTTTAACAAAAATAAATAATAAAATTAACTATAATATTTACAGAAAACCAACAATCACAGATCATGCTATTCACGCCTCATATTATCACCCTATTTCACATAAAATGGCATTTTTTAATTGTATGATTCATAGATTTCTGGCTTTGCTCCTATCTACGGAAGATTATAAAAATGAACTAGACATTATCAAACACATAGCGATAGCCAATGGATGCAAAAGTCATATAGTAGATAGAATAATTAATAAAAAACAAAATAAGCCAATAAATATTGATGTGTCCAAAGAAAAAGTAAACAAATATATTGCAATAGAATATGGTGAAACTCTACATCATATTTTTAAAAAACCAATTAAAAAATCAAAATATTACTTTGGCTTCAAAGGCGAATAATAAGCTTGAGAAAAAACTTACATTTACAAACAAAAATATACCCTCCGATATATTTGACGGTACTGGTGTATATAGAGTTAATTGTTCGGATTGCACACAGTTCTACATAACACAAACGGGTCGTTCCTTCAAATTATGTTATAAAGAACATATCCCAAGCTCCAAGTCAAATGTAAGAAGATCTACATTTGCAGAACATTTAAGCTTACATAACCATAACATAAAGAGTATTGGTGATAATTTAGATATCCTACATAAATATAAAACGTCACTAAGGCTAGACACCCTCGAACAGTTAGAGATATATAAAGCTATAACGGAGGATTACAATCGTGTCCTAAACGAAAAAGCAATACATACAAATAATATTTTGTTTAATAGAATCGATCATATAGAACGAGAAATCAGCTATATCAGATCGATAAAATTGAACGAAGGTCAAGCCAGTATTGATTAGCTTTACCGTGGGAGCGTTCCTGTGCAGGTTCGTTACGGCCACATTGCGTTTTTATTTATTGTTATTTCGTTTTAATATGTGTTATTTATTTATTTATGTGCAATATATGTGTCGTTTTTTAATATTTGATGAGATGAATATACATCGATTAATGTTTTAACCTTAATCATATTGGATCTGATGATGACACCATTGGTGTCGAAACTCGAGTAATCCCATATAGGATTCTGAGAAACGTTGACAGAAAGTAATTAACCTATTTTATAGTCTTAACCGTTTCTGGAGGCAAATAAAATGTTTAAATTGCATGGCATTCAGGTAAAAATTGCCTTTCAATATATGAAAATTAGGTTAAAACTAACATGACCATAACATAAAGAGTATTGGTGATAATTTAGATATCCTACATAAGTGTAAAAAGTAACTAACGCTAGACACCCTCGAACGGTTCGAGATATATATAGCTATAAAGGAGGATTACAATCGTGTCCTAAACGAAAAAGCAATACATACAAATAATATTTTGTTTAATAGAATCAATCATATAGAACGAGAAATCGGCTATATCAGATCGATAAAATTGAACGAAGGTCAACCCAGTATTGATTAGCTTTACCGTGGGGGAGTTCCTGTGCAGGTTCGTTACGGCCGCATGTCGTTTTTGTCGTTGTTATTTTGTTTTAATATGTGTTATTTATTTATTTTTGTGCAATGTATGTGTTGTTTTTTAATATTTGACGAGATGAATATACATCGATTAATGTTTTAACCTTAAGTCAGCCTATTAAAACAAATGTTGGAGTGCCCCAGGGCTCTATATTAGGACCTTTATTGTTTATTTTATATATCAATGACTTACTAGTGTTACAAGATGTATTAATAGTATATGCTGATGATACAGTTGTACCAATGGAAGCAAAAACATGGCCTGAACTTGCAACAAATATGTGAACTAAATTAGATATTATATACTCTTGGCTCTATCACAATAATCTAGTACTCAACATAAGCAAGTCTGTCTTTATCACCTTTGGAAATTATAGAGACTCTGTTCCGCATGACTTAGAAATCAAGATAAATGGTCAAAAATTGAAAAGAGTTGAAACTAGTAAATATCTAGGAATAACATATGACTTTAACATGAAGTGGGATGTACATGTAGCTAACATTGTAAAAAAAAACCAAATACTTAGTCTACGTTTTTTACAGACTTAAACAAATTTTATCAAAAAAGCAACTACTACAAATATACTATGGACTATTCCATAGTGTGGCAGGGTATGCTATCATAGGCTGGGGGGGTCTATATAAATCATCTCTAGACGCATTGGATCGGCTGCAAAATGTATTCTTAAAATTTATAGGAGTAAATGAACAAGATTCGGATAAACCATTAAATATTGAACAAGTGTTTGTAGTGAATTCTATAGTTTATCAATACAATGATCTAAAAAGTGAGTTTTTACAAAATCAAATCAACACATGGTATAAAAGTATTATGTTGCCGCGACACCTATTAAGTATTGGGCAAAGAAGCTATGTGTATTATGCCATAAAATATTTTAATGAATTACCTAATGAACTGAAAAATCTAAGTGTAAATATTTAAGTGCTAAAAAAGAAAATCAAAGAAAAAATTAGGAACATTGTTATTGATTAATCAAAAAAACAGTCTATTATCATATGGACATTTTTCTCTTTTTTTTCATTTATTTATTGAATAATTGTATTATAATACAAACTAAATTTTGTTGAAATTGAAAAATACTTTATTTTTAATATATTACTATGGTCGGTGAGGTAAAACTCACAATTAGTATTAAGTATATAAATATTAATTCTAAGGACCAACCTATGTATGAGCATTTATGCCCCCTATAGGTCCTTTTTTTGTATAATTTTTATTATATGTAAAGGAAAATTGGCAATAAATATTATTATTATTATAATACAAAAAAAATCATATTGGATCTGATGATGACACCATTGGTGTCGAAACTCGAGTAATCCCGTATAGGATTCTGAGAAACGTTGACAGAAGGTAATTAACCAATTTTATAGTCTTAACCATTTCTGGAGGCAAATAAAATGTTTAAATTGGATGCCAGTCAGGTAAATATTGCCTTTCAATATATGAACATTAGGTTAAAACTATTAAAAACAGCACTAAACATCACATATAAAAAACAAAACTTATTTAGGTTTGCAAATCGTGCCGAGTTATGTCCAGATAAAAATAACATCCAAATCTTATAGTGCTAAAAAAACTAAAGAAATGGCCACAAAATTATGGATCAAAAACGAAATAAAACAATTACATAGTAAAAAGAACCTAATCAATACGGTGCTCATGAAAAAACATCTCGAACTGTTACAAAGCCATCCATCACATGTCCACAATATAACATATTTGATAGAAAAACAAATAAACAATACCATTATAAAGAAAAAGAAAACACAAAATAAAAAAATTCGTAACTTATTGAAAAAACAGAACGACACACAAGAGGACAATATAATAAGTCACCAGTTTTACCCTCGTGTTGTTAATCTTACTGGAATTAAATTCAACAATGAAGAAACCAACCTTTTGAACAAAGGCTTAAAATACAATTTTAAAAATAATGGTTTCAAACAATCACTCTTTAATGAAATTTTGAACGCTGAAACTGGAATAAATTCCATATCCGACGAAGAAACAAAAACCGTAATAAGTCATGCAATTGATAATAAAATAAGAAAAGTTATGAAGGCCAAAAATATAAATAATACAAAAACTATTTACAATAACGAAACAAGGGTGTTTAATGAGATAAAGGCGAAATTAATAGACCATAACGCAATCGTCACCAAAGCGGACAAAGGTCAAACTCTAGTAATTTTAACTTATGAAAATTATAAAAACAAGATACAGGACTTTATTAAAAACAATAACATTATTGAGATTCATAGCGACCCCACTGTTAAATTTAATAATAACGTGAAATCAGAATTAAATAAAACCAAATACATCATAACGAACGATGAGAAAAAATACTTAAAAATGATTGATCCCAAGGCACCTAGACTTAGGGGCTTCCAAAAATACATAAAAATAATATGCCTATCTGTCCTTTAGTTAATTTCATGTCTGCATCTTCATATAAAATTGCCAAAAAACTCAGAAAAAATTGTTAGACAACATATAGCGTTCAATAAAAACTATAGTTTGAATAACAGTTTAGAACTGGTCGAACTTACAAAAACAATTACAATTGAACCGAGACACACCCTCGCTTCATTCGACATAGTAAATTTATACAAGAACGTACCAATTAGTGAAATGTTAGAAATAGCAAAAAGTTTATTACTCTCTAAAACCACATTAAACCATGAAACAGTCGATGAGTTAACCAATTTGACAAAGGTAATATTGGAACAAAATTATTTTACTTTCGATAACAAATATTATTTACAATAGGATTGATTAGCGATGGGATCCCCATTATCAGGCATCCTGGCTGAAATTTACTTAAATCACATTGAAACAAACGAAATATTATCAACTAAAAACAAACATTATAAAAAAATTGTATTTTACCGACGATATGTGGATGACACAATAATGATTTATAATGGCAATTGCAGGCAATTGGAGATGCTTAAAAAATATATGAATACTATTACAAATAATTTGCAATTCACATTAGAGACGGAAATGAATAATAAAATTAATTTTTTAGATTTAACTTCAACAAAAATAAATAATAAAATTAACTATAATATTTACAGAAAACCAACAATCACAGATCATGCTATTCACGCCTCATATTATCACCCTATTTCACATAAAATGGCATTTTTTAATTGTATGATTCATAGATTGCTGGCATTGCTCCTATCTACGGAAGATTATAAAAATGAACTAGACATTATCAAACACATAGCGATAGCCAATGGATGCAAGTCATATAGTAGATAGAATAATTAATAAAAAACAAAATAAGCCAATAAATATTGATGTGTCCAAAGAAAAAGTAAACAAATATATTGCAATAGAATATGGTGAAACTCTACATCATATTTTAAAAAAACCAATTAAAAAATCAAAATATTACTTTGGCTTCAAAGGCGAATAATAAGCTTGAGAAAAAACTTACATTTACAAACAAAAATATACCCTCCGATATATTTGACGGTACTGGTGTATATAGAGTTAATTGTTCGGATTGCACACAGTTCTACATAGGACAAACGGGTCGTTCCTTCAAATTACGTTATAAAGAACATATCCCAAGCTCCAAGTCAAATGTAAGAAGATCTACATTTGCAGAACATTTAAGCTTACATAACCATAACATAAAGAGTATTGGTGATAATTTAGATATCCTACATAAATATAAAACGTCACTAAGGCTAGACACCCTCGAACAGTTAGAGATATATATAGCTATAAAGGAGGATTACAATCGTGTCCTAAACGAAAAAGCAATACATACAAATAATATTTTGTTTAATAGAATCGATCATATATAACGAGAAATCGGCTATATCAGATCGATAAAATTGAACGAAGGTCAAGCCAGTATTGATTAGCTTTACCGTGGGAGCGTTCCTGTGCAGGTTCGTTATGGCCGCATGTCGTTTTTAATTCGTTGTTATTTCGTTTTAGTATGTGTTATTTATTTATTTTTGTGCAATGTATGTGTTGTTTTTTAATATTTGACGAGATGAATATACATCGAATAATGTTTTAAACTTAATCATATTGGATCTGATGATGACACCATTGGTGTCGAAACTCGAATAATCCCGTATAGGATTCTGAGAAACGTTGACAGAAGGTAATTAACCTATTTTATAGTCTTAACCGTTTCTGGAGGCAAATAAAATGTTTAAATTGGATGCCAGTCAGGTAAAAATTGCCTTTCAATATATGAACATTAGGTTAAAACTATTAAAAACAGCACTAAACATAAAATATAAAAAAACCAAACATGTTTAGGTTTGCAAATCGTGCCGAGTTATGTCCAGATAAAAATAACACCCAAATCTTATAGTGCTAAAAAAACTAAAGAAATGGCCACAAAATTATGTATCAAAAACGAAATAAAACAATTACATAGTAAAAAGAACCTAATCAATACGGTGCTCATGAAAAAACATCTCGAACTGTTACAAAGCCATCCATCACACGTCCACAATGTAACATATTTGATGGAAAAACAAATAAACAATACCATTATAAAGAAAAAAAAACACAAAATAAAAAAAATTCGTAACTTATTGAAAAAACAGAACGACACACAAGAGGACAATATAATAAGTCACCAGTTTTACCCCCGTGTTGTTAATGTTACTGGAATTAAATTCAACAATGAAGAAACCAACCTTCTGAACAAAGGCTTAAAATACAATTTTAAAAATAATGGTTTCAAACAATCACTCTTTAATGAAATTTTGAACGCTGAAACTGGAATAAATTCCATATCCGATGAAGAAACAAAAACAGTAATAAGTCATGCAATTGATAATAAAATAAGAAAAGTTATGAAGGCCGAAAATATAAATAATACAAAAACTATTTACAATAACGAAACAAGGGTGTTTAATGAGATAAAGGCGAAATTAATAGACCATAACGCAATCGTCACCAAAGCGGACAAAGGTCAAGCTCTAGTAATTTTAACTTATGAAAATTATAAAAACAAGATACTGGACTTTATTAAAAACAATAACATTATTGAGATTCATAGCGACCCCACTGTTATATTTAATAATAACGTGAAATCGGAATTAAATAAAACCAAATACATCATAACGAACGATGAGAAAAAATACTTAAAAATGATAGATCCCAAGGCACCTAGACTTAGGGGCCTTCCAAAAATACATAAAAATAATATGCCTATCCGTCCTTTAGTTAATTTCATGTCTGCATCTTCATATAAAATTGCCAAAAACCTCGGAAAAAATTTTTAGACAACATATAGCGGTCAATAAAAACTATAGTTTGAATAACAGTTTAGAACTGGTCGAACTTACAAAAACAATTACAATCGAACCGAGATACACCCTCGCTTCATTCGACATAGTAAATTTATACAAGAACGTACCAATTAGTGAAATGTTAGAAATAGCAAAAAGTTTATTACTCTCTAAATCCACATTAAATCATGAGACAGTCGATGAGTTAACCAATTTGACAAAGGTAATATTGGAACAAAATTATTTTACTTTCGATAACAAATATTATTTACAACAGGATTGTAATCAGTTACATTTATTGTTTTTATTACTTATGGTGAAAATGTAAATTTTGTCTATACGTAAATAATTTTCGGTCGCCATGTTTGTTAAGGTAAAAGTAACATGATCGAAATTTACTTTTAGGGCCAGAATTCGTGTAACACGTATTAGTTTAGTGGAACCAATTACCTGAAATAAAGACACATCAAATAACATATAAAAAGTATTTATTAATATTAAACATTGATAAGTATTACATAGATATAGATATCTGGACGATAGATTGCGCCATGGGCGTTGTCCACATGAAATTACACTATACAAAAAATATACGCTGCATTATAATACATGTTATAGAATAAGACATACATTTATTATTTCAATGTAAATTTCAGCACAACCCAACACTTATAAATTTTAACCCACACACTCAAACACTCTCTCTTCCATCCTCATGGTACAAACTTTTATAACTTTTATAAATTTTGGAGCTCCTTTTATTAGATTGAAATTTTAAAATAAAATGAATTTCTACAATAAAATGATATTGGGAAATTATGAAATCAGGATTGTATAAGGAACTTTCTCACCAATTTCGTGTTGCTAGTTGTTATAGCTGGCGGTAAAACTTCGCGTCCAGTACCGCGAGTTTTTCGTTTACACGTCTCGGTCACATTTTTGTAATCGACGCACTGTACGGTGTTTTACACAGTTTATTAACCACCTACAGTGGTCTAAAAAGTTAAAATTCACCCGTAAGTGAATGGATAGCCGGCCGGCTCTGATCAGTTGCTGCAGCGAAATGATGACAATTCCTTGTTGAATTCTGCGGAAGTGGGGTGTACTGACGTCACATTTTCTTTGTTTAACTTGTTGACATCGCCGTTTTGTCGTGGTCAACACATTCTCAGCCTCTGACGTAATTAAGGCTTGGCTTGCTTATCGCAATAACTGCACACTGTTTTTATGACATTTTACAGATTCTGCTACGAATTAGTTCAAATCCTGGCAAATATTGTGATATAGTCCACTCACTGTAAATTCGATATCGGGTTTTGAGGTCGGGTTGGGTATGTCAAAAAATAGAAAAATACAATATTTATGATCTCGTTACCATATTTTAGGTAATTATAAAATGCACCATGATTGTACCATCACAAAACCCCCTCAATGAAAGATGGTGTGACGAAGCACACAAACTTTCATTGACCCTTTCATACTTCCTAAAGGGATCAGCCAGGACAAGTCGCCACAACCCCCTTACAAATTTACATAAAAAATAACAACAACTCACCCTTGGTCTGGTGATGATGACCGTACCTAGATGACCTTACTGGACTTCTCCTGCGAGATCCCAACACCATAAGGCCACTTAGGCTCTTAACGCCCCTGCTCTGACGCGACGGCCAGCTCAGGACTGCTGTCACACCACCAAACACTGAAACAATATATAATAAATATTAAAATAGTGGCTTAGTAAATCACTCCATCCTCAACTGATCTGGTTCCCCTTAGCTAAGTGCTGGTTTGTGCCAATAAGCACTGGGTTGGCTTAATATATTCAAATACGCTTAATAAAATTATAAGATTATATATTATAATCTTCAAGAATTAAAAAGAATATCTCTTCTTCCTATTAACAAATACTTCTACCTTGAGTTGGAAAATGGTTTCGATTCCTATCGATAATATTTATCTTCATTCTTTTACAATTACTATAATTGTAACATAAGCACCTTAGTATAATATAGTTACCAAAATTGAATAAAATATAATTGAAAATATAATAGGAAAATTACACATTATAATCTCCCAAATCTAGAGAAAAACAAATTATAAAAGAATTAATAACTCTGTATATTTATTTATTGAATACTCTTAGTGCATGATAAAATAAAAAAAATTTTATTATTATTGTTATTATTCTTATTATTAACAGGTAATTATTTGGCTGATAAATATTATTAACAGCGCCATTTAAAATTTTTTTCTCTTCCTACACATATTATAAAATCATGTTAAAAAGTTTTCAAATAAATACATAATACATTAATAATTAACACTGATATATTAATAATACAGTTAAGACATTTTAAATACTCAATCATATTTAATCATATCTAAGATATGCATTAACATTTGTATAATTTACTTAAAAGTTGTATTTAAATTAAAATTTACCATTGCAGTTATTAATTAAACATCAAATTTCTTTATTTATAATAATAAAATACATTTTGAACTTATTGTTACTATTCATATTACATTATTATTTCATTATTCATAATTCATTTCTTACTTTCTCTATACTCTGAACTTTCTATCTACCTAACTACCTAACCTTTCACCTTCTATCACTGTTTAGTCTGGATAACTCCTATATTCACTATACTTTTTATATTTTAATTTTACTCACCTTCTTCTAACTGACCATCAAATTTACCTATCAATGACACCAATATCTCAATTATATACTCCATTACTACTTCCATTTAAATCCTATGGCACCGCTCGTCTTTGCACTGGGTTGAGTGTTCCCTAACTGGCTATATACATCTCTAATATTTTGCCCTTCCAAAATTTCGGCAAACACTCCCTTAAACTACTCTATTACCTGCCACAACACTATTTGTTGGCTACTCTTTATCACCTCACCCCCACTACAGAATTCATCAACAACAATTATATTTATGTACCTTTACTTAAACACCTTCTCTACAAATAATCACTAACTACTGTGTCCCTAAATATCTAATAATTCTCTTTGTATTTTCTTAAAAATTCTTATCTTTCTAACTCCATTTACATTAATTGCATAACTCACCTGCATTTTATCTATACCCAGGCTCTATTCCTGTTTAAACACTTACTGTAATCATTTACCATTGTCTTATAAAATTCCTCTCTTACCTACTTATAACAATACCTCATTTCAAAATTCAAATATAATTATTTATTTAAACATTAATTATTATTCATTAGTAATTAATTAAAATATTATTATTAAACATGTTATATATATAAAATATATAATAATACACACTGGGGTACCTGTAATACATAATACACATCAAAATACATGGATAAATACAGTTAATACAATGAAAAATATACACTCCAACTTCATTATTGTGTCATTAATCGAAGTCAGTCCATATGCAGTCCAATTCAATACCACTTTTCATATTATTATTTAATGTTCATTTCACAATATAACAGTCTATCCACCATCATTAAACAACAAACGAATCTTAGGTCTATATAAATCATTTTTGATTAAATACATTATCTTATTATTATAAATGTAAAGGTTATTCAATTTTTTATAATTTTCCATAATACTATTATAATCAATATGATCACTCCATATCATTATCTCATATAATTTGTCACGATCGATTATAGTCCTGTCACCTTTAGTATTATCTGTCACAACCAGGTAAATTATAAAGTCATCATTAATAACATCATCTCCTCCTGCTACTATATCAGCTTCAATATAGGGTAAGTACTTACAATAATTATTAATTCTCTCTCTACTCACTCTCTCTCTTAATTCTGTATAATTTCTCCCAACTTCAAACAACTCTAACTTACTATCACCATACCTATTTCTCTCAAAATATGCCTCATCATAACACCAAGTCACACTCTCTCTCTCCAGATATGCAGGGGTCCCTATCATAAAATTGTTGCACCTCTTCTTAGATACACAAAAACATAAAGAAACTTTATTTGTAGAACTATCGTCTATCAAATATAAATTAAAGGCATTCTTATCCTTATGACAATTACATGAAGACTTGTCTTCACCCCCTAATACAACATTAAAAGAAAATTCTACCCCCTGCATTCCTTGTACTAAAATACTGTCTCTCAACTTTCTTTCTGACTTCATAAATTCAAATATTTCATTATCATTCATTATATTTTCATTATCATGTTTATCCTCTTCTACCACCACAATCTTACTACTTGTATTATTTGGATTATTGGAATTATTATTTTGCTGGGTACCGCTATTGACTTTCTGGGTTTCTACTTGATTTTCTACCACATTTAAATTATCGAGTTTTGCAATAAGCTGGTCACATTTCTTAATAAGTTTGTTGTGACCTAATTGAATTTCATTTTTCAATTCACTGAATTTAATATCAGAATCTATTTTCTGTTCATCTAGTTTTTTGTCTAGTTTTAATAACAATTGTATCATTGCGTTACTTTCATCTGATTTACTGTCTAAATTAGTTGAAATGGATGTGTCAGTTTGCGTTATTTCGACAGACACAGGCGTATTTGCCCCATCAGTCTGACTAGTTTGAGGTGTTTGTACATCCATTTCACTAATTACATTTATCTCCGATGTACTGGTTTCTATTACAATATTGTCACTTGTACTCATGTTGTTATTTTATCTTGCTAAAACATGTATGTTTATAACCTAGGAATTTAACCCTATTCTACGCATGTGTGCATGTACTTACGCTATTACTTCAGGTAACTATTCCACTTTCCTGGTAGGTATTACTCCACATAAAATTAAGTTTTATGTCGAGTCCCTGTTCGGGCGCCAAATGTAATCAGTTACATTTATTGTTTTTATTACTTATGGTGAAAATGTAAATTTTGTCTATACGTAAATAATTTTCGGTCGCCATGTTTGTTAAGGTAAAAGTAACATGATCGAAATTTACTTTTAGGGCCAGAATTCGTGTAACACGTATTAGTTTAGTGGAACCAATTACCTGAAATAAAGACACATCAAATAACATATAAAAAGTATTTATTAATATTAAACATTGATAAGTATTACATAGATATAGATATCTGGACGATAGATTGCGCCATGGGCGTTGTCCACATGAAATTACACTATACAAAAAATATACGCTGCATTATAATACATGTTATAGAATAAGACATACATTTATTATTTCAATGTAAATTTCAGCACAACCCAACACTTATAAATTTTAACCCACACACTCAAACACTCTCTCTTCCATCCTCATGGTACAAACTTTTATAACTTTTATAAATTTTGGAGCTCCTTTTATTAGATTGAAATTTTAAAATAAAATGAATTTCTACAATAAAATGATATTGGGAAATTATGAAATCAGGATTGTATAAGGAACGTTCTCACCAATTTCGTGTTGCTAGTTGTTATAGCTGGCGGTAAAACTTCGCGTCCAGTACCGCGAGTTTTTCGTTTACACGTCTCGGTCACATTTTTGTAATCGACGCACTGTACGGTGTTTTACACAGTTTATTAACCACCTACAGTGGTCTAAAAAGTTAAAATTCACCCGTAAGTGAATGGATAGCCGGCCGGCTCTGATCAGTTGCTGCAGCGAAATGATGACAATTCCTTGTTGAATTCTGCGGAAGTGGGGTGTACTGACGTCACATTTTCTTTGTTTAACTTGTTGACATCGCCGTTTTGTCGTGGTCAACACATTCTCAGCCTCTGACGTAATTAAGGCTTGGCTTGCTTATCGCAATAACTGCACACTGTTTTTATGACATTTTACAGATTCTGCTACGAATTAGTTCAAATCCTGGCAAATATTGTGATATAGTCCACTCACTGTAAATTCGATATCGGGTGTTTGAGGTCGGGTTGGGTATGTCAAAAAATAGAAAAATACAATATTTATGATCTCGTTACCATATTTTAGGTAATTATAAAATGCACCATGATTGTACCATCACAGGATTGATTAGCGATGGGATCCCCATTATCAGGCATCCTGGCGGAAATTTACTTAAATCACATTGAAACAAACGAAATATTATCAACTAAAAACAAACATTATAAAAAAATTTTATTTTACCGATGATATGTGGATGACACAATAATGATTTATAATGGCAATTGGAGATGCTTAAAAAATATATGAATACTATTACAAATAATTTGCAATTCACATTAGAGACGGTAATGAATAATAAAATTAATTTTTTAGATTTAACTTTAACAAAAATAAATAATAAAATTAACTATAATATTTACAGAAAACCAACAATCACAGATCATGCTATTCACGCCTCATATTATCACCCTATTTCACATAAAATGGCATTTTTTAATTGTATGATTCATAGATTGCTGGCATTGCTCCTATCTACGGAAGATTATAAAAATGAACTAGACATTATCAAACACATAGCGATAGCCAATGGATGCAAGTCATATAGTAGATAGAATAATTAATAAAAAACAAAATAAGCCAATAAATATTGATGTGTCCAAAGAAAAAGTAAACAAATATATTGCAATAGAATATGGTGAAACTCATATTTTAAAAAACCAATTAAAAAAGCAAAATATTACTTTGGCTTCAAAGGCGAATAATAAGCTTGAGAAAAAACTTACATTTACAAACAAAAATATACCCTCCGATATATTTGACGGTACTGGTGTATATAGAGTTAATTGTTCGGATTGCACACAGTTCTACATAACACAAACGGGTCGTTCCTTCAAATTACGTTATAAAGAACATATCCCAAGCTCCAAGTCAAATGTAAGAAGATCTACATTTGCAGAACATTTAAGCTTACATAACCATAACATAAAGAGTATTGGTGATAATTTAGATATCCTACATAAATATAAAACGTCACTAAGGCTAGACACCCTCGAAAAGTTAGAGATATATAAAGCTATAACGGAGGATTACAATCGTGTCCTAAACGAAAAAGCAATACATACAAATAATATTTTGTTTAATAGAATCGATCATATAGAACGAGAAATCAGCTATATCAGATCGATAAAATTGAACGAAGGTCAAGCCAGTATTGATTAGCTTTACCGTGGGAGCGTTCCTGTGCAGGTTCGTTACGGCCACATTGCGTTTTTATTTATTGTTATTTCGTTTTAATATGTGTTATTTATTTATTTATGTGCAATATATGTGTCGTTTTTTAATATTTGACGAGATGAATATACATCGATTAATGTTTTAACCTTAATCATGTAACTTTTATATTTTCGGTATATTTTATTTATTCAAATTAAGTTAACACTCCCATTTACCTTACGACTTGGATCTGGCCGGATCGCGTAGTGTAAGGAAACCCATTTCGTTCGACGAACTCTGACGATACACATAACGAAATAAGGCATTGAAAGAATGTAACTCTCAATTGAGTGGAAGAGAAATCATATTTTATTATTGAAATGTTCTTATAATATTCAGAAATCTTGAAAAGTTGAGTCTTCTTATTACATGTTGTGCAATTGTTTTATCTTACATACTATAGCTTACCTTATGTTTCACCAGACACAAACGCAAATATAAACACAAAAATACACAAAAGCCGCCCAGCTTTGCCACACACACATTCATGCCTTATTTATAACACCCTTAACATTTTGAATTATAAATTCCCCATGTCCACCACGCGGTCATCCCGCCCGTACACAGTCCTCGTTCACGTGCCCGGAAAAGAAACTATTAATTCACTTGGATTTACTGATTACTGTTAGTATTCCATTTGCGCACTGTTGGTTAATATTTCAGATTTTAACTGTGAGGTCGGCCGATGTAATTATATTTTGTAATATAAAATTTTAACCAGACCGCAAGCGGTCGGTAGGTGAGACGCACTGGGCAGAAGTTGGTTCTCTGTTCCCTCTCCACAGTTTTCAACACTGGAACTCACTGCCTTGGGCGTCGTCGCCGAAGCTTCAGCCCATGCCATGCATGTTGTTTTTTGAGTCAATGCCGCATATGATCTTCTGTAGGCATTGGCTGACGTCATTTAAGTGGGCCAGACGTTTGAGTGATGCCAAAGGGACGATGAATAAATTTTTCGCTCTAGCCATCTTGTTTTTTGTCGAGAGCGTCCTTTTGAGCGCGCTTGCGTGGGTATTCGCGCCTGTGCGTCGACACACTTGCAAAGTTCTTAGAATTTTGGTGGAGGTAAATTCTTCTGCCGTGTTACACCACTGAAATTGCGCGTCGCTTTTGTTCCAAACGCTGTTTCTCAATCTCGTGCTGTTGCTTGGACAATAACGTTGCACAATACAATTACAGTTTTTTCAAATTTATTATACCAGTCCGCCCGAAAACGAAATAAGTAAAAATATAATAATGCCCCAAACGGTTAAAAATAAAAACACCCAAAAATGACCCGCTACAATACCCCCTCGATGAGAATTCTGCTGTCCACAACAGAAGAAATCTCATCGATAAACCCCGAAGAGGACCGGTGAGGAACTGGTGCCAACAACCCCCTGGTTCTTACTCTGCATGGGTACACGACCCCCCTGGCTCAGCGACCATGGACTCCTCTGAACGAGATCACTGGACTTCTCCGTTAGAGATCCCAACACCGAGAAATCGATCAGACTCGCACCACGGCGCACCTCGCCTTCTAACATGCTACCCCCAAAATCCTCAATCCCTGGCTAAAATTATCCCAGCTCCTCCGCCGATATGGATCCCCTTTTTTGCAAGCTGGGCTGCCTTTAGCAAATACTGGGCTCACACATACTAACATTACATGTTACCATAGCGCATTAAAATAAAATTTTCTTTTAAAATTTATTATAAATTGAAAAAATTTAAAATTCAAAAAAATAATATTTTATCAAAAAAAATTCTCTTCCTCTTTTTTCTAATTTTTTGTTTCAAATGACAACCTAAACATTTCTACTAATATAAACACTTTCTTACTCTAACATGAGAATCACTTATAGTCTACCAATAAAATGTAATACAATAAAATAAACATGGTTAATGCACACATAATAAAAAAATAATTATCTAACATATTCATTCGCTGGCAGGCGAAAAATCAAGTTTTTTTTTTTTTTCAAAAAAAATTTAAAATTTTCAAAATTTTAAAATTCAAAAAAAAATTTGAAATTTATTCAAAAAAAAATTTTATTAAATTTATTTATTAAACAACATTTATTAAAATTATTCAAATATTGGTTTGAATTAGTTAAACAAACAAATTAAAATTGGATTCCTACTATACAAGATTAGTAGGTGTATGATCTCATCAGCTGATCGTAACTAGGTCAAGTCCAAAACCCTTGACCTACATATGTTACGTATAAGTTCTGAAAACACCTTGAACATCTGTAATATCCTAACTTTGACATACAAAACCTAATAACATACAACATTTAAAATAAACAAAATATTAATATAATAATCAAGTTGACATTTAAATTATTTAAAATAAACAATTCTTGACTTTACATTATTTTCAAATTTTATTAAAATTCTGTCACTGGTTGAAAAAACAATTGTATATTCCTTATTATAAATTCCTCTCTTTAGTTAACAGTTTAATTCTACATTACTTTGGGTGTTGTAACTCATTTATTCTCAATTACTGTATTAGATCTCTATACATATATAAACTTTCTCCCTCTGACTCTAATATTAATCAACTTCCATTCTCATGACACCCATCTCTACCAAAAATATCTACTAATCAGGACACTCTAAACCCCAACTTACCATTTAACACAATTCGCCACCTTCTCTACATATAAAATACTCGCTAACCCTTTGTATAGGATACGTGTTTCCCCGCCCCGAAAAACTCAATTCCCTTATCTGGCGGCCCGGATTCTACCTAAGGCGGCCCCTCCTCACTAAAATCTATTCTAATCCCGTCCCAACCCTTGTTGCGGACTCCCCAAATACACTACCCCCTAATACAAAATTGCCATCCCCAAAAATCTCAATCTCATTGCCTCACTACAAATACACCAAATAACCTCATTAATTATAAACATAAATATATATCATTCAAAACTCTACATAAATTCTCCACAACTACCATGTCAACATCTATATTTCACAAAATTCTGTTATATCACATCAACTCAAAAACAGCATTACATTTTATTCATCTCCATCATCTCACATTCAACTTTTAATTCAACTTGGACAGGTCTACATGTCCCATAAAACATTTATCACCCATAAATTAGCTCTTATTCATTTGCATAATTATTGTTATTTTATTTCTCATATTCTTTTTTATCTTTACTTCAAAATATCTGTAGTACACTAAACATTAATTACTTGTAACATTTACAAACCACTATACCAGTGACATGGTATTGTTGATCAGCTGATATCCTAACATAATAAAAACACAATGAAACTACATCTTAAAATTGAACAAATTATGTGAAATATACATATTTATTTTTATTTATTCTCCCTTCTCATCTCACTGTTTCCAATTTCTCTGATTCTGGTTATTTATGTTGTCCTGCCAGACGATTTACTTATGGCTTAAAAAAAAAATACACACATAATAAAATTACATATTCTTATCTAATAGACAACAATAAAATAATACACTTAAAATTATAGCATGAACACCTTAATTTACGAGTCTGAGCATATAATTATGTGGACAGAGCACAAGCATTTTTGATTGGATTAAACCTTGAATAAGCAAAAAACTTTTACGTCATAAAATTTTAAATTCGTGACTCCTTTGCGTCACCTCCTCAGCCACACACACTATTTCAGATTATGGAGGACTGTCTCGCCCTTTCGCTTCCACAGAGACTGTATATTTTGGAGCAGGGTTTTACCTCTCCGTGTCTCTGCTTCCGCTATTAAGTTTTAAATTGGTGAACATCATAATGTTCTTGTTATAAAATCATGCACCCTTAAAAACGGATCTGCCACCGGTCTTGCTGTTCCTCCTCGAACAGAGTGGCAGCCGCTGTTCCCTAGTTCCGGAGATTTCCTCTAATGTCCCCCCATTGAATTTCAAATTTATACCAATTTCAAGTCAGCTATGGTCAAGGGACTTGATATGACCATAGCTGGCCGCTAGCCAAAACCACGGTTAGTGCTGGTAAGGCAGCAACCGCCCGAAAAGTCGAGGAAATCTAACTTTAATTTAATTGCCTGTTACACATCACTACTATGTGCGACACTGTAGTTGGCAGCGTGTACACTTTAATTTACACTGATAAGGTGTGCCGCACATTTATCGCCCTTTTGGCCTCCGATGGAGGTAACATTCACTGTTACCCCCAACCCATTTCGCTACTTGTGAGAGCACAGGCCACCCCCACAATAGCCACTTAATCTAATTACAATTGAAAACTAATTAAAATTTTTGTATACATTATCATATAATATTTGCATCAACAATCACTTAACCCATTCATAACCTTTTACCGTTTAACTTTCTTAAAATTTTCAAAATTTATTATTAATAATTATTAAATATCACGTTTCCTTCATTATTAAAATTTTTAATTATCATATTTATTCAACACAATGATTGCATTAAAATTTCACTATTGCATTAACACCTCAATCACACCTGTAAACATTTTTTATTATACATGATTATAAAATTTTCATACTTACACTCCATTTAACACAATATACCCACAAAACATAATCACTACCATCTCTGAAACATTTCACAAAATTTATTAATTTAAATTAAATAATTTATCATTCATTACCAAATTTCCATCTCGTCAAACAAACTGAATTTACAAAAAAAATTAATACAACATTTACATAATCAATTAAACATTTAAAATATATCAAATTGTTTTAATTAAATTAATTATTTACAATATAGAATTCATTATCATCCAAACAATTATAATTCTCTGATTACTTGTTTTCCAAATTAATTCTATTTGTTTATTTAAATTGCAAATATTTCCACATTATTATCACAACAATCATCCTACATACACACATATAAATTCACTAGATTTTATTTACAACTCTTGTTAATTATTATTCCATTTTTTCCACACTTCTGTCCAAATCTGCCATGTCAAACAACCATAAAACAAAATATTTATACTGTCTTTTATTGTTTTAATAGTTTAACCTCCATTGTTCCAAATCAACCTTGGTTCTACATAACATCGTTCAATCTTATTAGCACACAAATGACTGTTTTGTGTGTCGTAACCAGAAAAACTAACTTCAATCAACTTATTCAAATATTCGTTAAACCAGTCTACGTTAGGTATTTTTATCAAGTCTCCATCAGTAAAATCATTAACTATTGGGTTAATTATTTTTATTACATCATTGTAATCATTATCATTCACATATACTTCTAAACTTTCCTTCCATTCATCATATTTTCTATTTAAGTTATATAATTCTGTTACTTCATTGACACACAATTCTCTGTTTACATCTCTCTCTTCATAACCCCAAATCACACTCTCAAAAGTATTACAGACAGAGGGTATAAATTCAATTAAATCTTTCCTGACTTCTACAGGAAAAGCGAAAAACTTCAAAAAACAATTATTTGTAGCACATTTGTCTACACAATATATACGTGAAGGTCTTCCTTCACCCCCCATTCTACCTCGTAAACAATTTACCCCCTGTTTCATACCTGTAATATAACTCTCTTTCCACTCTCTCTCTAACTCATTAACACACATTAACATCTCATACTCACCTTCTACAACTTCATTAGTACTCTCAGATACCAATTTTTCGACTACATTATTATTCTCATTATTAACATCATTATTATCTATTAATTCATTACCTAACACAACATTGTCATTACAACTTTCGTTTGTATTATTCTTACTCTGTTCTACTTTATTCAGACTATTTCTTGTCATTTCATTGGCATTTTCAAGACATACATTCTTGTCTTGTATGTTATTTATCAACTCGTCAAATTTTATATTTATATTTTGCTGAAACTGAATATTCTGTTCTTTAATTTCATTAAAAATAATATCATTTTTAATATTCTGCTGTTCGCATTTTATTTTCTGTTCTTTGAATTCGTTACTTAAAATTTCAAATTTCTCGTCATTAGTATCAAAACGTTTATTGAGGTCATTATTCTGTTTATCGAAATTAACTTTCATAAAATCTAATAGGTCATCTAATGACAATTTTTTCTCTTTCGTTTTATTCGATTTACTCAATATTGGGGTAGATTTCGCTTCTGCGTGATCGACCATAATTGATCCAGTTAGGTCATCGTTAACTATTGATTGCACGCTCAACTCAGCTGTTGGCCTTGACTGACTTACTTCGCTCACACTTGGTGACGGGTTCATCGAACCAATGCCACTCTCACTCATAATTGAATCTACTATACTGCTCTTCTCTGTGTTTTCAGACATTTTTATTTAATCTATTTTGTCTTACGTAACAACTACCAATGATCAGTCTTTTTTCAAAACTGATATTACAACATCAATTTACTTTCACAACCCTACTTCGCTATGCATCATCAGATGTAGGCCGGCGTTAAGATAACCCCTCTTCAGTTATATTAAATCCTAGTCACGCTGCACCAATTGTAACTTTTTTCTTCTTTTCGGTATATTTTATTTATTCAAATTAAGTTAACACTCCCATTTACCTTACGACTTGGATCTGGCCGGATCGCGTAGTGTAAGGAAACCCATTTCGTTCGACGAACTCTGACGATACACATAACGAAATAAGGCATTGAAAGAATGTAACTCTCAATTGAGTGGAAGAGAAATCATATTTTATTATTGAAATGTTCTTATAATATTCAGAAATCTTGAAAAGTTGAGTCTTCTTATTACATGTTGTGCAATTGTTTTATCTTACATACTATAGCTTACCTTATGTTTCACCAGACACAAACGCAAATATAAACACAAAAATACACAAAAGCCGCCCAGCTTTGCCACACACACATTCATGCCTTATTTATAACACCATTAACATTTTGAATTATAAATTCCCCATGTCCACCACGCGGTCATCCCGCCCGTACACAGTCCTCGTTCACGTGCCCGGAAAAGAAACTATTAGTTCACTTGGATTTACTGATTACTGTTAGTATTCCATTTGCACACTGTTGGTTAATATTTCAGATTTTAACTGTGAGGTCGGCCGATGTAATTATATTTTGTAATATAAAATTTTAACCAGACCGCAAGCGGTCGGTAGGTGAGACGCACTGGGCAGAAGTTGGTTCTCTGTTCCCTCTCCACAGTTTTCAACACTGGAACTCACTGCCTTGGGCGTCGTCGCCGAAGCTTCAGCCCATGCCATGCATGTTGTTTTTTGAGTCAATGCCGCATATGATCTTCTGTAGGCATTGGCTGACGTCATTTAAGTGGGCCGGACGTTTGAGTGATGCCAAAGGGACGATGAATAAATTTTTCGCTCTAGCCATCTTGTTTTTTGTCGAGAGCGTCCTTTTGAGCGCGCTTGCGTGGGTATTCGCGCCTGTGCGTCGACACACTTGCAAAGTTCTTAGAATTTTGGTGGAGGTAAATTCTTCTGCCGTGTTACACCACTGAAATTGCGCGTCGCTTTTGTTCCAAACGCTGTTT
Source organism: Magicicada septendecula (assembly GCA_034769895.1). Classification (NCBI taxonomy): domain Eukaryota; kingdom Metazoa; phylum Arthropoda; class Insecta; order Hemiptera; family Cicadidae; genus Magicicada; species Magicicada septendecula. The sequence goes on along the minus strand of CM068373.1, from coordinate 82,148,267 downwards.
CTCAACCTCGTGCTGTTGCTTGGACAATAACGTTGCACAATACAATTACAGTTTTTTCAAATTTATTATACCAGTCCGCCCGAAAACGAAATAAGTAAAAATATAATAATGCCCCAAACGGTTAAAAATAAAAACACCCAAAAATGACCCGCTACAATCATATTGGATCTGATGATGACACCATTGGTGTCGAAACTCGAGTAATCCCATATAGGATTCTGAGAAACGTTGACAGAAAGTAATTAACCTATTTTATAGTCTTAACCGTTTCTGGAGGCAAATAAAATGTTTAAATTGCATGGCATTCAGGTAAAAATTGCCTTTCAATATATGAAAATTAGGTTAAAACTATTAAAAACAGCACTAAACATCAGATATAAAAAACAGAACATATTTAGGTTTGCAAATCGTGCCGAGTTATGTCCAGATAAAAATAACATCCAAATCTTATAGTGCTAAAAAAACTAAAGAAATGGCCACAAAATTATGGATCAAAAACGAAATAAAACAATTACATAGTAAAAAGAAACTAATCAATACGGTGCTCATGAAAAAACATCTCGAACTGTTACAAAGCCATCCATCACACGTCCACAATGTAACATATTTGATAGAAAAACAAATAAACAATACCATTATAAAGAAAAAGAAAACACAAAATAAAAAAATTCGTAACTTATTGAAAAAACAGAACGACACACAAGAGGACAATATAATAAGTCACCAGTTTTACCCTCGTGTTGTTAATCTTACTGGAATTAAATTCAACAATGAAGAAACCAACCTTTTGAACAAAGGCTTAAAATACAATTTTAAAAATAATGGTTTCAAACAATCACTCTTTAATGAAATTTTGAACGCTGAAACTGGAATAAATTCCATATCCGACGAAGAAACAAAAACAGTAATAAGTCATGCAATTGATAATAAAATAAGAAAAGTTATGAAGGCCGAAAATATAAATAATACAAAAACTATTTACAATAACGAAACAAGGGTGTTTAATGAGATAAAGGCGAAATTAATAGACCATAACGCAATCGTCACCAAAGCGGACAAAGGTCAAACTCTAGTAATTTTAACTTATGAAAATTATAAAAACAAGATACAGGACTTTATTAAAAACAATAACATTATTGAGATTCATAGCGACCCCACTGTTAAATTTAATAATAACGTGAAATCAGAATTAAATAAAACCAAATACATCATAACGAACGATGAGAAAAAATACTTAAAAATGATTGATCCCAAGGCACCTAGACTTAGGGGCCTTCCAAAAATACATAAAAATAATATGCCTATCCGTCCTTTAGTTAATTTCATGTCTGCATCTTCATATAAAATTGCCAAAAAACTCAGAAAAAATTTTTAGACAACATATAGCGTTCAATAAAAACTATAGTTTGAATAACAGTTTAGAACTGGTCGAACTTACAAAAACAATTACAATCGAACCGAGACACACCCTCGCTTCATTCGACATAGTAAATTTATACAAGAACGTACCAATTAGTGAAATGTTAGAAATAGCAAAAAGTTTATTACTCTCTAAATCCACATTAAATCATGAAACAGTCGATGAGTTAACCAATTTGACAAAGGTAATATTGGAACAAAATTATTTTACTTTCGATAACAAATATTATTTACAACAGGATTGATTAGCGATGGGATCCCCATTATCAGGCATCCTGGCGGAAATTTACTTAAATCACATTGAAACAAACGAAATATTATCAACTAAAAACAAACATTATAAAAAAATTTTATTTTACCGATGATATGTGGATGACACAATAATGATTTATAATGGCAATTGGAGATGCTTAAAAAATATATGAATACTATTACAAATAATTTGCAATTCACATTAGAGACGGTAATGAATAATAAAATTAATTTTTTAGATTTAACTTTAACAAAAATAAATAATAAAATTAACTATAATATTTACAGAAAACCAACAATCACAGATCATGCTATTCACGCCTCATATTATCACCCTATTTCACATAAAATGGCATTTTTTAATTGTATGATTCATAGATTGCTGGCATTGCTCCTATCTACGGAAGATTATAAAAATGAACTAGACATTATCAAACACATAGCGATAGCCAATGGATGCAAAAGTCATATAGTAGATAGAATAATTAATAAAAAACAAAATAAGCCAATAAATATTGATGTGTCCAAAGAAAAAGTAAACAAATATATTGCAATAGAATATGGTGAAACTCTACATCATATTTTAAAAAACCAATTAAAAAAGCAAAATATTACTTTGGCTTCAAAGGCGAATAATAAGCTTGAGAAAAAACTTACATTTACAAACAAAAATATACCCTCCGATATATTTGACGGTACTGGTGTATATAGAGTTAATTGTTCGGATTGCACACAGTTCTACATAACACAAACGGGTCGTTCCTTCAAATTACGTTATAAAGAACATATCCCAAGCTCCAAGTCAAATGTAAGAAGATCTACATTTGCAGAACATTTAAGCTTACATAACCATAACATAAAGAGTATTGGTGATAATTTAGATATCCTACATAAATATAAAACGTCACTAAGGCTAGACACCCTCGAAAAGTTAGAGATATATAAAGCTATAACGGAGGATTACAATCGTGTCCTAAACGAAAAAGCAATACATACAAATAATATTTTGTTTAATAGAATCGATCATATAGAACGAGAAATCAGCTATATCAGATCGATAAAATTGAACGAAGGTCAAGCCAGTATTGATTAGCTTTACCGTGGGAGCGTTCCTGTGCAGGTTCGTTACGGCCACATTGCGTTTTTATTTATTGTTATTTCGTTTTAATATGTGTTATTTATTTATTTATGTGCAATATATGTGTCGTTTTTTAATATTTGACGAGATGAATATACATCGATTAATGTTTTAACCTTAATCATATTGGATCTGATGATGACACCATTGGTGTCGAAACTCGAGTAATCCCGTATAGGATTCTGAGAAACGTTGACAGAAAGTAATTAACCTATTTTATAGTCTTAACCGTTTCTGGAGGCAAATAAAATGTTTAAATTGCATGGCATTCAGGTAAAAATTGCCTTTCAATATATGAAAATTAGGTTAAAACTATTAAAAACAGCACTAAACATCATATATAAAAAACAAAACATATTTAGGTTTGCAAATTGTGCCGAGTTATGTCCAGATAAAAATAACATCCAAATCTTATAGTGCTAAAAAAACTAAAGAAATGGCCACAAAATTATGGATCAAAAACGAAATAAAACAGTTAGATAGTAAAAAGAAACTAATCAATACGGTGCTCATGAAAAAACATCTCGAACTGTTACAAAGCCATCCATCACACGTCCACAATGTAACATATTTGATAGAAAAACAAATAAACAATACCATTATAAAGAAAAAGAAAACACAAAATAAAAAAATTCGTAACTTATTGAAAAAACAGAACGACACACAAGAGGACAATATAATAAGTCACCAGTTTTACCCTCGTGTTGTTAATCTTACTGGAATTAAATTCAACAATGAAGAAACCAACCTTTTGAACAAAGGCTTAAAATACAATTTTAAAAATAATGGTTTCAAACAATCACTCTTTAATGAAATTTTGAACGCTGAAACTGGAATAAATTCCATATCCGACGAAGAAACAAAAACAGTAATAAGTCATGCAATTGATAATAAAATAAGAAAAGTTATGAAGGCCGAAAATATAAATAATACAAAAACTATTTACAATAACGAAACAAGGGTGTTTAATGAGATAAAGGCGAAATTAATAGACCATAACGCAATCGTCACCAAAGCGGACAAAGGTCAAACTCTAGTAATTTTAACTTATGAAAATTATAAAAACAAGATACAGGACTTTATTAAAAACAATAACATTATTGAGATTCATAGCGACCCCACTGTTAAATTTAATAATAACGTGAAATCAGAATTAAATAAAACCAAATACATCATAACGAACGATGAGAAAAAATACTTAAAAATGATTGATCCCAAGGCACCTAGACTTAGGGGCCTTCCAAAAATACATAAAAATAATATGCATATCCGTCCTTTAGTTAATTTCAGTCTGCATCTTCATATAAAATTGCCAAAAAACTCAGAAAAAATTCTTAGACAACATATAGTGTTCAATAAAAACTATAGTTTGAATAACAGTTTAGAACTGGTCGAACTTACAAAAACAATTACAATCGAACCGAGACACACCCTCTCTTCATTCGACATAGTAAATTTATACAAGAACGTACCAATTAGTGAAATGTTAGAAATAGCAAAAAGTTTATTACTCTCTAAATCCACATTAAATCATGAAACAGTCGATGAGTTAACCAATTTGACAAAGGTAATATTGGAACAAAATTATTTTACTTTCGATAACAAATATTATTTACAACAGGATTGATTAGCGATGGGATCCCCATTATCAGGCATCCTGGCGGAAATTTACTTAAATCACATTGAAACAAACGAAATATTATCAACTAAAAACAAACATTATAAAAAAATTTTATTTTACCGATGATATGTGGATGACACAATAATGATTTATAATGGCAATTGGAGATGCTTAAAAAATATATGAATACTATTACAAATAATTTGCAATTCACATTAGAGACGGTAATGAATAATAAAATTAATTTTTTAGATTTAACTTTAACAAAAATAAATAATAAAATTAACTATAATATTTACAGAAAACCAACAATCACAGATCATGCTATTCACGCCTCATATTATCACCCTATTTCACATAAAATGGCATTTTTTAATTGTATGATTCATAGATTGCTGGCATTGCTCCTATCTACGGAAGATTATAAAAATGAACTAGACATTATCAAACACATAGCGATAGCCAATGGATGCAAGTCATATAGTAGATAGAATAATTAATAAAAAACAAAATAAGCCAATAAATATTGATGTGTCCAAAGAAAAAGTAAACAAATATATTGCAATAGAATATGGTGAAACTCTACATCATATTTTTAAAAACCAATTAAAAAAGCAAAATATTACTTTGGCTTCAAAGGCGAATAATAAGCTTGAGAAAAAACTTACATTTACAAACAAAAATATACCCTCCGATATATTTGACGGTACTGGTGTATATAGAGTTAATTGTTCGGATTGCACACAGTTCTACATAACACAAACGGGTCGTTCCTTCAAATTACGTTATAAAGAACATATCCCAAGCTCCAAGTCAAATGTAAGAAGATCTACATTTGCAGAACATTTAAGCTTACATAACCATAACATAAAGAGTATTGGTGATAATTTAGATATCCTACATAAATATAAAACGTCACTAAGGCTAGACACCCTCGAACAGTTAGAGATATATAAAGCTATAAAGGAGGATTACAATCATGTCCTAAACGAAAAAGCAATACATACAAATAATATTTTGTTTAATAGAATCGATCATATAGAACGAGAAATCAGCTATATCAGATCGATAAAATTGAACGAAGGTCAAGCCAGTATTGATTAGCTTTACCGTGGGAGCGTTCCTGTGCAGGTTCGTTACGGCCACATTGCGTTTTTATTTATTGTTATTTCGTTTTAATATGTGTTATTTATTTATTTATGTGCAATATATGTGTCGTTTTTTAATATTTGACGAGATGAATATACATCGATTAATGTTTTAACCTTAATCATATTGGATCTGATGATGATACCATTGGTGTCGAAACTCGAGTAATCCCGTATAGGATTCTGAGAAACGTTGACAGAAAGTAATTAACCTATTTTATAGTCTTAACCGTTTCTGGAGGCAAATAAAATGTTTAAATTGCATGGCATTCAGGTAAAAATTGCCTTTCAATATATGAAAATTAGGTTAAAACTATTAAAAACAGCACTAAACATCATATATAAAAAACAAAACATATTTAGGTTTGCAAATCGTGCCGAGTTATATCCAGATAAAAATAACATCCAAATCTTATAGTGCTAAAAAAACTAAAGAAATGGCCACAAAATTATGGATCAAAAACGAAATAAAACAATTACATAGTAAAAAGAAACTAATCAATACGGTGCTCATGAAAAAACATGTCGAACTGTTACAAAGCCATCCATCACACGTCCACAATGTAACATATTTGATAGAAAAACAAATAAACAATACCATTATAAAGAAAAAGAAAACACAAAATAAAAAAATTCGTAACTTATTGAAAAAACAGAACGACACACAAGAGGACAATATAATAAGTCACCAGTTTTACCCTCGTGTTGTTAATCTTACTGGAATTAAATTCAACAATGAAGAAACCAACCTTTTGAACAAAGGCTTAAAATACAATTTTAAAAATAATGGTTTCAAACAATCACTCTTTAATGAAATTTTGAACGCTGAAACTGGAATAAATTCCATATCCGACGAAGAAACAAAAACAGTAATAAGTCATGCAATTGATAATAAAATAAGAAAAGTTATGAAGGCCGAAAATATAAATAATACAAAAACTATTTACAATAACGAAACAAGGGTGTTTAATGAGATAAAGGCGAAATTAATAGACCATAACGCAATCGTCACCAAAGCGGACAAAGGTCAAACTCTAGTAATTTTAACTTATGAAAATTATAAAAACAAGATACAGGACTTTATTAAAAACAATAACATTATTGAGATTCATAGCGACCCCACTGTTAAATTTAATAATAACGTGAAATCAGAATTAAATAAAACCAAATACATCATAACGAACGATGAGAAAAAATACTTAAAAATGATTGATCCCAAGGCACCTAGACTTAGGGGCCTTCCAAAAATACATAAAAATAATATGCCTATCCGTCCTTTAGTTAATTTCAGTCTGCATCTTCATATAAAATTGCCAAAAAACTCAGAAAAAATTTTTAGACAACATATAGTGTTCAATAAAAACTATAGTTTGAATAACAGTTTAGAACTGGTCGAACTTACAAAAACATTTACAATCGAACCGAGACACACCCTCGCTTCATTCGACATAGTAAATTTATACAAGAACGTACCAATTAGTGAAATGTTAGAAATAGCAAAAAGTTTATTACTCTCTAAATCCACATTAAACCATGAAACAGTCGATGAGTTAACCAATTTGACAAAGGTAATATTGGAACAAAATTATTTTACTTTCGATAACAAATATTATTTACAATACGATTGATTAGCGATGGGATCCCCATTATCAGGCATCCTGGTGGAAATTTACTTAAATCACATTGAAACAAACGAAATATTATCAACTAAAAACAAACATTATAAAAAAATTGTATTTTACCGACGATATGTGGATGACACAATAATGATTTATAATGGCATTTGCAGGCAATTGGAGATGATTAAAAAATATATGAATACTATTACTAATAATTTGCAATTCACATTAGAGACGGAAATGAATAATAAAATTAATTTTTTAGATTTAACTTCAACAAAAATAAATAATAAAATTAACTATAATATTTACAGAAAACCAACAATCACAGATCATGCTATTCACGCCTCATATTATCACCCTATTTCACATAAAATGGCATTTTTTAATTGTATGATTCATAGATTGCTGGCATTGCTCCTATCTACGGAAGATTATAAAAATGAACTAGACATTATCAAACACATAGCGATAGCCAATGGATGCAAGTCATATAGTAGATAGAATAATTAATAAAAAACAAAATAAGCCAATAAATATTGATGTGTCCAAAGAAAAAGTAAACAAATATATTGCAATAGAATATGGTGAAACTCTACATCATATTTTTAAAAAACCAATTAAAAAAGCAAAATATTACTTTGGCTTCAAAGGCGAATAATAAGCTTGAGAAAAAACTTACATTTACAAACAAAAATATACCCTCCGATATATTTGACGGTACTGGTGTATATAGAGTTAATTGTTCGGATTGCACACAGTTCTACATAGGACAAACGGGTCGTTCCTTCAAATTACGTTATAAAGAACATATCCCAAGCTCCAAGTCAAATGTAAGAAGATCTACATTTGCAGAACATTTAAGCTTACATAACCATAACATAAAGAGTATTGGTGATAATTTAGATATCCTACATAAGTGTAAAATGTCACTAATGCTGGACACCCTCGAACGGTTCGAGATATATAAAGCTATAAAGGAGGATTACAATCGTGTCCTAAACGAAAAAGCAATACATACAAATAATATTTTGTTTAATAGAATCGATCATATATAAGGAGAAATCGGCTATATCAGATCGATAAAATTGAACGAAGGTCAAGCCAGTATTGATTAGCTTTACCGTGGGAGCGTTCCTGTGCAGGTTCGTTATGGCCGCATGTCATTTTTAATTCGTTGTTATTTCGTTTTAATATGTGTTATTTATTTATTTTTGTGCAATGTATGTGTTGTTTTTTAATATTTGACGAGATGAATATACATCGAATAATGTTTTAACCTTAATCATATTGGATCTGATGATGACACCATTCGTGTCGAAACTCGAATAATCCCGTATAGGATTCTGAGAAACGTTGACAGAAGGTAATTAACCTATTTTATAGTCTTAACCTTTTCTGGAGGCAAATAAAATGTTTAAATTGGATGCCAGTCAGGTAAAAATTGCCTTTCAATATATGAACATTAGGTTAAAACTATTAAAAACAGCACTAAACATAAAATATAAAAAACCAAACATGTATAGGTTTGCAAATCGTGCCGAGTTATGTCCAGATAAAAATAACACCCAAATCTTATAGTGCTAAAAAAACTAAAGAAATGGCCACAAAATTATGTATCAAAAACGAAATAAAACAATTACATAGTAAAAAGAACCTAATCAATACGGTGCTCATGAAAAAACATCTCGAACTGTTACAAAGCCATCCATCACACGTCCACAATGTAACATATTTGATGGAAAAACAAATAAACAATACCATTATAAAGAAAAAGAAAACACAAAATAAAAAAATTCGTAACTTATTGAAAAAACAGAACGACACACAAGAGGACAATATAATAAGTCACCAGTTTTACCCCCGTGTTGTTAATGTTACTGGAATTAAATTCAACAATGAAGAAACCAACCTTCTGAACAAAGGCTTAAAATACAATTTTAAAAATAATGGTTTCAAACAATCACTCTTTAATGAAATTTTGAACGCTGAAACTGGAATAAATTCCATATCCGATGAAGAAACAAAAACAGTAATAAGTCATGCAATTGATAATAAAATAAGAAAAGTTATGAAGGCCGAAAATATAAATAATACAAAAACTATTTACAATAACGAAACAAGGGTGTTTAATGAGATAAAGGCGAAATTAATAGACCATAACGCAATCGTCACCAAAGCGGACAAAGGTCAAGCTCTAGTAATTTTAACTTATGAAAATTATAAAAACAAGATACTGGACTTTATTAAAAACAATAACATTATTGAGATTCATAGCGACCCCACTGTTATATTTAATAATAACGTGAAATCGGAATTAAATAAAACCAAATACATCATAACGAACGATGAGAAAAAATACTTAAAAATGATAGATCCCAAGGCACCTAGACTTAGGGGCCTTCCAAAAATACATAAAAATAATATGCCTATCCGTCCTTTAGTTAATTTCATGTCTGCATCTTCATATAAAATTGCCAAAAACCTCGGAAAAAATTTTTAGACAACATATAGCGTTCAATAAAAACTATAGTTTGAATAACAGTTTAGAACTGGTCGAACTTACAAAAACAATTACAATCGAACCGAGACACACCCTCGCTTCATTCGACATAGTAAATTTATACAAGAACGTACCAATTAGTGAAATGTTAGAAATAGCAAAAAGTTTATTACTCTCTAAATCCACATTAAATCATGAAACAGTCGATGAGTTAACCAATTTGACAAAGGTAATATTGGAACAAAATTATTTTACTTTCGATAACAAATATTATTTACAACAGGATTGTAATCAGTTACATTTATTGTTTTTATTACTTATGGTGAAAATGTAAATTTTGTCTATACGTAAATAATTTTCGGTCGCCATGTTTGTTAAGGTAAAAGTAACATGATCGAAATTTACTTTTAGGGCCAGAATTCGTGTAACACGTATTAGTTTAGTGGAACCAATTACCTGAAATAAAGACACATCAAATAACATATAAAAAGTATTTATTAATATTAAACATTGATAAGTATTACATAGATATAGATATCTGGACGATAGATTGCGCCATGGGCGTTGTCCACATGAAATTACACTATACAAAAAATATACGCTGCATTATAATACATGTTATAGAATAAGACATACATTTATTATTTCAATGTAAATTTCAGCACAACCCAACACTTATAAATTTTAACCCACACACTCAAACACTCTCTCTTCCATCCTCATGGTACAAACTTTTATAACTTTTATAAATTTTGGAGCTCCTTTTATTAGATTGAAATTTTAAAATAAAATGAATTTCTACAATAAAATGATATTGGGAAATTATGAAATCAGGATTGTATAAGGAACGTTCTCACCAATTTCGTGTTGCTAGTTGTTATAGCTGGCGGTAAAACTTCGCGTCCAGTACCGCGAGTTTTTCGTTTACACGTCTCGGTCACATTTTTGTAATCGACGCACTGTACGGTGTTTTACACAGTTTATTAACCACCTACAGTGGTCTAAAAAGTTAAAATTCACCCGTAAGTGAATGGATAGCCGGCCGGCTCTGATCAGTTGCTGCAGCGAAATGATGACAATTCCTTGTTGAATTCTGTGGAAGTGGGGTGTACTGACGTCACATTTTCTTTGTTTAACTTGTTGACATCGCCGTTTTGTCGTGGTCAACACATTCTCAGCCTCTGACGTAATTAAGGCTTGGCTTGCTTATCGCAATAACTGCACACTGTTTTTATGACATTTTACAGATTCTGCTACGAATTAGTTCAAATCCTGGCAAATATTGTGATATAGTCCACTCACTGTAAATTCGATATCGGGTGTTTGAGGTCGGGTTGGGTATGTCAAAAAATAGAAAAATACAATATTTATGATCTCGTTACCATATTTTAGGTAATTATAAAATGCACCATGATTGTACCATCACAAAACCCCCTCAATGAAAGATGGTGTGACGAAGCACACAAACTTTCATTGACCCTTTCATACTTCCTAAAGGGATCAGCCAGGACAAATAGCCACAACCCCCTTACAAATTTACATAAAAAATAACAACAACTCACCCTTGGTCTGGTGATGATGACCGTACCTAGATGACCTTACTGGACTTCTCCTGCGAGATCCCAACACCATAAGGCCACTTAGGCTCTTAACGCCCCTGCTCTGATGCGACGGCCAGCTCAGGACCGCTGTCACACCACCAAACACTGAAACAATATATAATAAATATTAAAATAGTGGCTTAGTAAATCACTCCATCCTCAACTGATCTGGTTCCCCTTAGCTAAGTGCTGGTTTGTGCCAATAAGCACTGGGTTGGCTTAATATATTTAAATACGCTTAATAAAATTATAAGATTATATATTATAATCTTCAAGAATTAAAAAGAATATCTCTTCTTCATATTAACAAATACTTCTACCTTGAGTTGGAAAATGGTTTCGATTCCTATCGATAATATTTATCTTCATTCTTTTACAATTACTATAATTGTAACATAAGCACCTTAGTATAATATAGTTACCAAAATTGAATAAAATATAATAGGAAAATTACACATTATAATCTCCCAAATCTAGAGAAAAACAAATTATAAAAGAATTAATAACTCTATATATTTATTTATTGAATACTCTTAGTGCATGATAAAATAAAAAATTTTTTATTATTATTGTTATTATTATTATTATTCTTATTATTAACAGGTAATTATTTGGCTGATAAATATTATTAACAGCGCCATTTAAAATTTTTTTCTCTTCCTACACATATTATAAAATCATGTTAAAAAGTTTTCAAATAAATACATAATACATTAGTAATTAACACTGATATATTAATAATACAGTTAAGACATTTTAAATACTCAATCATATTTAATCATATCTAAGATATGCATTAACATTTGTATAATTTACTTAAAAGTTGTATTTAAATTAAAATTTACCATTGCAGTTATTAATTAAACATCAAATTTCTTTATTTATAATAATAAAATACATTTTGAACTTATTGTTACTATTCATATTACATTATTATTTCATTATTCATAATTCATTTCTTACTTTCTCTATACTCTGAACTTTCTATCTACCTAACTACCTAACCTTTCACCTTCTATCACTGTTTAGTCTGGATAACTCCTATATTCACTATACTTTTTATATTTTAATTTTACTCACCTTCTTCTAACTGACCATCAAATTTACCTATCAATGACACCAATATCTCAATTATATACTCCATTACTACTTCCATTTAAATCCTATGGCACCGCTCGTCTTTGCACTGGGTTGAGTGTTCCCTAACTGGCTATATACATCTCTAATATTTTGCCCTTCCAAAATTTTGGCAAACACTCCCTTAAACTACTCTATTACCTGCCACAACACTATTTGTTGGCTACTCTTTATCACCTCACCCCCACTACAGAATTCATCAACAACAATTATATTTATGTACCTTTACTTAAACACCTTCTCTACAAATAATCACTAACTACTGTGTCCCTAAATATCTAATAATTCTCTTTGTATTTTCTTAAAAATTCTTATCTTTCTAACTCCATTTACATTAATTGCATAACTCACCTGCATTTTATCTATACCCAGGCTCTATTCCTGTTTAAACACTTACTGTAATCATTTACCATTGTCTTATAAAATTCCTCTCTTACCTACTTATAACAATACCTCATTTCAAAATTCAAATATAATTATTTATTTAAACATTAATTATTATTCATTAGTAATTAATTAAAATATTATTATTAAACATGTTATATATATAAAATATATAATAATACACACTGGGGTACCTGTAATACATAATACACATCAAAATACATGGATAAATACAGTTAATACAATGAAAAATATACACTCCAACTTCATTATTGTGTCATTAATCGAAGTCAGTCCATATGCAGTCCAATTCAATACCACTTTTCATATTATTATTTAATGTTCATTTCACAATATAACAGTCTATCCACCATCATTAAACAACAAACGAATCTTAGGTCTATATAAATCATTTTTGATTAAATACATTATCTTATTATTATAAATGTAAAGGTTATTCAATTTTTTATAATTTTCCATAATACTATTATAATCAATATGATCACTCCATATCATTATCTCATATAATTTGTCACGATCGATTATAGTCCTGTCACCTTTAGTATTATCTGTCACAACCAGGTAAATTATAAAGTCATCATTAATAACATCATCTCCTCCTGCTACTATATCAGCTTCAATATAGGGTAAGTACTTACAATAATTATTAATTCTCTCTCTACTCACTCTCTCTCTTAATTCTGTATAATTTCTCCCAACTTCAAACAACTCTAACTTACTATCACCATACCTATTTCTCTCAAAATATGCCTCATCATAACACCAAGTCACACTCTCTCTCTCCAGATATGCAGGGGTCCCTATCATAAAATTGTTGCACCTCTTCTTAGGTACACAAAAACATAAAGAAACTTTATTTGTAGAACTATCGTCTATCAAATATAAATTAAAGGCATTCTTATCCTTATGACAATTACATGAAGACTTGTCTTCACCCCCTAATACAACATTAAAAGAAAATTCTACCCCCTGCATTCCTTGTACTAAAATACTGTCTCTCAACTTTCTTTCTGACTTCATAAATTCAAATATTTCATTATCATTCATTATATTTTCATTATCATGTTTATCCTCTTCTACCACCACAATCTTACTACTTGTATTATTTGGATTATTGGAATTATTATTTTGCTGGGTACCGCTATTGACTTTCTGGGTTTCTACTTGATTTTCTACCACATTTAAATTATCGAGTTTTGCAATAAGCTGGTCACATTTCTTAATAAGTTTGTTGTGACCTAATTGAATTTCATTTTTCAATTCACTGAATTTAATATCAGAATCTATTTTCTGTTCATCTAGTTTTTTGTCTAGTTTTAATAACAATTATATCATTGCGTTACTTTCATCTGATTTACTGTCTAAATTAGTTGAAATGGATGTGTCAGTTTGCGTTATTTCGACAGACACAGGCGTATTTGCCCCGTCAGTCTGACTAGTTTGAGGTGTTTGTACATCCATTTCACTAATTACATTTATCTCCGATGTACTGGTTTCTATTACAATATTGTCACTTGTACTCATGTTGTTATTTTATCTTGCTAAAACATGTATGTTTATAACCTAGGAATTTAACCCTATTCTACGCACGTGTGCATGTACTTACGCTATTACTTCAGGTAACTATTCCACTTTCCTGGTAGGTATTACTCCACATAAAATTAAGTTTTATGTCGAGTCCCTGTTCGGGCGCCAAATGTAATCAGTTACATTTATTGTTTTTATTACTTATGGTGAAAATGTAAATTTTGTCTATACGTAAATAATTTTCGGTCGCCATGTTTGTTAAGGTAAAAGTAACATGATCGAAATTTACTTTTAGGGCCAGAATTCGTGTAACACGTATTAGTTTAGTGGAACCAATTACCTGAAATAAAGACACATCAAATAACATATAAAAAGTATTTATTAATATTAAACATTGATAAGTATTACATAGATATAGATATCTGGACGATAGATTGCGCCATGGGCGTTGTCCACATGAAATTACACTATACAAAAAATATACGCTGCATTATAATACATGTTATAGAATAAGACATACATTTATTATTTCAATGTAAATTTCAGCACAACCCAACACTTATAAATTTTAACCCACACACTCAAACACTCTCTCTTCCATCCTCATGGTACAAACTTTTATAACTTTTATAAATTTTGGAGCTCCTTTTATTAGATTGAAATTTTAAAATAAAATGAATTTCTACAATAAAATGATATTGGGAAATTATGAAATCAGGATTGTATAAGGAACGTTCTCACCAATTTCGTGTTGCTGGTTGTTATAGCTGGCGGTAAAACTTCGCGTCCAGTACCGCGAGTTTTTCGTTTACACGTCTCGGTCACATTTTTGTAATCGACGCACTGTACGGTGTTTTACACAGTTTATTAACCACCTACAGTGGTCTAAAAAGTTAAAATTCACCCGTAAGTGAATGGATAGCCGGCCGGCTCTGATCAGTTGCTGCAGCGAAATGATGACAATTCCTTGTTGAATTCTGCGGAAGTGGGGTGTACTGACGTCACATTTTCTTTGTTTAACTTGTTGACATCGCCGTTTTGTCGTGGTCAACACATTCTCAGCCTCTGACGTAATTAAGGCTTGGCTTGCTTATCGCAATAACTGCACACTGTTTTTATGACATTTTACAGATTCTGCTACGAATTAGTTCAAATCCTGGCAAATATTGTGATATAGTCCACTCACTGTAAATTCGATATCGGGTGTTTGAGGTCGGGTTGGGTATGTCAAAAAATAGAAAAATACAATATTTATGATCTCGTTACCATATTTTAGGTAATTATAAAATGCACCATGATTGTACCATCACAGGATTGATTAGCGATGGGATCCCCATTATCAGGCATCCTGGCGGAAATTTACTTAAATCACATTGAAACAAACGAAATATTATCAACTAAAAACAAACATTATAAAAAAATTTTATTTTACCGATGATATGTGGATGACACAATAATGATTTATAATGGCAATTGGAGATGCTTAAAAAATATATGAATACTATTACAAATAATTTGCAATTCACATTAGAGACGGTAATGAATAATAAAATTAATTTTTTAGATTTAACTTTAACAAAAATAAATAATAAAATTAACTATAATATTTACAGAAAACCAACAATCACAGATCATGCTATTCACGCCTCATATTATCACCCTATTTCACATAAAATGGCATTTTTTAATTGTATGATTCATAGATTGCTGGCATTGCTCCTATCTATGGAAGATTATAAAAATGAACTAGACATTAGCAAACACATAGCGATAGCCAATGGATGCAAGTCATATAGTAGATAGAATAATTAATAAAAAACAAAATAAGCCAATAAATATTGATGTGTCCAAAGAAAAAGTAAACAAATATATTGCAATAGAATATGGTGAAACTCTACATCATATTTTAAAAAACCAATTAAAAAAGCAAAATATTACTTTGGCTTCAAAGGCGAATAATAAGCTTGAGAAAAAACTTACATTTACAAACAAAAATATACCCTCCGATATATTTGACGGTACTGGTGTATATATAGTTAATTGTTCGGATTGCATACAGTTCTACATAACACAAACGGGTCGTTCCTTCAAATTACGTTATAAAGAACATATCCCAAGCTCCAAGTCAAATGTAAGAAGATCTACATTTGCAGAACATTTAAGCTTACATAACCATAACATAAAGAGTATTGGTGATAATTTAGATATCCTACATAAATATAAAACGTCACTAAGGCTAGACACCCTCGAACAGTTAGAGATATATAAAGCTATAACGGAGGATTACAATCGTGTCCTAAACGAAAAAGCAATACATACAAATAATATTTTGTTTAATAGAATCGATCATATAGAACGAGAAATCAGCTATATCAGATCGATAAAATTGAACGAAGGTCAAGCCAGTATTGATTAGCTTTACCGTGGGAGCGTTCCTGTGCAGGTTCGTTACGGCCACATTGCGTTTTTATTTATTGTTATTTCGTTTTAATATGTGTTATTTATTTATTTATGTGCAATATATGTGTCGTTTTTTAATATTTGACGAGATGAATATACATCGATTAATGTTTTAACCTTAATCATATTGGATCTGATGATGACACCATTGGTGTCGAAACTCGAGTAATCCCATATAGGATTCTGAGAAACGTTGACAGAAAGTAATTAACCTATTTTATAGTCTTAACCGTTTCTGGAGGCAAATAAAATGTTTAAATTGCATGGCATTCAGGTAAAAATTGCCTTTCAATATATGAAAATTAGGTTAAAACTATTAAAAACAGCACTAAACATCAGATATAAAAAACAAAACATATTTAGGTTTGCAAATCGTGCCGAGTTATGTCCAGATAAAAATAACATCCAAATCTTATAGTGCTAAAAAAACTAAAGAAATGGCCACAAAATTATGGATCAAAAACGAAATAAAACAATTACATAGTAAAAAGAAACTAATCAATACGGTGCTCATGAAAAAACATCTCGAACTGTTACAAAGCCATCCATCACACGTCCACAATGTAACATATTTGATAGAAAAACAAATAAACAATACCATTATAAAGAAAAAGAAAACACAAAATAAAAAAATTCGTAACTTATTGAAAAAACAGAACGACACACAAGAGGACAATATAATAAGTCACCAGTTTTACCCTCGTGTTGTTAATCTTACTGGAATTAAATTCAACAATGAAGAAACCAACCTTTTGAACAAAGGCTTAAAATACAATTTTAAAAATAATGGTTTCAAACAATCACTCTTTAATGAAATTTTGAACGCTGAAACTGGAATAAATTCCATATCCGACGAAGAAACAAAAACAGTAATAAGTCATGCAATTGATAATAAAATAAGAAAAGTTATGAAGGCCGAACATATAAATAATACAAAAACTATTTACAATAATGAAACAAGGGTGTTTAATGAGATAAAGGCGAAATTAATAGACCATAACGCAATCGTCACCAAAGCGGACAAAGGTCAAACTCTAGTAATTTTAACTTATGAAAATTATAAAAACAAGATACAGGACTTTATTAAAAACAATAACATTATTGAGATTCATAGCGACCCCACTGTTAAATTTAATAATAACGTGAAATCAGAATTAAATAAAACCAAATACATCATAACGAACGATGAGAAAAAATACTTAAAAATGATTGATCCCAAGGCACCTAGACTTAGGGGCCTTCCAAAAATACATAAAAATAATATACCTATCCGTCCTTTAGTTAATTCCATGTCTGCATCTTCATATAAAATTGCCAAAAAACTCAGAAAAAATTTTTAGACAACATATAGCGTTCAATAAAAACTATAGTTTGAATAACAGTTTAGAACTGGTCGAACTTACAAAAACAATTACAATCAAACCGAGACACACCCTCGCTTCATTCGGCATAGTAAATTTATACACGAACGTACCAATCAGTGAAATGTTAGAAATAGGAAAAAGTTTATTACCCTCTAAATCCACATTAAATCATGAAACAGTTGATGAGTTAACCAATTTGACAAAGGTAATATTGGAACAAAATTATTTTACTTTCGATAACAAATATTATTTACAACAGGATTGATTAGCGATGGGATCCCCATTATCAGGCATCCTGGTGGAAATTTACTTAAATCACATTGAAACAAACGAAATATTATCAACTAAAAACAAACATTATAAAAAAATTTTATTTTACCGATGATATGTGGATGACACAATAATGATTTATAATGGCAATTGGAGATGCTTAAAAAATATATGAATACTATTACAAATAATTTGCAATTCACATTAGAGACGGTAATGAATAATAAAATTAATTTTTTAGATTTAACTTTAACAAAAATAAATAATAAAATTAACTATAATATTTACAGAAAACCAACAATCACAGATCATGCTATTCACGCCTCATATTATCACCCTATTTCACATAAAATGGCATTTTTTAATTGTATGATTCATAGATTGCTGGCATTGCTCCTATCTACGGAAGATTATAAAAATGAACTAGACATTATCAAACACATAGCGATAGCCAATGGATGCAAGTCATATAGTAGATAGAATAATTAATAAAAAACAAAATAAGCCAATAAATATTGATGTGTCCAAAGAAAAAGTAAACAAATATATTGCAATAGAATATGGTGAAACTCTACATCATATTTTAAAAAACCAATTAAAAAAGCAAAATATTACTTTGGCTTCAAAGGCGAATAATAAGCTTGAGAAAAAACTTACATTTACAACAAAAATATACCCTCCGATATATTTGACGGTACTGGTGTATATAGAGTTAATTGTTCGGATTGCACACAGTTCTACATAGGACAAACGGGTCGTTCCTTCAAATTACGTTATAAAGAACATATCCCAAGCTCCAAGTCAAATGTAAGAAGATCTACATTTGCAGAACATTTAAGCTTACATGACCATAACATAAAGAGTATTGGTGATAATTTAGATATCCTACATAAGTGTAAAAAGTCACTAATGCTAGACACCCTTGAACGGTTCGAGATATATAAAGCTATAAAGGAGGATTACAATCATGTCCTAAACGAAAAAGCAATACATACAAATAATATTTTGTTTAATAGAATCAATCATATAGAACGAGAAATTGGCTATATCAGATCGATAAAATTGAACGAAGGTCAAGCCAGTATTGATTAGCTTTACCGTGGGAGAGTTCCTGTGCAGGTTCGTTATGGCCGCATGTCGTTTTTGTCGTTGTTATTTCGTTTTAATATGTGTTATTTTTTATTTTTGTGCAATGTTTTATGTGTTGTGTATGTGTATATGTGTTTTATATTTTTTATGTGTTGTTTTTTAATATTTGACGAGATGAATATACATCGATTAATGTTTTAACCTTAAGTCAGCCTATTAAAACAAATGTTGGAGTGCCCCAGTCAAATGAAGTATTTTAATGAAGAAATTTGTGTTAGTGGTTGAAATCACAATCAGAATGATCACAGTTGCACACCACTATATAAAAATTATCCCGATTAGCGCTTTCAAGCCTCACAGCCCATCGTCAGATCGGAATAGGCAGAAATTATTTTAAAAACAAACCCTTCACCCCTCTCCCCCACCCTGCTCACACACAACAAGCTATAATATAAATGACCCTTCCCCACCCCCTAAACCCTGTCCCACACCATCTGTACAGTTACATATTTTTCTAGCAAATTCCTTGTGCTTCAGTGTTGTGTGTGTGTGTGTGTGTGTGTGTGTGTGTGTGTGTGTGTGTGTGTGTGTGTGCATCCTTTTAAACTTACCCTACTTCCTCTCCACACACGTGGGTCAGTCACACACCCTTATTTTAAACCATCCAATTAGTACTATGCAAATAATTCTTAATCTTATCTATCTGTCCTCTATCATTTACTTCTTAATCATGTTATAAAATATTTCTTCATTATCAAATTTAATTTTAATATTAATTAAATTGTCTAACCCTTTTTCTCTTTTTTTTTAATATTTCTAACTCCTCTCTAAGCTTCCTTTCAACTGTGTTATTTACTACTTTTACAATTTCGTATTCTTCCAAAGGATTAACAAACTTATGGTTGTCTTCTATGAAATGTCTTGCATATAACGAATTGGTTGTTCTATTACCTTCTCCACGTTTGTGGTCAGACAACCTGCATACGAATTTTCGTCCTGTCTCACCTAGGTACACTTTGTTGCAGTCTTTACATTTTAATTTATAAATTCCGCTTTTCTGTAATACTGGAATTTTTTCTATATTCTTATTCCTTATCTTATCAAATACCGTTTCACATTTTTTAATAGCTATATCTACTCCATATTTATTAAAACATTTTATAATTTTTCTAGTATGTGAACCTATGTATGTCAATGACCCTGCATAATTCTTTTGTTCAGGTTCTATTTTAGCATTTTGTATGTTAACCCTTTTCATAACTTTATCCACTATGTTGGTGCTATAATTATTATTCCTTACAATTCCCTTTATCGTTTTTAACTCCCTATCTTTTGATTCGGTCTCTTTTAAACACTTCTGACCTCTGTAACAAAGGAACACCTCTGTAAGAATAACTATGAAAAAAGAGTAATAAACCTTACAGAGGTGAATTTCAATACAGAAGAAAAAGAAATGTTAGCAAAAGGCTTAAAATACGCACCGCCACCAGAATTAAATCAAGAAAAAACGATTATTGAATGCGAAAGCATAATACAAAAACTTGGAAATGAAAATGATAAAAAAAGAATAAGGTGGGAAGTAGGGAATGTAGTAGATAAAATATTTAAGAAAAGTTTGTATAATTCAAAAAATGAACAAAAAATCAAATCAACTGTAACTAAACTAAAGAATAAAATAAACAAAAATGATATTATAGTTACGAAGGCGGACAAAGGAAATACAATGGTACTACTGAGAAAGGACGAATACATAAAGAAAACTGAAGAATTTATAAGGGAAGGACCATACGAGGAAATAAAGTATGATTATACAAGTAAGTACCAGTCAAGGATAAAACAAATGATGAAACAGATAACATTTATAGAAGAAAATAAGAAAAAGTATTTATTGGAAAGTAATCCAACAGCACCAACTTTTAAAAGTCAGGTTAAGATACATAAAGAAGGAAAACCAATTAGACCGATTGTTTCTTTTATTAATGCACCTATTTATAAATTATCAAAGGAAGTTAGCAGAGTACTGAGAGAGAAATATGAATTTGGGACAAAATACAACATAGAGAATAATGTAAAATTGATAGAAAAATTAGAAAATATTAGGATTAATGTAAATACAAAATTGATATCACTGGATGTTAAGGACATGTTTACCAATATCACAATAAATAAAGTTATTAAGTTAATAAACGATAATAATATGGGAGAATACAGGTATAAAAAGCAGTTGATGAAAGTAATTAAAGAATGTGTAAATCAGAACTATTTTAGGTTTAATAACAAGTTTTATATACAGAAAAAAGGTTTACCTATGGGGTCTTCATTATCCCCTATTCTTGCTGAAATATACATGAATGATTTTGAAAAGCAATTAATAACTTCCACTAAGTATAAAGACAATATAAAATTATGGTCTAGATACGTTGATGATGTATTAGTAATTTGGGAAGGAAGCATAGAAGAAGTGCATGAGTTTATAAATGAGGTAAATAATAAAGATAAAAACTTACAATTTAAAGAAGAGATAGGAGGTAAGAAAATAAATTACTTAGATTTGAACATAGAAATTAAGGATAATGAGAAACTACAGTTTGGGATATTTAGGAAAGAGTCGTATTCTGATATAATTATACCAAGAGAGTCTTACCACCCATATAGATATAAAATGGCGGCAATCAATACATTTTGTTACAGAGCTCAGAAGTGTTTAAAAGAGACCGAATCAAAAGATAGGGAGTTAAAAACGATAAAGGGAATTGTAAGGAATAATAATTATAACACCAACATAGTGGATAAAGTTATGAAAAGGGTTAACATACAAAATGCTAAAATAGAACCTGAACAAAAGAATTATGCAGGGTCATTGACATACATAGGTTCACATACTAGAAAAATTATAAAATGTTTTAATAAATATGGAGTAGATATAGCTATTAAAAAATGTGAAACGGTATTTGATAAGATAAGGAATAAGAATATAGAAAAAATTCCAGTATTACAGAAAAGCGGAATTTATAAATTAAAATGTAAAGACTGCAACAAAGTGTACCTAGGTGAGACAGGACGAAAATTCGTATGCAGGTTGTCTGACCACAAACGTGGAGAAGGTAATAGAACAACCAATTCGTTATATGCAAGACATTTCATAGAAGACAACCATAAGTTTGTTAATCCTTTGGAAGAATACGAAATTGTAAAAGTAGTAAATAACACAGTTGAAAGGAAGCTTAGAGAGGAGTTAGAAATATTAAAAGAAAGAGAAAAAGGGTTAGACAATTTAATTAATATTAAAATTAAATTTGATAATGAAGAAATATTTTATAACATGATTAAGAAGTAAATGATAGAGGACAGATAGATAAGATTAAGAATTATTTGCATAGTACTAATTAGATGGTTTAAAATAAGGGTGTGTGACTGACCCATGTGTGTGGAGAGGAAGTAGGGTAAGTTTAAAAGGATGCACACACACACACACACACACACACACACACACACAACACTGAAGCACAAGGAATTTGCTAGAAAAATATGTAACTGTACAGATGGTGTGGGACAGGGTTTAGGGGGTGGGGAAGGGTCATTTATATTATAGCTTGTTGTGTGTGAGCAGGGTGGGGGAGAGGGGTGAAGGGTTTGTTTTTAAAATAATTTCTGCCTATTCCGATCTGACGATGGGCTGTGAGGCTTGAAAGCGCTAACCGGGATAATTTTTATATAGTGGTGTGCAACTGTGATCATTCTGATAAAGAGTATTGGTGATAATTTAGATATCCTACATAAATGTAAAACGTCACTAAGGCTAGACACCCTCGAACAGTTAGAGATATATAAAGCTATAACGGAGGATTACAATCGTGTCCTAAACGAAAAAGCAATACATACAAATAATATTTTGTTTAATAGAATCGATCATATAGAATGAGAAATCAGCTATATCAGATCGATAAAATTGAACGAAGGTCAAGCCAGTATTGATTAGCTTTACCGTGGGAGCGTTCCTGTGCAGGTTCGTTACGGCCACATTGCGTTTTTATTTATTGTTATTTCGTTTTAATATGTGTTATTTATTTATTTATGTGCAATATATGTGTCTTTTTTAATATTTGACGAGATGAATATACATCGATTAATGTTTTAACCTTAATCATATTGGATCTGATGATGACACCATTGGTGTTGAAACTCGAGTAATCCCATATAGGATTCTGAGAAACGTTGACAGAAAGTAATTAACCTATTTTATAGTCTTAACCGTTTCTGGAGGCAAATAAAATGTTTAAATTGCATGGCATTCAGGTAAAAATTGCCTTTCAATATATGAAAATTAGGTTAAAACTATTAAAAACAGCACTAAACATCAGATATAAAAAACAAAACATATTTAGGTTTGCAAATCGTGCCGAGTTATGTCCAGATAAAAATAACATCCAAATCTTATAGTGCTAAAAAAACTAAAGAAATGGCCACAAAATTATGGATCAAAAACGAAATAAAACAATTACATAGTAAAAAGAACCTAATCAATACGGTGCTCATGAAAAAACATCTCGAACTGTTACAAAGCCATCCATCACACGTCCACAATGTAACATATTTGATAGAAAAACAAATAAACAATACCATTATAAAGAAAAAGAAAACACAAAATAAAAAAATTCGTAACTTATTGAAAAAACAGAACGACACAAGAGGACAATATAATAAGTCACCAGTTTTACCCTTGTGTTGTTAATCTTACTGGAATTAAATTCAACAATGAAGAAACCAACCTTTTGAACAAAGGCTTAAAATACAATTTTAAAAATAATGGTTTCAAACAATCACTCTTTAATGAAATTTTGAACGCTGAAACTGGAATAAATTCCATATCCGACGAAGAAACAAAAACAGTAATAAGTCATGCAATTGATAATAAAATAAGAAAAGTTATGAAGGCCGAACATATAAATAATACAAAAACTATTTACAATAATGAAACAAGGGTGTTTAATGAGATAAAGGCGAAATTAATAGACCATAACGCAATCGTCACCAAAGCGGACAAAGGTCAAACTCTAGTAATTTTAACTTATGAAAATTATAAAAACAAGATACAGGACTTTATTAAAAACAATAACATTATTGAGATTCATAGCGACCCCACTGTTAAATTTAATAATAACGTGAAATCAGAATTAAATAAAACCAAATACATCATAACGAACGATGAGAAAAAATACTTAAAAATGATTGATCCCAAGGCACCTAGACTTAGGGGCCTTCCAAAAATACATAAAAATAATATGCCTATCCGTCCTTTAGTTAATTCCATGTCTGCATCTTCATATAAAATTGCCAAAAAACTCAGAAAAAATTTTTAGACAACATATAGCGTTCAATAAAAACTATAGTTTGAATAACAGTTTAGAACTGGTCGAACTTACAAAAACAATTACAATCAAACCGAGACACACCCTCGCTTCATTCGGCATAGTAAATTTATACACGAACGTACCAATCAGTGAAATGTTAGAAATAGGAAAAAGTTTATTACCCTCTAAATCCACATTAAATCATGAAACAGTTGATGAGTTAACCAATTTGACAAAGGTAATATTGGAACAAAATTATTTTACTTTCGATAACAAATATTATTTACAACAGGATTGATTAGCGATGGGATCCCCATTATCAGGCATCCTGGTGGAAATTTACTTAAATCACATTGAAACAAACGAAATATTATCAACTAAAAACAAACATTATAAAAAAATTTTATTTTACCGATGATATGTGGATGACACAATAATGATTTATAATGGCAATTGGAGATGCTTAAAAAATATATGAATACTATTACAAATAATTTGCAATTCACATTAGAGACGGTAATGAATAATAAAATTAATTTTTTAGATTTAACTTTAACAAAAATAAATAATAAAATTAACTATAATATTTACAGAAAACCAACAATCACAGATCATGCTATTCACGCCTCATATTATCACCCTATTTCACATAAAATGGCATTTTTTAATTGTATGATTCATAGATTGCTGGCATTGCTCCTATCTACGGAAGATTATAAAAATGAACTAGACATTATCAAACACATAGCGATAGCCAATGGATGCAAAAGTCATATAGTAGATAGAATAATTAATAAAAAACAAAATAAGCCAATAAATATTGATGTGTCCAAAGAAAAAGTAAACAAATATATTGCAATAGAATATGGTGAAACTCTACATCATATTTTAAAAAACCAATTAAAAAAGCAAAATATTACTTTGGCTTCAAAGGCGAATAATAAGCTTGAGAAAAAACTTACATTTACAACAAAAATATACCCTCCGATATATTTGACGGTACTGGTGTATATAGAGTTAATTGTTCGGATTGCACACAGTTCTACATAGGACAAACGGGTCGTTCCTTCAAATTACGTTATAAAGAACATATCCCAAGCTCCAAGTCAAATGTAAGAAGATCTACATTTGCAGAACATTTAAGCTTACATGACCATAACATAAAGAGTATTGGTGATAATTTAGATATCCTACATAAGTGTAAAAAGTCACTAATGCTAGACACCCTCGAACGGTTCGAGATATATAAAGCTATAAAGGAGGATTACAATCATGTCCTAAACGAAAAAGCAATACATACAAATAATATTTTGTTTAATAGAATCAATCATATAGAACGAGAAATCGGCTATATCAGATCGATAAAATTGAACGAAGGTCAAACCAGTATTGATTAGCTTTACCGTGGGAGAGTTCCTGTGCAGGTTCGTTATGGCCGCATGTCGTTTTTGTCGTTGTTATTTCGTTTTAATATGTGTTATTTTTTATTTTTGTGCAATGTTTTATGTGTTGTGTATGTGTATATGTGTTTTATATTTTTTATGTGTTGTTTTTTAATATTTGACGAGATGAATATACATCGATTAATGTTTTAACCTTAAGTCAGCCTATTAAAACAAATGTTGGAGTGCCCCAGGGCTCTATATTATGACCTTTGTTGTTTATTTTATATATCAATGACTTACTAGTGTTACAAGATGTATTAATAGTATATGCTGATGATACAGCAGTACCAATGGAAGCAAAAACATGGCCTGAACTTGCAACAAATATGTGAACTAAATTAGATATTATATACTCTTGGCTCTATCACAATAATCTAGTACTCAACATAAGCAAGTCTGTCTTTATCACCTTTGGAAATTATAGAGACTCTGTTCCGCATGACTTAGAAATCAAGATAAATGGTCAAAAATTGAAAAGAGTTAAAACTAGTAAATATCTAGGAATAACATATGACTTTAACATGAAGTGGGATGTACATGTAGCTAACATTGTAAAAAAAAACCAAATACTTAGTCTACGTTTTTTACAGACTTAAACAAATTTTATCAAAAAAGCAACTACTACAAATATACTATGGACTATTCCATAGTGTGGCAGGGTATGCTATCATTGGCTGGGGGGTGTCTATATAAATCATCTCTAGACGCATTGGATCGGCTGCAAAATGTATTCTTAAAATTTATAGGAGTAAATGAACAAGATTCGGATAAACCATTAAATATTAAACAAGTGTTTGTAGTGAATTCTATAGTTTATCAATACAATGATCTAAAAAGTGAGTTTTTACAAAATCAAATCAACACATGGTATAAAAGTATTATATTGCCGCGACACCTATTAAGTATTGGGCAAAGAAGCTATGTGTATTATGCCATAAAATATTTTAATGAATTACCTAATGAACTGAAATATCTAAGTGTAAATATTTAAGTGCTAAAAAAGAAAATCAAAGAAAAAATTAGGAACATTGTTATTGATTAATCAAAAAAACAGTCTATTATCATATGGACATTTTTCTCTTTTTTTTCATTTATTTATTGAATAATTGTATTATAATACAAACTAAATTTTGTTGAAATTGAAAAATACTTTATTTTTAATATATTACTATGGTCAGTGAGGTAAAACTCACAATTAGTATTAAGTATATAAATATTAATTCTAAGGACCAACCTATGTCTGGGCATTTATGCCCCCTATAGGTCCTTTTTTGTATAACTTTTATTATATGTAAAGGAAAATTGGCAATAAATATTATTATTGTTATAATACAAAAAAATCATATTGGATCTGATGATGACACCATTGGTGTCGAAACTCGAGTAATCCCGTATAGGATTCTGAGAAACGTTGACAGAAGGTAATTAACCAATTTTATAGTCTTAACCATTTCTGGAGGCAAATAAAATGTTTAAATTGGATGCCAGTCAGGTAAATATTGCCTTTAAATATATGAACATTAGGTTAAAACTATTAAAAACAGCACTAAACATAAAATATAAAAAACCAAACATGTATAGGTTTGCAAATCGTGCCGAGTTATGTCCAGATAAAAATAACACCCAAATCTTATAGTGCTAAAAAAACTAAAGAAATGGCCACAAAATTATGGATCAAAAACGAAATAAAACAATTACATAGTAAAAAGAACCTAATCAATACGGTGCTCATGAAAAAACATCTCGAACTGTTACAAAGCCATCCATCACACGTCCACAATGTAACATATTTGATGGAAAAACAAATAAACAATACCATTATAAAGAAAAAGAAAACACAAAATAAAAAAATTCGTAACTTATTGAAAAAACAGAACGACACACAAGAGGACAATATAATAAGTCACCAGTTTTACCCTCGTGTTGTTAATCTTACTGGAATTAAATTCAACAATGAAGAAACCAACCTTTTGAACAAAGGCTTAAAATACAATTTTAAAAATAATGGTTTCAAACAATCACTCTTTAATGAAATTTTGAAAGCTGAAACTGGAATAAATTCCATATCCGACGTAGAAACAAAAACAGTAATAAGTCATGCAATTGATAATAAAATAAGAAAAGTTATGAAGGCCGAACATATAAATAATACAAAACTATTTACAATAACGAAACAAGGGTGTTTAATGAGATAAAGGCGAAATTAATAGACCATAACGCAATCGTCACCAAAGCGGACAAAGGTCAAACTCTAGTAATTTTAACTTATGAAAATTATAAAAACAAGATACAGGACTTTATTAAAAACAATAACATTATTGAGATTCATAGCGACCCCACTGTTAAATTTAATAATAACGTGAAATCAGAATTAAATAAAACCAAATACATCATAACGAACGATGAGAAAAAATACTTAAAAATGATTGAACCCAAGGCACCTACACTTAGGGGCCTTCCAAAAATACATAAAAATAATATGCCTATCCGTCCTTTAGTTAATTTCATGTCTGCATCTTCATATAAAATTGCCAAAAAACGCAGAAAAAATTTTTAGACTGTGCCGGCGCGCAGCCGGCCGTTACAAAATATTTTAGAACAGTTTCATTTTATTGTAACATAACGTGACGCACTCGCGACCTTTGTTGGCGGTGTGAGGGAGAGCGGCATTGTGTGCCGTTGCGCGCGCAGCTCTACTATGTGCAGCTACGATTGTGTGCCGCTGTTCGGCAGTCAACGCTTGCCTCTGCTGGAAGAATTGTCCCCTATCTTCTCTCTTCGTATCGTTCTACGCAGTAACTTCTTCTTATGCTTTGCTAAGCGTAAATTGGCTCCCGGTAAGTTTGTCTTTGTATTTAGTCGGCTTTATAAATAATAATTTTTGTTTGAATAATTAATAACTAAATACTACCGTATAAAATATGTAATACTATGTGTGTGCGACCTGACAAAGTTATGTAAGAAAAGCTCATTCATTACTGTTGTACGTAATGCCCTTTATATAGCCAGGCTTTATTATTTTCTGTAACAGTGCGAGGAGTTTTTCAAGAGTCATTGTCATAGTAAAAGTACTCTCCATTAAAAATTGATGACTAAAAACTTGGTGCTCAGTCAAGTCGTGAGTGGTGTTTGTGCATGTGAGATACTGTCGCAGAGTTTGTTAATTAACTTCACAAGAGAGAATGGAGAGTGAGGGCTTCTGTGTATGAAATTTAATTGATTGTAATACCTTCTCAATGCTGTGGGTGACTTGCTATCAAATTTTTTTTTTGTCAAATAATTATTACGGCTCTGCACGTGCCATCTTAACCTGCAAGATTTTGTCGAAGCATGTTGACTGAGTACAGTTCACTTGTATTAAGCCACTATTTAATTAAGTCTGTTCATGGCTCAAACTTACTTATTCATTGACTGAATTTAGACCATTTAATCAAGTTGTGAAAACTTTAATTGTTGAATATTGTGCCTTTTAGTGAGAGTTAGCTGGCGGCCCTTTAAGAGGTTAATTACCTCCACTCGGGTGGAGGTAACCCTTTTTATAGACGTTCTCTAATTTACTTGATTTCTTAGGGTTCTCGCACTAAGTCGGTTTCCTGGTCTGCTGAGGGCTGATCATCTGCCCAAGCTGTGAACCATGTCAAGACCGCCTACGAAGAGGGAGATGGAGACGGAATCACTATGTTGCACTCGCCAGCACTTATGAGGTGACATTTATGCTTTTTCTTTTTTGGGGGCCGAACCGGCAGTGTGCCTGTTTTATGTGAATAACTTAGAAGCCAGGGGACCACGTGTCCAGACTGTCTATTGGGAAGTGAACTGTGATCATGACTCTGAACACTCTCGATAAAAAATTACTGAACTTTTTATAACCCTTTTCTATAACACTAAATGCTATGACTGTAAGTGCGTGCTGCACTGCGGGAGCGCGCCAGCCATTTCACTCTTGTACCATTTTACAGTTGTATCTCTTTTCGCTTTTACTCATTACACAAATTTAGGTTACGGCCCTGTAGCCCTGTTCCGGCTGGAACAGAGGTGTATAAAAAAATTATATTGACTGGGGTTTCACATTTAAGGGTTGGGGGCTTTCCTGAAGTTTTTGGGACGCTTTAAGGGTTTACAAAAGGGCACTTAGTTTCTTGGACACGCGCTGGGGCATTATCAGACAGGCTGATGTCCTGTCAAGTTTTGTCAACTACATGTGGGCGCGCTCCCACAGATGCCAGAGCTCAACCACCTTATTGTATTCTTTTTCTAATTATTTTCTACAGTTATCTGAGGCTAATAGAAACCATTTACTAATGTTATTGAATTATTTTAGCTGATTTGCCCCTTGCACAAGGGCTAAACTGATTGTTTTCTTAACTGGCATACACATATGGGTTGACTTCCCACGTATAGAATTTGCTGTTTAATTTTGAATATAACACTGATTTTCATCATTTTCCTTTTGGGTAAATTAAATATATATATATATTGTCAAAATCTTCTGAAATTGTAAAGCCTCAAGTAATTAATTTCTGTCTATTAAGGTACATAAGGATTTAGTTCCTTTTGGAATTTTGTGAAGTCACTACTGTCTAGAATTTTATGAACACTGTCTGATAGTAGGTGATGAGTTTTGTTAATATTACTTAATGCTGCGAACGGAACTAAGGTTCACACACTCATCATGGGTCATTGATAAACGGAATGCTAGACAAATGGGTGGTCCGGTTTCATTTATGCTTCATGAATTATTCGTCTTTAAAGGGGTTTGGCGTTTATGTTATCCTACTGAATGGGTTGCCGACGGGCGTATATTTTATCACTGCCGGGGCGTAAGATGATAGTTGCTTTACCCGGTGGGTGGGTGCATTACAGGGGCATGCGTGTTGAAAGTAAATGATTGTGAGTCTGTGTACCTTGTGTTCTGTGTGTGTTGTTATGTGTCTAGCTAGCCACACGCTGGAGAAAATTTTACATTTACGTTGTGCATTTCATATTTTATATATGTATCTACATTACCTTATATGCAATTATATACACTTGTTCTGATGCACACTGGATTTATGTATGCTTGTTGTGATGTAACATTTTTATATTATATATATGTATATACATTTACTTTGTGCACCCTTATGCACACTTATGCTGATGTACACTTAATTTATACATGCTTGCCATGATGTACCTTTGGTAGTTTTTTTATATAGATACATATATTTATCTTGTACACATGTATGAATTCCAGAGATATAATAAATCTGTTATTGTTATATTATGGCTGAGTTCATTGCAAGTCCCTTCATACTGGACCCAGCATAATTTTGCTTCTCTAGGCTCCTGCCTAGTTCTAAATAACTTGTAACCTCTCTTTGAAAGCCAATAAGCAAGGCGATAGAAATTTAAAAGGAAATAAGATAAATACTAAAAAGCATAGAGAGGTTACAAATGGTAGCAGAGCGTGGTTCATTCTAGGCCTGAACCCTTGGGTCCTGGTGTGTGACGGGGCTTGCAGACTCGGAAATATTAATGCAGTTGTAAATTAATGATTGTTGTAACTTAGTTGATATAGGGCCCGTGTAGGCTAGTTATAAGTTGTTTAATTTTGTGAGTCAGGTCGCACCACTGAGGCGGTTAATGGTGTTTAAAGATTTTGATAGCTTGTACGGCCGGGAGTCTCAAGCGTGGTGGAAGATGGAATGTTCATTAGGTCGGTATTTAACGTGGTATATTGACGGGATGCGGTATGGCCCGATCGGAAGTCTGTACCGGAACCGATTTGTGTCCGGTTGATGTCGAATGATTTTGCATTCCCGAATTAGGACTTGTAGTTGATGGTTAGTTGGTTGTTGTCAATTGTGTGTTGGTACGACGTGTGTGTCGAGTTGCTGTTTGCTGTTATGTGTGTGTAGTTTTGTTGTTTGTCTCTTGTCTCCTTCCGTCATGGAGTGCATGGTTCAGAATAGGCCAGGTTTCCGCAGCGCTAGAGAACCCGGGGGTCTACTCAAAGGAAGGACAGTACTTGAGTTTTTCCGATTTTTGTTAATATGTTTTTGTAGGTTATGTTTGTGTTAGGTGTTTAGTGGGAATTTGTTTTATGATTGTTTGTGTTGAATTGTGTAAGTCTGGCGGGGATATGCTACGAGAAATTGCCCCACCCTCTTACAGACGTTCTCCAGAAATTTCCGGTGGTGGATGGATTTGATGAGGACCATCTGTTGGTGTTCTTGGACCTGGTCCTGCAGGTGGCTGACTTCCCAGGGGTGTCCGATGGGGAGGTCTTGTATCTTATATACCCGTATTGCCGGAGTACGTTGGCTGGTCTGGTCACCAAGGCCCTGCGTCGGGGTGACAGTGTTGATGCTTTCCATGGGGAGGTGTTGAACTTCTTCATACCCACTCGACGACGCTTCAAGCTTGAGTTGGAAAGATTCTATCGCCCATAGGCCTACGGAGAGGCGTTAGGAGATTTTGTGCGCGATATACGGAAAGCTGCCCGGGTGTTGAGATTGGGGTTGCCCGAGACAGAAGTTATCCAAGCAATGCTGCAAGGACTGACTCCCCAAGAGAGATCCCGTTTGGCATTCGCGGACCGTCCACGTGGTTTTGCGGATCTTGAACAGCTGTGTGTGTTTTCAAGGACGGTCCAGGCGGCTGACGAGTCCCGAGGAAGAGATGCCACAGATGTCCAATCCTCCAGTGGTTCATCAGGAAGAGCCAAAAGGGACAAACATGGAGGTTGGAGGAAAACCCAAGAGACGCTTAGAAAGCCTGAATATTCCGGAAGTGATGGAGGCTACAAGGGGGTGGCAAGTGTGAAGACGGTAACAACAGCTACAGCACAGAAAACAAAGAAACATGAAATTAACAGGGGAAAAAGAAATTATGTTAGGGAACAGACAGCGGCAAGTAGGGAGCCTGTACCAAGGCATTATCCCTATTCGGAGAAAAAGGAAACTTTAAAGGTTCCAGAGGAAGTACAAGTGCCCAAGAGAGTAGTAGATGAAGAAAAGGAAGCAGAAGTAGAAGAGCGGAATGACTTTGTGTGAACAATACAAGAGGATAAGAGCGCGTCAGGTAATACTGAATTACCGGACTCAAAGAGGACGTCATGGTTGAATCCAGAGGCCGCAGAATTTGTTCCGGTATTTACATCTCGGTTCGTGACGGATCCAGATGCGGTAATATCGTCATCGTCTACGCAAGGATATGAGAAGTCACTTGAGAGTGTCGCTTTACCATCGCCAGTAGAAATTAATTCAGTCATTGCACATGAACCTGGACAGCTGGATTCCAGGGTGGAAGATGTTGAGGACGTTGTGGTTGCTGAAAGTGGTCAAGGAGTGGAATCGACAGAAGAGTCAGAAGAGCGGTCTGCAGATGCTGCGAAGGTGAGTATAGTTGTAGGGGTTAGGGAGACTGTAGAGTCTGAAGTTGCAGATGGACACAGGGATGTCCGGGCTGCGAGTGTTTCTGAGGTTGTGGATGGACAAGGGGATGTCCATGCCGCAAGTGAGGTAGAAGTTGAGGAGGAATTTGGGGGCAGCATTGTAGAGTTTGTGAGTGAGAGTGATGTAGTGTGTGAGGATGTGCAGACGCCTTCTGTAAGTAGTGTTGAGGATTCCGAGGAACGGGAAGAAGTTTCAGGTGGACCAGGTGAGCAACTAGCGGAGGACGTAGATGTGCAGTGTTCAGATGGTGGTAGTGGAAGTGATGGCGATGGCGTTGGTGATGAACGTGTTGATGAAAATGAGATCAGAGAAGAGATTAGTCAAGAAGTTCGTGAAGCGGCTGGCGATGAGTGTGATGAAGAAATGGGTGAGGAGCTGAGGGAAGATGCGGTTGACGATGGATCAGAGGAGCAACTGGAAGATGCGGAGGAGGTGCAGTGTCATGATGTTGATTTGGATTATGTGGACGAAGAAGGGGAAATTGTAGAAAAGGAAGAAATTGTGGCAGAAGAGTTAGACGATGAGCATAATCCAAAGCGGAGTGAAAGTAGTGAGGTAAGTTGCCTTGATTCTGATTCAGAGGAAACCAGCCAGTACAGCTCAACACGAAATAATTTCTTAGAGAGCGGTGTCCGAAAGGAACGGGTACCCAAAGTCCGTCATAGAAAGGTTTAGCAGAGGTTAACGGGTAGCGGGTAGATGTTCCCCACATTCCCAGTGGTGTTCATCTATTTCAGGGTTGCGCCCCTGCCCACGCAAGCCTTGGTTTCCTCCATTCTTCCTTATTTCCGGAGGTAGCCAGGTCCTTGCCCTCAGTCCTGGCTATTGCCCTTTAATGATCCTTGCCCCATTTCATCTTCCCAATTTTCCTACCACTCCCCTTAGTAAAAAAAAAAAAAAAAAAAATCTATCAAACGGAGTTAGAGAGAGACTTAGCTTGTGGTCCTCGAGATCGTCAGTTTCCCCTGTGTTAAAGGTTAGATGGAGTGATGGTGTGCTGTTGCTGATTGTTAATAGTTGTTTAGGTTGATGTTGTTCATTATAGGGTCCGAGCCATGCCGCATTCTCCGGTCGTTCTCCTGGTGTTATATTGTTGAGAGAGAAAGTCGTGTAGTAGGTGCCGTAGGAAAGTAAACCCCCCTCTAGTTATGTGGTATGCTAATGAGTAAATGATGGGATTAATGTTCGTGTGCCCTTGGTGCGGTCCTCTCTGTCTGGCTAAGCGGGGCCGTCCGCCCTTGTGTAGGGAGTGGGCCAGCCATATGGCAAGGTTGGAGATGCCTTGTGGGTGCATGTGGCTGGTCGGTCCGAGAGAGGGACGAGAGGTAGTACGGTCGCTCACATGCCAAGGTGGGAGATGCCTTGCGTGGTCCTAGGACGAGCATGTGAGTGGGACCGGTGGGAGTAATTGGTGGTCACCGGAGAGGGTGACGTGTTGGGGCGGTCCCGTGGGGTTGGCGTGGCGGAGAGGGTCGCATGGGGATTGGTGGTGTTCCTGAGAGCAAGTGCCATCGGGCCACCTTACCCACGATGTCCACCGGATTTTTCAGTTGGGAGTACACTGCAGGGTACTTTCCCGAGTTTTGTGGGGCAACCGGGTTGCCCTTTCGGGGTGGGGGTGTGCCGGCGCGGAGCCGGCCGTTACAAAATATTTTAGAACAGTTTCATTTTATTGTAACATAACGTGAAGCACTCGCGACCTTTGTTCGGCGGTGTGAGGGGGAGCGGCATTGTGTGCCGTTGCGCGCGCAGCTCTACTATGTGCAGCTGTTCGGCAGTCAACGCTTGCCTCTGCTGGAAGAATTGTCCCCTATCTTCTCTCTTCGTATCGTTCTACGCAGTAACTTCTTCTTATGCTTTGCTAAGCGTAAATTGGCTCCCGGTAAGTTTGTCTTTGTATTTAGTCGGCTTTATAAATAATAATTTTTGTTTGAATAATTAATAACTAAATACTACCATATAAAATATGTAATACTATGTGTGTGCAACCTGACAAAGTTATGTAAGAAAAGCTCATTCATTACTGTTGTACGTAATGCCCTTTATATAGCCATGCTTTATTATTTTCTGTAACAGTGCGAGGAGTTTTTCAAGAGTCATTGTCATAGTAAAAGTACTCTCCATTAAAAATTGATGACTAAAAACTTGGTGCTCAGTCAAGTCGTGAGTGGTGTTTGTGCATGTGAGATACTGTCGCAGAGTTTGTTAATTAACTTCACAAGAGAGAATGGAGAGTGAGGGCTTCTGTGTATGAAATTTAATTGATTATAATACCTTCTCAATGCTGTGGGTGACTTGCTATCAAATTTTTTTTTTGTCAAATAATTATTACGGCTCTGCACGTGCCATCTTAACCTGCAAGATTTTGTCGAAGCATGTTGACTGAGTACAGTTCACTTGTATTAAGCCACTATTTAATTAAGTCTGTTCATGGCTCAAACTTACTTATTCATTGACTGAATTTAGACCATTTAATCAAGTTGTGAAAACTTTAATTGTTGAATATTGTGCCTTTTAGTGAGAGTTAGCTGGCGGCCCTTTAAGAGGTTAATTACCTCCACTCGGGTGTACCCTTTTTATAGACGTTCTCTAATTTACTTGATTTCTTAGGGTTCTCGCACTAAGTCGGTTTCCTGGTCTGCTGAGGGCTGATCATCTGCCCAAGCTGTGAACCATGTCAAGACCGCCTACGAAGAGGGAGATGGAGACGGAATCACTATGTTGCACTCGCCAGCACTTATGAGGTGACATTTATGCTTTTTCTTTTTTGGGGGCCGAACCGGCAGTGTGCCTGTTTTATGTGAATAACTTAGAAGCCAGGGGACCACGTGTCCAGACTGTCTATTGGGAAGTGAACTGTGATCATGACTCTGAACACTCTTGATAAAAAATTACTGAACTTTTTATAACCCTTTTCTATAACACTAAATGCTATGACTGTAAGTGCGTGCTGCACTGCGGGAGCGCGCCAGCCATTTCACTCTTGTACCATTTTACAGTTGTATCTCTTTTCGCTTTTACTCATTACACAAATTTAGGTTACGGCCCTGTAGCCCTGTTCCGGCTGGAACAGAGGTGTATAAAAAAATTATATTGACTGGGGTTTCACATTTAAGGGTTGGGGGCTTTCCTGAAGTTTTTGGGACACTTTAAGGGTTTACAAAAGGGCACTTAGTTTCTTGGACACGCGCTGGGGCATTATCAGACAGGCTGATGTCCTGTCAAGTTTTGTCAACTACATGTGGGCGCGCTCCCACAGATGCCAGAGCTCAACCACCTTATTGTATTCTTTTTCTAATTATTTTCTACAGTTAT
This sequence comes from Magicicada septendecula, assembly GCA_034769895.1. Lineage (NCBI taxonomy): Eukaryota > Metazoa > Arthropoda > Insecta > Hemiptera > Cicadidae > Magicicada > Magicicada septendecula. Next base: position 82,111,167 of record CM068373.1, on the reverse strand, counting down.
CTGAGGCTAATAGAAACCATTTACTAATGTTATTGAATTATTTTAGCTGATTTGCCCCTTGCACAAGGGCTAAACTGATTGTTTTCTTAACTGGCATACACATATGGGTTGACTTCCCACGTATAGAATTTTCTGTTTAATTTTGAATATAACACTGGTTTTCATCATTTTTCTTTTGGGTAAATTAAATATATATATATATATTGTCAAAATCTTCTGAAATTGTAAAGCCTCAAGTAATTAATTTCTGTCTATTAAGGTACATAAGGATTTAGTTCCTTTTGGAATTTTGTGAAGTCACTACTGTCTAGAATTTTATGAACACTGTCTGATAGTAGGTGATGAGTTTTGTTAATATTACTTAATGCTGCGAACGGAACTAAGGTTCACACACTCATCATGGGTCATTGATAAACGGAATGCTAGACAAATGGGTGGTCCGGTTTCATTTATGCTTCATGAATTATTCGTCTTTAAAGGGGTTTGGCGTTTATGTTATCCTACTGAACGGGTTGCCGACGAGCGTATATTTTATCACTGCCGGGGCATAAGATGATAGTTGCTTTACCCGGTGGGTGGGTGCATTACAGGGACATGCGTGTTGAAAGTAAATGATTGTGAGTCTGTGTACCTTGTGTTCTGTGTGTGTTGTTATGTGTCTAGCTAGCCACACGATGGAGAAAATTTTACATTTACGTTGTGCATTTCATATTTTATATATGTATCTACATTACCTTATATGCAATTATATACACTTGTTCTGATGCACACTGGATTTATGTATGCTTGTTGTGATGTAACATTTTTATATTATATATATGTATATACATTTACTTTGTGCACCCTTATGCACACTTATGCTGATGTACACTTAATTTATACATGCTTGCCATGATGTACCTTTGGTAGTTTTTTTTATATAGATACATATATTTATCTTGTACACATGTATGAATTCCAGAGATATAATAAATCTGTTATTGTTATATTATGGCTGAGTTCATTGCAAGTCCCGTCATACTGGACCCAGCATAATTTTGCTTCTCTAGGCTCCTGCCTAGTTCTAAATAACTTGTAACCTCTCTTTGAAAGCCAATAAGCAAGGCGATAGAAATTTAAAAGGAAATAAGATAAATACTAAAAAGCACCGAGAGGTTACAAGACAACATATAGCGTTCAATAAAAACTATAGTTTGAATAACAGTTTAGAACTGGTCGAACTTACAAAAACAATTACAATCGAACCGAGACACACCCTCGCTTCATTCGACATAGTAAATTTATACAAGAACGTACCAATTAGTGAAATGTTAGAAATAGCAAAAAGTTTATTACTCTCTAAATCCACATTAAATCATGAAACAGTCGATGAGTTAACCAATTTGACAAAGGTAATATTGGAACAAAATTATTTTACTTTCGATAACAAATATTATTTACAATAGGATTGATTAGCGATGGGATCCCCATTATCAGGCATCCTGGCGGAAATTTACTTAAATCACATTGAAACAAACGAAATATTATCAACTAAAAACAAACATTATAAAAAAATTGTATTTTACCGACTATATGTGGATGACACAATAATGATTTATAATGGCAATTGCAGGCAATTGGAGATGCTTAAAAAATATATGAATACTATTACAAATAATTTGCAATTCACATTAGAGACGGAAATGAATAATAAAATTAATTTTTTAGATTTAACTTTAACAAAAATAAATAATAAAATTAACTATAATATTTACAGAAAACCAACAATCACAGATCATGCTATTCACACCTCATATTATCACCCTATTTCACATAAAATGGCATTTTTTAATTGTATGATTCATAGATTACTGGCATTGCCCCTATCTACGGAAGATTATAAAAATGAACTAGACATTATCAAACACATAGCGATAGCCAATGGATGCAAAAGTCATATAGTAGATAGAATAATTAATAAAAAACAAAATAAGCCAATAAATATTTATGTGTCCAAAGAAAAAGTAAACAAATATATTGCAATAGAATATGGTGAAACTCTACATCATATTTTAAAAAACCAATTAAAAAAGCAAAATATTACTTTGGCTTCAAAGGCGAATAATAAGCTTGAGAAAAAACTTACATTTACAAACAAAAATATACCCTCCGATATATTTGACGGTACTGGTGTATATAGAGTTAATTGTTCGGATTGCACACAGTTCTACATAGGACAAATGGGTCGTTCCTTCAAATTATGTTATAAAGAACATATCCCAAGCTCCAAGTCAAATGTAAGAAGATCTACATTTGCAGAACATTTAAGCTTACATGACCATAACATAAAGAGTATTGGTGATAATTTAGATATCCTACATAAGTGTAAAAAGTCACTAATGCTGGACACCCTCGAACGGTTCGAGATATATAAAGCTATAAAGGAGGATTACAATCGTGTCCTAAACGAAAAAGCAATACATACAAATAATATTTTGTTTAATAGAATCGATCATATATAACGAGAAATCGGCTATGTCAGATCGATAAAATTGAACGAAGGTCAAGCCAGTATTGATTAGCTTTACCGTGGGAGAGTTCCTGTGCAGGTTCATTATGGCCGCATGTCGTTTTTAATTCGTTGTTATTTCGTTTTAGTATGTGTTATTTATTTATTTTTGTGCAATGTATGTGTTGTTTTTTAATATTTGACGAGATGAATATACATCGATTAATTTTTTAACCTTAATCATATTGGATCTGATGATGACACCATTGGTGTCGAAACTCGAATAATCCCGTATAGGATTCTGAGAAACGTTGACAGAAGGTAATTAACCTATTTTATAGTCTTAACCGTTTCTGGAGGCAAATAAAATGTTTAAATTGGATGCCAGTCAGGCAAAAATTGCCTTTCAATATATGAACATTAGGTTAAAACTATTAAAAACAGCACTAAACATCAAATATAAAAAAACCAAACATGTTTAGGTGTGCAAATCGTGCCGAGTTATGTCCAGATAAAAATAACATCCAAATCTTATAGTGCTAAAAAAACTAAAGAAATGGCCACAAAATTATGGATCAAAAACGAAATAAAACAATTACATAGTAAAAAGAACCTAATCAATACGGTGCTCATGAAAAAACATCTCGAACTGTTACAAAGCCATCCGTCACACGTCCACAATGTAACATATTTGATAGAAAAACAAATAAACAATACCATTATAAAGAAAAAGAAAACACAAAATAAAAAAATTCGTAACTTATTGAAAAAACAGAACGACACACAAGAGGACAATATAATAAGTCACCAGTTTTACCCTCGTGTTGTTAATCTTACTGGAATTAAATTCAACAATGAAGAAACCAACCTTTTGAACAAAGGCTTAAAATACAATTTTAAAAATAATGGTTTCAAACAATCACTCTTTAATGAAATTTTGAACGCTGAAACTGGAATAAATTCCATATCCGACAAAGAAACAAAAACAGTAATAAGTCATGCAATTGATAATAAAATAAGAAAAGTTATGAAGGCCGAAAATATAAATAATACAAAAACTATTTACAATAACGAAACAAGGGTGTTTAATGAGATAAAGGCGAAATTAATAGACCATAACGCAATCGTCACCAAAGCGGACAAAGGTCAAACTCTAGTAATTTTAACTTATGAAAATTATAAAAACAAGATACAGGACTTTATTAAAAACAATAACATTATTGAGATTCATAGCGACCCCACTGTTAAATTTAATAATAACGTGAAATCAAAATTAAATAAAACCAAATACATCATAACGAACGATGAGAAAACATACTTAAAAATGATTGATCCCAAGGCACCTAGACTTAGGGGCCTTCCAAAAATACATAAAAATAATATGCCTATCCGTCCTTTAGTTAATTTCATGTCTGCATCTTCATATAAAATTGCCAAAAACTCAGAAAAAATTTTTAGACAATATATAGCGTGTTATAAAAACTATAGTTTGAATAACAGTTTAGAACTGGTCGAACTTACAAAAACAATTACAATCGAACCGAGACACACCCTCGCTTCATTCGGCATAGTAAATTTATACACGAACGTACCAATCAGTGAAATGTTAGAAATAGCAAAACGTTTATTACTCTCTAAATCCACATTAAATCATGTAACAGTCGATGAGTTAACCAATTTGACAAAGGTAATATTGGAACAAAATTATTTTACTTTCGATAACAAATATTATTTACAACAGGATTGATTAGCGATGGGATCCCCATTATCAGGCATCCTGGCGGAAATTTACTTAAATCACATTGAAACAAACGAAATATTATTTCAACTAAAAACAAACATTATAAAAAAATTTTATTTTACCGTTGATATGTGGATGACACAATAATGATTTATAATGGCAATTGGAGATGCTTAAAAAATATATGAATACTATTACAAATAATTTGCAATTCACATTAGAGACGGTAATGAATAATAAAATTAATTTTTTAGATTTAACTTTAACAAAAATAAATAATAAAATTAACTATAATATTTACAGAAAACCAACAATCACAGATCATGCTATTCACGCCTCATATTATCACCCTATTTCACATAAAATGGCATTTTTTAATTGTATGATTCATAGATTGCTGGCATTGCTCCTATCTACGGAAGATTATAAAAATGAACTAGACATTATCAAACACATAGCGATAGCCAATGGATGCAAAAGTCATATAGTAGATAGAATAATTAATAAAAAACAAAATAAGCCAATAAATATTGATGTGTCCAAAGAAAAAGTAAACAAATATATTGCAATAGAATATGGTGAAACTCTACATCATATTTTAAAAAACCAATTAAAAAAGCAAAATATTACTTTGGCTTCAAAGGCAAATAATAAGCTTGAGAAAAAACTTACATTTACACACAAAAATATACCCTCCGATATATTTGACGGTACTGGTGTATATAGAGTTAATTGTTCGGATTGCACACAGTTCTACATAGGACAAACGGGTCGTTCCTTCAAATTACGTTATAAAGAACATATCCCAAGCTCCAAGTCAAATGTAAGAAGATCTACATTTGCAGAACATTTAAGCTTACACGACCATAAGATAAAGAGTATTGGTGATAATTTAGATATCCTACATAAGTGTAAAAATTCACTAATGCTAGACACCCTCGAACGGTTCGAGATATATAAAGCTATAAAGGAGGATTACAATCGTGTCCTAAACGAAAAAGCAATACATACAAATAATATTTTGTGTAATAGAATCAATCATATATAACGAGAAATCGGCTATATCAGATCGATAAAATTGAACGAAGGTCAAGCCAGTATTGATTAGCTTTACCGTGGGAGAGTTTCTGTGCAGGTTCGTTATGGCCGCATGTCGTTTTTGTCGTTGTTATTTCGTTTTAATATGTGTTGTTTATTTATTTTTGTGCAATGTATGTGTTGTTTTTTAATATTTGACGAGATGAATATACATCGATTAATGTTTTAATCTTAAGTCAGCCTATTAAAACAAATGTTGTAGTGCCCCAGGGCTCTATATTAGGACCTTTATTGTTTATTTTATATATCAATGACTTACTAGTGTTACAAGATGTATTAATAGTATATGCTGATGATACAGCAGTACCAATGGAAGCAAAAATATGGCCTGAACTTGCAACAAATATGTGAACTAAATTAGATATTATATACTCTTGGCTCTATCACAATAATCTAGTACTCAACATAAGCAAGTCTGTCTTTATCACCTTTGGAAATTATAGAGACTCTGTTCCGCATGACTTAGAAATCAAGATAAATGGTCAAAAATTGAAAAGAGTTAAAACTAGTAAATATCTAGGAATAACATATGACTTTAACATGAAGTGGGATGTACATGTAGCTAACATTGTAAAAAAAAACAAATACTTAGTCTACGTTTTTTACAGACTTAAACAAATTTTATCAAAAAAGCAACTACTACAAATATACTATGGACTATTCCATAGTGTGGCAGGGTATGCTATCATAGGCTGGGGGGGTCTATATAAATCATCTCTAGACGCATTGGATCGGCTGCAAAATGTATTCTTAAAATTTATTGGAGTAAATGAACAAGATTCGGATAAACCATTAAATATTAAACAAGTGTTTGTAGTGAATTCTATAGTTTATCAATACAATGATCTAAAAAGTGAGTTTTTACAAAATCAAATCAACACATGGTATAAAAGTATTATATTGCCGCGACACCTATTAAGTATTGGGCAAAGAAGCTATGTGTATTATGCCATAAAATATTTTAATGAATTACCTAATGAACTGAAAAATCTAAGTGTAAATATTTAAGTGCTAAAAAAGAAAATCAAAGAAAAAATTAGGAACATTGTTATTGATTAATCAAAAAAACAGTCTATTATCATATGGACATTTTTCTCTTTTTTTTTCATTTATTTATTGAATAATTGTATTATAATACAAACTAAATTTTGTTGAAATTGAAAAATACTTTATTTTTAATTTCAATCACTTTCTGCTACAGTCCGTTTCTTGATGTATATAATACTATAATACTTATAACTATTTTACCTCAAGATGTATTTTTTCTTTAGGGACATGTTTCGGGAGATCCTGTTCTCCCATCTTCAACCTTCGCCATCTTGCTTCTGGTGTAGTATTTGTGTGTTGGCTTCTGGATGTTATTATGGTGGTTTGTTGGTCTTTGGTCCTTCAATGTTGCATTATTGTGTGTGGTTTCCTTTATTTTTAATATATTACTATGGTCGGTGAGGTAAAACTCACAATTAGTATTAAGTATATAAATATTAATTCTAAGGACCAACCTATGTATGGGCATTTATGCCCCCTATAGGTCCTTTTTTTGTATAATTTTTATTATATGTAAAGGAAAATTGGCAATAAATATTATTATTATTATAATACAAAAAAAATCATATTGGATCTGATGATGACACCATTGGTGTCGAAACTCGAGTAATCCCGTATAGGATTCTGAGAAACGTTGACAGAAGGTAATTAACCAATTTTATAGTCTTAACCATTTCTGGAGGCAAATAAAATGTTTAAATTGGATGCCAGTCAGGTAAATATTGCCTTTCAATATATGAACATTAGGTTAAAACTATTAAAAACAACACTAAATATCAGATATAAAAAAACAAAACATGTTTAGGTTTGCAAATCATGCCGAGTTATGTCCAGATAAAAATAACATCCAAATCTTATAGTGCTAAAAAAACTAAAGAAATGGCCACAAAATTATGGATCAAAAACGAAATAAAACAATTACATAGTAAAAAGAACTTACTCAATACGGTGCTCATGAAAAAACATTTCGAACTGTTACAAAGCCATCCATCACAAGTCCACAATGTAATATATTTGATAGAAAAACAAATAAACAATAACATTAAAAGAAAAAGAAAACACAAAATAAAAAAAATTTGTAACTTATTGAAAAAACAAAATGACACACAAGAGGACAATATAATAAGTCACCAGTTTTACCCCCGTGTTGTTAATGTTACTGGAATTAAATTCAACAATGAAGAAACCAACCTTCTGAACAAAGGCTTAAAATACAATTTTAAAAATAATGGTTTCAAACAATCACTCTTTAATGAAATTTTGAACGCTGAAACTGCAATATATTCCATATCCGACGAAGAAACAAAAACAGTAATAAGACATGCAATTGATAATAAAATAAAAAATGTCATGAAGGCCGAAAATATAAATAATACAAAAACTATTTACAATAACGGAACAAGGGTGATAATGAGATAAAGGCGAAATTAATAGACCATAACGCAATCGTCACCAAAGTGGACAAAGGTCAAACTCTCGTAATTTTAACTTATGAAAATTATAAAAACAAGATACAGGACTTTATTAAAAACACTAACATTATTAAGATTCATAGCGACCCCACTGTTAAATTTAATAATAACGTGAAATCAGTATTAAATAAAACCAAATACATCATAACGAACGATGAGAAAAAATACTTAAAAATGATAGATCCCAAGGCACCTAGACTTAGGGGCCTTCCAAAAATACATAAAAATAATATGCCTATCCGTCCTTTAGTTAATTTCATGTCTGCACCTTCATATAAAATTGCCAAAAAATTTGAAAAAATTTTTCGGCAACATATAGCGTTCAATAAAAACTATAGTTTGAAAAACAGTTTAGAACTGGTCGAACTTACAAAAACAATTACAATCGAACCGAGACACACCCTCGCTTCATTCGACATAGGAAATTTATACACGAACGTACCAATTAGTGAAACGTTAGAAATAGCAAAAAGTTTATTACTCTCTAAATCCACATTAAATCATGAAACAGTCGATGAGTTAATCAATTTGACAAAGGTAATGTTGGCACAAAATTATTTTACTTTTTATAACAAATAGTATTTATAACATGATGTATTAGTGATGGGATCCCCATTATCATGCATCCTGGCAGAAATTTACTTAAATCACATTGAAACAAACGAAATATTATCAACTAAAAACAAACATTATAACAAACGAAATATTATCAACTAAAAACAAACATTATAAAAAAATTTTATGTTACCGACGATATGTGGATGACACAATAATGATTTATAATGGCAATTGCAGGCAATTGGAGACACTTAAAAAATATATGAATACTATGTAATGTCATAAAATAGATCGAAATATATTAAATAAATAAAATACTGCCAGAACTTACCTGCCCTCATTCACAACTACTTACCTCGTATTAAATTTTATCAGAAGACCAGAGTCGCCATGGTATTTTTTACATAGGTTATAATACCGAAACCTTAACACCCCACCTTAAATAAAAACTGGACAATTTCGCTATCTGACTCCCTCAATAATAATTCAGAAGTTACCCGGAACGTTTAGACGAATCTTGCAGCACAGAAATGAGAAAGTGGTAATGATGAAATAACTTAGACTAACACATGGTTATACCGTAAACTAAATAATTTTAATTACTCAAATTTTTTATGGATACTACAAGAACACTACAAGACCAATTTTTAAATCTATTTTTGGTACCATATTTAATTATTATTATAACTAAGACAGCCCATTCTGCTCACTCTCTCTTTCATTCCATTTTATACTTTACCCATCGTTTTATTATTTCACAAATCTATTTATTAAACTGTTCACTGTCACTATTCTGGAAAAAAAACACGTGTTGGTCACCCGATTCGAATGTTCATCATTTATTGTGGTAAGTCACAACGCCACCACACAAATGGTATTCTGTAAGTTCGTTAATTCCTCGAGTCCCGGTCGGTATTAACGATATTGTTGAATTATTCACATCTTATAAAACTACACCGACCGGGCCCGGACAAAACTGTTAGCGTCTGTTGGTGTACTCTGTTGCTCGTGGACTGCTCCAAGCATCTATCTGGTGCGGACGGATCTTAATGCCTGCCGCGAACGAATTTCTTCGCCGCTCACAGCCTGAAGTGTTGCAGTTGAGCGACTATGTGCCTGATACATAGTAGTTTTTCTGTGTTGTGCGCCGACGATATTTAGGCGCTTCCGGCTTGATGTCACAAAAAAGGCGGGCCTTAAAGTTTCATATCCGTCGCCTCAGTCAAGTAGACGAAATAGAAAATATGCTTTTCACCATCTTGGCGGTTCACTACCGCGTCAGTCCGCGCGCCTTGTTGAGTAATGCGTATGGGCACGCTACCACACTCTTACAAAGTTCTTGGAACTGAGGCTTGGTAAATTCTTCTACCGATTTCACAACGTGATATTGCGTTGCCGCTTCGTTACAACACTGTTCTATTCACCACGTGTTCTGGTCACCGTTGAAATAAAATTCACACAATATATTTATAAAACCCCGAAAATAAATAAAAATACCCACATTTGGTCCGTTACAACTACAGTTGACTCCCTCTAATCCGGACACCTCGGGACCGGATCCCTGTCCGGATTAAAAAATTTCCGGACCATCCGGCGGTTTTTTACTTATGTAAATTACAACCTGTAATAGTGTATCTATATTTATAAATCACATTTTAAGACAATTTTCAAGTGTACGGAACACAATTTTAGGTTCATAAAATTGTCCCAAACGAATAAACTTAAACCTAAAACTAATGAAAAACTTGGCTTTGCAATATTAAAAGAAATCTGTTATTTTCTTCTGCTTCTTTACTTCAACTGTTTTCTTGAAGGCATAATCACGCCACTTCCTTAGAAACATAACATCCACAGCTGATGCGCCAGGCTGTTGTTCGACGTAGGTAGTTGCCAGTTCCAGTGCTGCCCTACCCTCTGCATGAGTCAAAATTCCCACGCCATTTCCCGCTTCACTATCACGTTCGTCGTCGTCTTCTTCTTTTTCTTCCTCTTGACGAAGGACTACATCGACGATTTCGTCATCATTCAGGATTTCATTAGCCAGTTCATCATCAGCTCACGAAATCCATTCCACAACGTCATTCTCATTAATACTAGCAGAATCAGGCAGCCGTTGTAAATCCTTTAAAATTGAGTGGTTGTCATCAGGTTCAGTTGCATGAATATTTAACCCTATTGTATTTGGGTTGTCTTCTTGTCTCTTCTCAACGAGAGTTTCAACATCTGGCCACAATTTTCTCCAGGATTTGGTAAACGTAGATGATGGGATTTCATCATACGATTTAGCAGCGATACAAATGACGTCCTTAATGTTAATTGTCTTGAGCGTCTGGATGAGACCTGCATTGTCATTACCATCCATCTTATCCAAAATTTCTGAAAGAAGCTTCCTCCGGTATTTTCTCTTAAAGCATTCGATTACACCCTGGTCCATGGGCTGTGCGATACTTGTTACATTTGGAGGCATATATAAAAGCTTGATGTCACTGTAACTATCACATTCGAGACCTTCCTCTGGATGCGTAGGGGCATTATCAAGCACAAGAACTGCTTTTACTGGCAATTTCAAGGATGTCAAATGTTCTTTTACAGACGGAACAAATTGAGCCACGAACCACTCCTTAAACAAATAAGAATCCATCCAGGCAGACTTTTGTGACCTGTAATACACTGGAAGGGAAGACATGTTTAAGTTTTTGAATACTCTGGGTTTGGCCGACTTTCCAATCACAAATAGCGGCATCTTGTGTGTCCCAGTTGCGTTTGAGCATAGTGCAACAGTGATCCTTTCTTTATTTACTTTAAAGCCCGAAGCAGACTTTTCTTGAGGAGTGGCAAAGGTTTTATTAGGCAAAAGTTTATAGTTAAGCCCGGTCTCATCGATATTGTACACTTGTTCTGGGGTTAGTTTTTCACGCTCAATGATACGCTTCAATTTTTCAGAAAAATCATTAGCTGCCGGTTGGTCTGCTGAAAGCTTCTCCCCGCAAACTCCAAGGAAATGCACTCCATGCCGTTTCTTCCATCTCATTAGCCACCCATCGCTTGCCGAGAAGTTTCCTTTTTCCCCAAGTTTTGAATGAAGAATGACGGCTTTTTCTTTCAAAATCGGCCCATTTATAGGAGTCCCTCTTCTACGTTCCTGCATGAACCACAACCATAATGCGTCATCAACAAGTTCATGGTGTGGTTTTTTCAAGGTAGATCGAGTAGAAAGGACGGATTCGACTTCAATTTGCATACAAAAATCCTCGATCGATTTTCTGTTTTTCCGCCAATCATAAACTGTGCTTTTCCCTACATTAAACTCCGTACAAATACTTTGCACTGATTCACCCTTATCTAAACGTTGTAAAATATTAAGTCTGTCTTGCATTTTAACCGTATTATGCTTCCGTTTTTCACTCATTTTTGAGAATTTTACTGTCAAATAATCAGAGTTACTGAAACTACAATTTCACCTAACAAATAAACTCACTTATAATAACATATGTAACTCACATTGAAAATTATTAAAACACACAACAATATCAGTAGAGTAGTAATTAGTAAAAACAGCTACAGTACACTGTATGACGATCCGGAGCAAACGCAATCGTAAGCCGAACTGAGGATCTTTGTTTACATGTAGGCCGGAAATAAACAGACACGCTCAATCCTGTCGTTTTCGGCCGTGAGAAACCCGGCGCGCGCTGATGACTCATTTCAAAGAAGTAGTCCGGACCATCCGGCGTCCGAACCATCGGAGTCCGAATGAGAGGGAGTCGACTGTATTACAAATAATTTGCAATTCACATTAGAGACGGAAATGAATAATAAAATTAATTTTTTAGATTTAACTTTAACAAAAATAAATAATAAAATTAACTATAATATTTACAGAAAACCAACAATCACAGATCATGCTATTCACGCCTCATCTTATCACCCTATTTCACATAAAATGGTATTTTTTAATTGTATGATTCATAGATTGCTGGCATTGCCCCTATCTACGGAAGATTATATAAATGAACTAGACATTATCAAACACGTAGCGATAGCCAGTGGATGCAAAAGTCATATAGTAGATAGAATAATTAATAAAAAACAAAATAAACCAATAAATATTGATGCGTCCAAAGAAAAAGTAAACAAATATATTGCAATAGAATATGGTGAAATTCTACATCATATTTAAAAAACCAATTAAAAAAGCAAAATATTACTTTGGCTTCAAAGGCGAATAATAAGCTTGAGAAAAAACTTCCATTTACAAACAAAAATATACCCTCCGATATATTTGACGGTACTGGTGTATATAGACTTAATTGTTTGGATTGCACACAGTTCTACATAGGACATACGGGTCGTTCCTTCAAATTACATTATAAAGATCATATTCCAAGCTCCAAGTCAAATGTAAGAAGATCTACATTTGCAGAACATTTAAGCTTACATGACCATAACATAATTTTTTTTTTTTTTTTTTTTTTTTTTTTTTTTTTTTTTTTTTTTTTTTATGAAATTGCTAAACTGCTATAATTGTTATTATTTAGACAAAGCTTTTCGTCATCACTGACATCTTCAGGTCTTCGTTGTTTAAGACCTGAAGATGTCAGTGATGACGAAAAGCTTTGTCTAAATAATAACAATTATAGCAGTTTAGCAATTTTATAAAAGAAAAGTAAGGATGGCTGCTAACTTAAACAATACGAAGAATAATGAGTATTGGTGATAATTTAGATATCCTACATAAATGTAAAAAGTCACTAAGGCTAGACACCCTCGAACGGTTCGAGATATATAAAGCTATAAAGGATATTACAATCGTGTCCTAAATGGAAAGCAATACATACAAATAAAATTTTGTTTAATAGAATCGATCAATTAGAACGAGAAATCGGCTATATCAGATCGATAAAATTGAACGAAGGTCAAGCCAGTATTGATTATCTTTACCGTGGGAGCGTTCCTGTGCAGGTTTGTTACGGCCACATGTCGTTTTTATTTCGTTGTTATTTCATTTTAATATGTGTTATTTATTTATTTTTGTGCAATGTATGTGTTGTTTTTTAATATTTGATGAGATGAATATACATTGATTAATGTTTTAACCTTAATCATATTGGATCTGATGATGACACCATTGGTGTCGAAACTCGAGTAATCCCGTATAGGACTCTGAGAAACGTTGACAAAAGGTAATTAACCTATTTTATAGTCTTAACCGTTTCTGGAGGCAAATAAAATGTTTAAATTGGATGCCAGTCAGGTAAAAATTGCCTTTCAATATATGAACATTAGGTTAAAACTATTAAAAACAGCACTAAACATCAGATATAAAAAAACAAAACATGTTTAGGTTTGCAAATCGTGCCGAGTTATGTCCAGATAAAAATAACATCCAAATCTTATAGTGCTAAAAAAACTAAAGAAATGGCCACATAATTATGGATCAAAAACGAAATAAAACAATTACATAGTAAAAAGAACTTACTCAATACGGTGCTCATGAAAAAACATTTCGAACTGTTACAAAGCCATCCATCACAAGTCCACAATGTAACATATTTGATAGAAAAACAAATAAACAATACCATTATAAAGAAAAAGAAAACACAAAATGAAAAAAAATTCGTAACTTATTGAAAAAACAAAACGACACACAAGAGGACAATATAATAAGTCACCAGTTTTACCCCCGTGTTGTTAATCTTACTGGAATTAAATTCAACAATGAAGAAACCAACCTTTTGAACAAAGGCTTAAAATACAATTTTAAAAATAATGGTTTCAAACAATCACTCTTTAATGAAATTTTGAATGCTGAAACTGCAATATATTCCATATCCGACGAAGAAACAAAAACAGTAATAAGACATGCAATTGATAATAAAATAAAAAATGTTATGAAGGCCGAAAATATAAATAATACAAAAACTATTTACAATAACGAAACAAGGGTGATAATGAGATAAAGGCGAAATTAATAGACCATAACGCAATCGTCACCAAAGTGGACAAAGGGCAAACTCTCGTAATTTTAACTTATGAAAATTATAAAAACAAGATACAGGACTTTATTAAAAACACTAACATTATTAAGATTCATAGCGACCCCACTGTTAAATTTAATAATAACGTGAAATCAGTATTAAATAAAACCAAATACATCATAACGAACGATGAGAAAAAATACTTAAAAATGATAGATCCCAAGGCACCTAGACTTAGGGGCCTTTCAAAAATACATAAAAATAATATGCCTATCCGTCCTTTAGTTAATTTCATGTCTGCACCTTCATATAAAATTGCCAAAAATTTTGAAAAAATTTTTCGACAACATATAGCGTTCAATAAAAACTATAGTTTGAAAAACAGTTTAGAACTGGTCGAACTTACAAAAACAATTACAATCGAACCGAGACACACCCTCGCTTCATTTGACATAGGAAATTTATACACGAACGTACCAATTAGTGAAACGTTAGAAATAGCAAAAAGTTTATTACTCTCTAAATCCACATTAAATCATGAAACAGTCGATGAGTTAATCAATTTGACAGAGGTAATGTTGGCACAAAATTATTTTACTTTTGATAACAAATAGTATTTATAACATGATGTATTAGTGATGGGATCCCCATTATCAGGCATCCTGGCAGAAATTTACTTAAATCACATTGAAACAAACGAAATATTATCAACTAAAAACAAACATTATAAAAAAATTTTATTTTACCGACGATATGTGGATGACACAATAATGATTTATAATGGCAATTGCAGGCAATTGGAGACGCTTAAAAAATATATGAATACTATGTAATGTCATAAAATAGATCGAAATATATTAAATAAATAAAATACTGCCAGAACTTACCTGCCCTCATTCACAACTACTTACCTCGTATTAAATTTTATCAGAAGACCAGAGTCGCCACGGTATTTTTTACATAGGTTATAATACCGAAACCTTAAATTGCCACCTTAAATAAAAACTGGACAATTTCGCTATCTGACCCCCCCAATAATAATTCAGAAGATACCCGGAACGTTTAGACGAATCTTGCAGCACAGAAATGAGAAAGTGGTAATGATGAAATAACTTAGACTAACACATGGTTATACCGTAAACTAAATAATTTTAATTACTCAAAACGTTTTATGGATACTACAAGAACACTACAAGACCAATTTTTAAATCTATTTTTGGTACCATATTTAATTATTATTATTACTAAGACAGCACATTCTGCTCACTGTCTTTCATTCCATTTTATACTTTACCCATCGTTTTATTATTTCACAAATCTATTTATTAAACTGTTCACTGTCACTATTCTGGAAAAAAACGCGTGTTGGTCACCCGATTCGAATGTTCATTATTTATTGTTGTAAGTCACAACGCCACCGCACAAATGGTATTCTGTAAGTTCGTTAATTCCTCGAGTCCCGGTCGGTATTAACGATATTGTTGAATTATTCACATCTTATAAAACTACACCGACCGGGCCCGGACAAAACTGTTAGCGTCTGTTGGTGTACTCTGTTGCTCGTGGACTGCTCCAAGCGTCTATCTGGTGCGGACGGATCTTAATGCCTGCCGCAAACGAATTTCTTCGCCGCTCACAGCCTGAAGTGTTGCAGTTGAGCGACTATGTGCCTGATACATATTAGTTTTTCTGTGTTGTGCGCCGACGATATTTAGGCGCTTCTGGCTTGATGTCACAAAAAAGGCGGGCCTTAAAGTTTCATATCCGTCGCATCAGTCAAGTAGACAAAATAGAAAATATGCTTTTCACCATCTTGGCGGTTCACTACCGCGTCAGTCCACGCACCTTGTTGAGTAATGCGTATGGGCGCGCTGCCACACTCTTACAAAGTTCTTGGAACTGAGGCTTGGTAAATTCTTCTACCGATTTTGCAACGTGATATTGCGTTGCCGCTTCGTTACAACACTGTTCTATTCACCACGTGTTCTGGTCACCGTTGAAATAAAATTCACACAATATATTTATAAAACCCCGAAAATAAATAAAAATACCCACATTTGGTCCGTTACAATACCCCCTCAATGAGAGGTCTTCTGTCAAAACAGAAGAAATCTCATTGATAAAACCCCTAAGAGGACCGGTGAGGAACTGGTGCCAACAACCCCCTTTTGTTCTTACTCTGCATGGGTAAACGACCCCCCTGGCTCGGCGACCATGGACGCATCTGAACGAGATCACTGGACTTCTCCGTAAGAGATCCCAACACCGAAAAATCGAACAGATACGCCCCACAGTGCACCTTACCTTCCATCATGCTACCCCAAAAATCCTCAATCCCTGGCTTAGATCATGCCAGATCCTCAACCGATATGTTTCCCCTTTTTCTGCAAACTGGGCTGCCTTTAGCAGATACTGGGCTCACACACTAATACTACATATTATAAACATTGAAACATTTCTGCAAAATTTCTCTAATTGAAAATCAACAATTGCCTCCTTTAAAATCAAACTACAAATCCATTACCTAAATTGAATAATTCTCGCCATTAATTTTTCTGTTATTTAAAATAAATCAATTGAACATTTCTTAAAAATAAGAACATCCTTAGCCTAACATGTGATTACCTAGAGTCTAACAATACAATTCAATAAAATAATTCAATAATAATAAACATGATTAGTACACAAACAATAAAATAATGAGAGTCCCAAATTATCAATTACATGGCAGGCGCAAAATCAAGAAAAGTTTTTTTTTTTCAAAAAATATATTTTCCAACAAAAAATCTTAAATTCACAAAATTTAAATTTCTTAAAATATTCCTTTCCATATTGAAATTATTTAAATATTGTTCAAATTGATCAAAAAAACAAAAGTTGAATTAACTTCCATACTAAACATGCCTAGTATATGACCTCACCCATCAGCTGACCAAAACTGGGTCAAGTCAAAAACCTTGACCTACATACGTTATGTACAAGTTACATCTGTGAACACATTAAACATCTGTAAAATCCTGTCTTGAAACACTAAAACATAATAAAATAAAACATTTAAAATAACAAAATATTATTATAAATAATAATCAAATTGACATTTAATTATTCAAATAAACACTTTATAACTTTACATTTCCAAATTCTATCAAAAATTGTCATGGGTTGCAATTAAAAAATTTTATATTCTTATTCTAAATCTCTTTCTTTATTATTCTCACTCTATGTTACTTTGGGTGATTTAAATTATTTCTTTTAGCTTGATATGCCACTTGGCATATATTCATATATAATCTTTCCCTCTTTGACTCTAATACCACTAACAACTATAACTCATATGACACCCATCTCTATCAAAATATCTATCAAACAATATCTAAACCCAACTTACCATTAAACTCAATTCGCCACCTTCTCTCTATATATATATAAAAAAATACTCTCTAACCCTTTGCACTTAGGATAAGTGTTTCCCCCCCCCCCCGAAAAGCTCATTTCCTTAATCTGGTCCCTGGATTCTACTTAAGGCGACCCCTTCCCACCAAATCGGTCCCTTCCCGTCCCAACCCTTTTGTTGTGGACTCCCACATTACACTACCCTCTATTACAAAATTGCCATCCCCAAATCTCAATCTTATTACCTCACTTCAACTACAACAAAATAACATCAATATATCACTCAAAACTCTACATATATTCCCCATGACTACTGTGTCAACATCAATACTTCTCAATATCTATTCCATTAACTCACAACAACATTACATTAATTCGAGACAACATTATTTTTCTCTCTACTACCCTTTAACTTTAACTTTAACTTGGCCTGATCTATATGTCCCACAAAATATCAATCACCCAGAATCTATCTCTTATTATTTCTGACAATTCATTTTAACATCGCAACTTTATTAACTTACTTTTCTCATGATTTAAAACAATGTTTTTAACACATTACAACCTTATATTTAACGTTAATTACCTGGAATATTAATAAACAATTTAACCGTGACATTTTCCTACTGATCAGCTGGTCTTCCTAACAAATTGTAAACACATTTCAAAATTGTGCAAATTACATGAAATATATATGATTATCAATCCTTACATCTACCATCATTGTTTCCACTTTTTCTGACTCTGGTACTTTGTTAACCGCCTGCCAGTTGGTTTAGTTATCTACTTAGTTTAAAAAATACACAAATTATATAAAACATATACTTTTTATCAATTCTTATATCTACCCTACTACAATAAAATACTACATTTAAAATTATAGAATGAACACCTTATACTGAATGTATGAGCACATATTTATTTGAGCGGAATACAAGCGTTTTTATTAGAGCAAAATGGATTTATCAGTTTTTTAATTTACAAAATTTTAGTACATTGCTCATCTGAGCAACACCCTGTTCCACACACACTATTGTAATTTATGCAAGACTGTATCGCCTTTTTGCTTCCACAAAGACTGCATATTTGGAGGAATTTGACATCTCTGTGTCTTTGCTTCGGCATTTACATTTTAACGTTTGTGGATATCAACATATCCTTGGTATATATTGAAACGCCCTTAAGACGGGTCTACCACCTGGCTATGCTGTCCCCACGCGGACAGAGTGGCAGCCGCTGTTCCATAGTTCCTGGATTTCCCCTAGTGTCACCCCCCATTTAATTTCTACTATCAACCAGTTTCAAGTCAGCTATAGTCATGGGACTTGATTATGGCCATAGCTAACCGCTCGCCAAAGCCACGATTAGTGCTGGTAAGGCAGTAATCGCCCGAAAAGTCGGGGAAATCAAACTTTCATTTCAATGCCTGTTCTATACGTCATTGTTATGTGCGGCACGAACATCTATCAGGGCACAAATTAAATTTGTACAAAAAGGTGTACCGCACATTTTCGCCATGTTGGCCTCCGATGGAGGTAACACTCTCTGTTACCCCCAACCCATTTCACTATCTACTTGGGCACAGGCCACCCCAGCAATAGCACCTTACTAACTAAATAAGAAATTAAATATACAACATTATAACGTAACACTTTCATCAATCACTAATCATTTAACTCATTTAAAACACTCATAATTTTCTACAGTTAAATTTCTTGATATTTTCAAATTCATTATCAATAATTATTGTATCTCATCTTTCAGTTATTATTAAAATTTTTTAATTATCATTTTTATTTAACATAATTATCTCAAATCATCTCATTATTGAATTAAAATCCTTTCATCTGAGTTACACCTGTAAACATTTTTATTATACTTGATTAGTACTATAAAGTTTTTATACTTACAGTCCATTTAAAATGACATACACAAAACATATTCACCATACACCTCAATACTTCCACCTCACCTCTGAAACATTTAACACAAAATGTTAGTTTAAATCAAACAATTTATCATTTAATTACCAAATTCACAAATCTCATAAAAATAATTTAAATTCATTAGAAAAGTTAATTATACAACATTTAAATCAATCAGAATATTTAAAACATCTCAAATTATTTTAATCAAATTAATTACTGAAAATACAACTTCCATTGCCATCACAACAATTACAATTAGCCAATTAATGCCTCCAAAATTAATTTTATTATTTATTTAAATTGCCAAAATATTAATATTATTATTACAACAATTACCTGCATACACATTGTTTACTTAACATTCTACAATACACACGAATAAATTTACTAAACATTTATTTACAAACTTCTGTCATTACTGTTCCGTCTTTTCACACTTCATTGTCCAAATCTGCCAGGTCAAAACCACAAAACAAAATATTTATAACTGTCCTTTATTGTTTTATAGTCTACCCTCCATTGTCAAAGATTAATCTTTGTTTTATGTAGCACTTCTCAATTTTATTAATCCACATACTATTGTCTTGTGTGTTATAACCAAACCATTTCAATTTATCCGTTATCTCATAATAATCATTCACCAAGTCTACGTTAAGTCTTTCGGTTAAATCTCCATCAGTAAATATATTCATTATCGGGTTACTTATTTTTGTATTATCAATTAAATCATTCTTATTTAAATATACTTCTAACCTTTCTTTCCATTCATCATAATTTCTATTTAATTCATACAATTCTGTTTCTCTCTCAACATACAATTCTCTATTTAAATCTCTCTCATCATAATACCATATCACACTCCCAATATTATTCCAGACAGAGGGTACAAAATTATACAACAAAAATAAACCACTCAAATCTTCTACTAACACGGGACTCTTGCCCTTCTTAAACAATACTTGTGAACACTCTGGTTCAGAAAAAATAAGGGGAACATTTACCCTCTGCCCCCATTCTACCACTATACTATCTTTTCTCTCTCTCTCTAACTCATAAGCATACATTAACATTTCATTATCACTACATTCTGCAATTCCATCAGTACTCTCACTATTTATTTTCACCGTATCACTTTCTGATACTAACTCTTCAAATACACTACTATTCTCAGTATTACATTCATTATTTTCGACATTATCATTATCATTTGTTGACTCTTTACCTAGTATCACATTTTGACAAATGTCATTATAATTTTCATTCGTATTATTCTTATTTGGATTCATTACAACTACTTCTATTCTCTCCACACTCTGTTCTAATTTATTCAAACTCGTTCTTATTGTTTCATTATTATTTTCAAAACATTTATTCATTTCTTGGATCTCATTTTTTAATTCATCAAAACTATTCTTTTGAGCATCGAATTTCTCATTCATTTTATTGTATTTGACATTGGAATCAATTTGTTGTTCTTTAAATTTTGCATTTACGTTGCTATTTATATTTTCAGACATGGCTTTTATTAGATTAAACAGATCGTCCATTGACAACTCTTTAGTTCGTGTTGTTTTGTCAGTGAAGCTGACTTCTTCAATATTATCTGCCATTTCGTATCTTGTACTTACACAACTGTACATCATAACACAAACATAACCTACTCACACGTGCGTAATTATATACGATAAATCCTTTTTTATAAATTCGTCATTACCACATCCTATTTTCTTTGCATTAAAATAGGTCTATCTCGTATAAATAAAATTAAACGAAAATCCTGGCAGCGTGAGCCAGTGTAATGTCATAAAATAGATCAAAATATATTAAATAAATAAAATACTGCCAGAACTTACCTGCCCTCATTCACAACTACTTACCTCGTATTAAATTTTGTCAGAAGAACAGAGTCGCCACGGTATTTTTTACATAGGTTATAATACCGAAACCTTAACACTCCACCTTAAATAAAAACTGGACAATTTCGCTATCTGACCCCCCCAATAATAATTCAGGAGATACCCGGAACGTTTAGACGAATCTTGCAGCACAGAAATGAGAAAGTGGTAATGATGAAATAACTTAGACTAACACACGGTTATACCGTAAACTAAATAATTTTAATTACTCAAAACGTTTTATGGATACTACAAGAACACTACAAGACCAATTTTTAAATCTATTTTTGGTACCATATTTAATTATTATTATTACTAAGACAGCCCATTCTGCTCACTCTCTTTTTCATTCCATTTTATACTTTACCCATCGTTTTATTATTTCACAAATCTATTTATTAAACTGTTCACTGTCACTATTCTGGAAAAAAAAACACGTGTTGGTCACCCGATTCGAATGTTCATTATTTATTGTGGTAAGTCACAACGCCACCGCACAAATGGTATTCTGTAAGTTCGTTAATTCTTCGAGTCCCGGTTGGTATTAACGATATTGTTGAATTATTCACATCTTATAAAACTACACCGACAGGCCCGGACAAAACTGTCAGCGTCTGTTGGTGTACTCTGTTGCTCGTGGACTGCTCCAAGCGTCTATCTGGTGCGGAGGGATCTTAATGCCTGCCGCGAACGAATTTCTTCGCCGCTCACAGCCTGAAATGTTGCAGTTGAGCGACTATGTGCCTGATACATAGTGCATTTTCTGTGTTGTGCGCCAACGATATTTAGGCGCTTCTGGCTTGATGTCACTAAAAAGGCGGGCCTTAAAGTTTCATATCCGTCGCCTCAGTCAAGTAGACAAAATAGAAAATATGCTTTTCACCATCTTGGCGGTTCACTACCACGTCAGTCCGCGCGCCTTGTTGAGTAATGTGTATGGGTGCGGTGCCACACTCTTACAAAGTTCTTGGAACTGAGCTTGGTAAATTCTTCTACCGATTTCGCAACATGGTATTGCGTTGCCGCTTCGTTACAACACTGTTCTATTCACCATGTGTTCTGGTCACCGTTGAAATAAAATTCACACAATATATTTATAAAACCCCGAAAATAAACAAAAATACCCACATTTGGTCCGTAACAATCCCCCCTCAATGAGAGGTCTTCTGTCAAAACAGAAGAAATCTCATTGATAAAACCCCTAAGAGGACCGGTGAGGAACTGGTGCCAACAACCCCCTTTTGTTCTTACTCTGCATGGGTAAACGACCCCCCTGGCTCGGCGACCATGGACGCATCTGAACGAGATCACTGGACTTCTCCGTAAGAGATCCCAACACCGAAAAATCGAACAGATACGCCCCACAGCACACCTTACCTTCCATCATGCTACCCCAAAAATCCTCAATCCTTGGCTTAGATCATGCCAGATCCTCAACCGATATGTTTCCCCTTTTTCTGCAAACTGGGCTGCCTTTAGCAGATACTGGGCTCACACACACACACACACTAATACTACATATTATAAACATTGAAACATTTCTGCAAAATTTCTCTAAGTGAAAATCAACAATTGCCTCCTTTAAAATCAAACTACAAATCCATTACCTAAATTGAATAATTCTCTCCATTAATTTTTCTGTTATTTAAAATAAATCAATTGAACATTTCTTAAAAATAAGAACATCCTTAGCCTAACATGTGATTACCTAGAGTCTAACAATACAATTCAATAAAATAATTCAATAATAATAAACATGATTAGTACACAAACAATAAAATAATGAGAGTCCCAAATTATCAATTACATGGCAGGCGCAAAATCAAGAAAAGTTTTTTTTTTCAAAAAATATATTTTCCAACAAAAAATCTTAAAGTCACAAAATTTAAATTTCTTAAAATATTCCTTTCCATATTGAAATTATTTAAATATTGTTCAAATTGATCAAAAAAACAAAAGTTGAATTAACTTCCATACTAAACATGCCTAGTATATGACCTCACCCATCAGCTGACCAAAACTGGGTCAAGTCAAAAACCTTGACCTACATACGTTATGTACAAGTTACATCTGTGAACACATTAAACATCTGTAAAATCCTGTCTTGAAACACTAAAACATAATAAAATAAAACATTTAAAATAACAAAATATTATTATAAATAACTAGCAGAACCCGGCTGACGTTTTCCTGCCTGTGTATATTTATTTATATAAAAATGGATGGTCTGTATGTAATCTAGAATCTATAATGCATTGTGTAAAAATGTTTAAAAAATGAAAGATGACTCGTACTGATGAAATTCCATTATTTTTATTGGTATAAATAGATGATGAACTATATAAATCTTTATGAATAATTCACGTGAATGAACAATATTTTTGACTATTCCATTCGCTATATAATTGAACCAACTTAAAATAATTGAAACTAATACTAACATCTAGCGTAACGCAAGTGGATAAACAATATTTTTGGTTTTCTGATTTCGTGTACAGATGTACAGAGTTTCTGGATTTCCTACTCTGGAGCAAGCAACATATAGTTGACCATGAGAAAAACATGGATTTTCTAAATTTAATCCGGCAACGCGCAGCGACTGCCCTTGAGCTTTGTTGATTGTCATCGCGAAAGCAAGACGCACAGGAAAGTGTAGTCGTTTGAATGTGAAGGGCAAATCAGTGGGAATTATTGGAATGCGCGGAATCAGCACATCTTCTCCTTTACATTTGCTGTTAATTATTGTTGTTTCAATCACATTAGGCATCAGTTTTTTCACGGAAAGTCTGGTTCCGTTGCACAACTTTGGCGTGTTCAGATTCCGAAGGAGCAGTATTGGTGAGCCAACTTTCAAGGTCAATATGTGCGGTGGCATTCCAGGAGGCTCCAATGAATTGAGAAATTCGACTGGATAATTAACAGCTTGATCCTCTTCTGTAACTGTGTCAATGGATTTGTATTCCGTAACTGCACCAGGGATTTTCAATTGAATCTTATTATTGATTCGATTGACGTCATCATTTTTTGGAGCTAAGATAGCTCGCTCGCAAAGCCAATCGTGATTCCTGAAGTTGTTGGCAATGTTCGGGAAAACCTTCTTTTCAAGATCTTCAATTGATGACAGAAGTTCGGTGGGAACGATATCTCCTGTGTTGCAGGATCAACCAGAAGTTTGCCGTCGCCCATATCCAAAAGTTGCTTGGCAAATGTTTGTGCAGAAACATGTCCAAGTAAAAGCACACGCATATTGGTCGACAGTGTAATTTTCTTTACATGTCTCCAGAGAGCCGAATTCTTCAGGCATGTGTTCAGCTCGTCTGCTGGTGTTGATCTTGGAATGACGGGCAAAGTTTGACGGAAATCACCGGCGAGCAGTATCAGAGCTCCACCCATTGGACGTTGATCGCTTCGGAAATCTCGCAGAGTACGATCAAGTGCCTCAAGTCCTTTCTTATGGGCCATGGTACATTCATCTCAAATAATGAGTTGGCATGTTTTCAATACAGTTGCCATTCCAGATGAACAATGGTTATGCATATCGACGTCCAACACTCAACACAATTCGAATGGAAATGGTATTCCATTTGAAACTCACTCACCAATTACTAATCACAGTCACAATCACTATTTTTTATTATTGAGGATTGAGGACAATATTATTGAGGATTGATGACAATATAAAGGTTAGCGCGAAAATATTCTCCGTGCTGAAATACCTGTGTATACCAATTTTCATGGCGTTCGGTTGAACGGTGTAGAAGTTGATGCGCTGCAGTGCCATCTAGTGGCGAGTTACAACAAAGTGGACAGCATAAAAACTATCTCCATGAAAAAATACTTATATGTGCCAACTTTCATGGTGATCGGTCAAGCGGTGTCGAAGTCTATATCACGAACTTTCATACAAACTTTCGTCCCCCGTTTTAGGGGATGAATTTCCAAAAAGGCTGAAACAGAAAACTTTTATTTTTAACCGAATGCCTAAATACCAGTTTAACATTTCTAACTTCAAAAATCACGAAATTTCTTCCAAACTTTCGTCCCTTGTTTTACCCCTTAGGGGTGGAATTTCCAAAAATACTGTCTTAGGGGCTGCCTACACCCTAAAAGGAACCTACATGCCAAATTTCAAGTTTGTAGGCTTTATAGTCCCTGAGATTTCGTGATTTCGCTTTTAACCCTTTTCACCCCATTTCACCCCCCTTTGGCGAGTTACAACAAAGCGGATAGCATAAAAACCTTCTCCATGAAAAAATACTCATATGTGCCAACTTTCATGGTGATCGGTCAAACGGTGTCGGAGTCTATAAATCTCAAACATACATATATATATATATATATATATATATATATACCAACATCCATTTTTATATATATAGATAATCAAATTGACATTTAAATTATTCAAATAAACACTTTATAACTTTACATTTCCAAATTCTATCAAAAATTGTCACGGGTTGCAATTAAAAAATTTTATATTCTTATTCTAAATCTCTTTCTTTATTATTCTCACTCTGTTACTTTGGGTGATTTAAATTATTTCTTTTAGCTTGATATGCCACTTGGCATATATTCATATATAATCTTTCCCTCTTTGACTCTAATACCACTAACAACTATAACTCATATGACACCCATCTCTATCAAAATATCTATCAAACAATATCTAAACCCAACTTACCATTAAACTCAATTCGCCACCTTCTCTCTATATATATAAAAAAATACTCTCTAACCCTTTGCACTTAGGATAAGTGTTTCCTCCCCCCCCCGAAAAGCTCATTTCCTTAATCTGGTCCCTGGATTCTACCTAAGGCGACCCCTTCCCACCAAATCGGTCCCTTCCCGTCCCAACCCTTTTGTTGTGGACTCCCACATTACACTACCCTCTATTACAAAATTGCCATCCCCAAATCTCAATCTTATTACCTCACTTCAACTACAACAAAATAACATCAATATATCACTCAAAACTCTACATATATTCCCCATGACTACTGTGTCAACATCAATACTTCTCAATATCTATTCCATTAACTCACAACAACATTACATTAATTCGAGACAACATTATTTTTCTCTCTACTACCCTTTTAACTTTAACTTTAACTTGGACTGATCTATATGTCCCACAAAATATCAATCACCCAGAATCTATCTCTTATTATTTCTGACAATTCATTTTAACATCGCAACTTTATTAACTTACTTTTCTCATGATTTAAAACAATGTTTTTAACACATTACAACCTTATATTTAACGTTAATTACCTGGAATATTAATAAACAATTTAACCGTGACATTTTCCTGCTGATCAGCAGGTCTTCCTAACAAATTGTAAACACATTTCAAAATTGTGCAAATTACATGAAATATATATGATTATCAATCCTTACATCTACCATCATTGTTTCCCCTTTTTCTGACTCTGGTACTTTATGTTAACCGCCTGCCAGTTGGTTTAGTTATCTACTTAGTTTAAAAAATACACAAATTATATAAAACATATACTTTTTATCAATTCTTATATCTACCCTACTACAATAAAATACTACATTTAAAATTATAGAATGAACACCTTATACTGAATGTATGAGCACATATTTATTTGAGCGGAATACAAGCGTTTTTATTAGAGCAAAATGGATTTATCAGTTTTTTAATTTACAAAATTTTAGTACATTGCTCATCTGAGCAACCCCCTGTTCCACACACACTATTGTAATTTATGCAAGACTGTATCGCCTTTTTGCTTCCACAAAGACTGCATATTTGGAGGAATTTGACATCTCCGTGTCTTTGCTTCGGCATTTACATTTTAACGTTTGTGGATATCAACATATCCTTGGTATATATTGAAACGCCCTTAAGACGGGTCTACCACCTGGCTATGCTGTCCCCACGTGGACAGAGTGGCAGCCGCTGTTCCATAGTTCCTGGATTTCCCCTAGTGTCACCCCCCATTTAATTTTACTATAAACCAATTTCAAGTCAGCTATGGTCATGGGACTTGATTATGGCCATAGCTAACCGCTCGCCAAAGCCACGATTAGTGCTGGTAAGGCAGTAATCGCCCGAAAAGTCGGGGAAATCAAACTTTCATTTCAATGCCTGTTCTATACGTCATTGTTATGTGCGGCACGAACATCTATCAGGGCACAAATTAAATTTGTACAAAAAGGTGTACCACACATTTTCGCCATGTTGGCCTCCGATGGAGGTAACACTCTCTGTTACCCCCAACCCATTTCACTATCTACTTGGGCACAGGCCACCCCAGCAATAGCACCTTACTAACTAAATAAGAAATTAAATATACAACATTATAACGTAACACTTTCATCAATCACTAATCATTTAACTCATTTAAAACACTCAAAATTTTCTACAATTAAATTTCTTTATATTTTCAAATTCATTATCAATAATTATTGTATCTCATCTTTCAGTTATTATTAAAATTTTTTAATTATCATTTTTATTTAACATAATTATCTCAAATCATCTCATTATTGAATTAAAATCCTTTCATCTGAGTTACACCTGTAAACATTTTTATTATACTTGATTAGTACTATAAAGGTTTTATACTTACAGTCCATTTAAAATGACATACACAAAACATATTCACCATACACCTCAATACTTTCACCTCACCTCTGAAACATTTAACACAAAATGTTAGTTTAAATCAAACAATTTATCATTTAATTACCAAATTCACAAATCTCGTAAAAATAATTTAAATTCATTAGAAAAGTTAATTATACAACATTTAAATCAATCAGAATATTTAAAACATCTCAAATTATTTTAATCAAATTAATTACTGAAAATACAACTTCCATTGCCATCACAACAATTACAATTAGCCAATTAATGCCTCCAAAATTAATTTTATTATTTATTTAAATTGCCAAAATATTAATATTATTATTACAACAATTACCTGCATACACATTGTTTACTTAACATTCTACAATACACACGAATAAATTTACTAAACATTTATTTACAAACTTCTGTCATTACTGTTCCGTCTTTTCACACTTCATTGTCCAAATCTGCCAGGTCAAAACCACAAAACAAAATATTTATAACTGTCCTTTATTGTTTTATAGTCTACCCTCCATTGTCAAAGATTAATCTTTGTTTTATGTAGCACTTCTCAATTTTATTAATCCACATACTATTGTCTTGTGTGTTATAACCAAACCATTTCAATTTATCCGTTATCTCATAATAATCATTCACCAAGTCTACGTTAAGTCTTTCGGTTAAATCTCCATCAGTAAATATATTCATTGTCGGGTTACTTATTTTTGTATTATCAATTAAATCATTCTTATTTAAATATACTTCTAACCTTTCTTTCCATTCATCATAATTTCTATTTAATTCATACAATTCTGTTTCTCTCTCAACATACAATTCTCTATTTAAATCTCTCTCATCATAATACCATATCACACTCTCAATATTATTCCAGACAGAGGGTACAAAATTATACAACAAAAATAAACCACTCAAATCTTCTACTAACACGGGACTCTTGCCCTTCTTAAACAATACTTGTGAACACTCTGGTTCAGAAAAAATAAGGGGAACATTTACCCTCTGCCCCCATTCTACCACTATACTATCTTTTCTCTCTCTCTCTAACTCATAAGCATACATTAACATTTCATTATCACTACATTCTGCAATTCCATCAGTACTCTCACTATTTATTTTCACCGTATCACTTTCTGATACTAACTCTTCAAATACACTACTATTCTCAGTATTACATTCATTATTTTCGACATTATCATTATCATTTGTTGACTCTTTACCTAGTATCACATTTTGACAAATGTCATTATAATTTTCATTCATATTATTCTTATTTGGATTCATTACAACTACTTCTATTCTCTCCACACTCTGTTCTAATTTATTCAAACTCGTTCTTATTGTTTCATTATTATTTTCAAAACATTATTCATTTCTTGGATCTCATTTTTTAATTCATCAAAACTATTCTTTTGAGCATCGAATTTCTCATTCATTTTATTGTATTTGACATTGGAATCAATTTGTTGTTCTTTAAATTTTGCATTTACGTTGCTATTTATATTTTCAGACATGGTTTTTATTAGATTAAACAGATCGTCCATCGACAACTCTTTAGTTCGTGTTGTTTTGTCAGTGAAGCTGACTTCTTCATTATTATCTCCCATTTCGTATCTTGTACTTACACAACTGTACATCATAACACAAACATAACCTACTCACACGTGCCTAATTATATACGATAAATCCTTTTTTATAAATTCGTCATTATCACATCCTATTTTCTGTGCATTAAAATAGGTCTATCTCGTATAAATAAAATTAAACGAAAATCCTGGCAGCGTGAGCCAGTGTAATGTCATAAAATAGATCGAAATATATTAAATAAATAAAATACTGCCAGAACTTACCTGCCCTCATTCACAACTACTTACCTCGTATTAAATTTTATCAGAAGACCAGAGTCGCCACGGTATTTTTTACATAGGTTATAATACCGAAACCTTAACACTCCACCTTAAATAAAAACTGGACAATTTCGCTATCTGACCCCCCCAATAATAATTCAGAAGATACCCGGAACGTTTAGACGAATCTTGCAGCACAGAAATGAGAAAGTGGTAATGATGAAATAACTTAGACTAACACATGGTTATACCGTAAACTAAATAATTTTAATTACTCAAAACGTTTTATGGATACTACAAGAACACTACAAGACCAATTTTTAAATCTATTTTTGGTACCATATTTAATTATTATTATTACTAAGACAGCCCATTCTGCTCACTCTCTCTTTCATTCCATTTTATACTTTACCCATCGTTTTATTATTTCACAAATCTATTTATTAAACTGTTCACTGTCACTATTCTGGAAAAAAAACACGTGTTGGTCACCCGATTCGAATGTTCATTATTTATTGTGGTAAGTCACAACGCCACCGCACAAATGGTATTCTGTAAGTTCGTTAATTCTTCGAGTCCCGGTTGGTATTAACGATATTGTTGAATTATTCACATCTTATAAAACTACACCGACAGGCCCGGACAAAACTGTCAGCGTCTGTTGGTGTACTCTGTTGCTCGTGGACTGCTCCAAGCGTCTATCTGGTGCGGAGGGATCTTAATGCCTGCCGCGAACGAATTTCTTCGCCGCTCACAGCCTGAAATGTTGCAGTTGAGCGACTATGTGCCTGATACATAGTACATTTTCTGTGTTGTGCGCCGACGATATTTAGGCGCTTCTGGCTTGATGTCACTAAAAAGGCGGGCCTTAAAGTTTCATATCCGTCGCCTCAGTCAAGTAGACAAAATAGAAAATATGCTTTTCACCATCTTGGCGGTTCACTACCGCGTCAGTCCGTGCGCCTTGTTGAGTAATGCGTATGGGCACGCTGCCACACTCTTACAAAGTTCTTGGAACTGAGGCTTGGTAAATTCTTCTACCGATTTCACAACGTGATATTGCGTTGCTTCTTCATTACAACACTGTTCTATTCACCACGTGTTCTGGTCACCGTTGAAATAAAATTCACACAATATATTTATAAAACCCCGAAAGTAAATAAAAATACCCACATTTGGTCCGTTACAACTATTACAAATAATTTGCAATTCACATTAGAGACGGAAATGAATAATAAAATTAATTTTTCTAGATTTAACTTTAACAAAAATAAATAATAAAATTAACTATAATATTTACAGAAAACCAACAATCACAGATCATGCTATTCACGCCTCATCTTATCACCCTATTTCACATAAAATGGTATTTTTTAATTGTATGATTCATAGATAGCTGGCATTGCCCCTATCTACGGAAGATTATATAAATGAACTAGACATTATCAAACACGTAGCAATAGACAGTGGATGCAAAAGTCATATAGTAGATGATGTAGTAAGAAGATCTACATTTGCAGAACATTTAAGCTTACATGACCATAACGTAAAGTTTTTTTTTTTTTTTTTTTTTATAAAATTGCTAAACTGCTATAATTGTTATTATTTAGACAAAGCTTTTCGTCATCACTGACATCTTCAGGTCTTCGTTGTTTAAGACCTGAAGATGTCAGTGATGACGAAAAGCTTTGTCTAAATAATAACAATTATAGCAGTTTAGCAATTTTATAAAAGAAAAGTAAGGATGGCTGCTAACTTAAACAATACGAAGAATAAAGAGTATTGGTGATAATTTAGATATCCTACATAAATGTAAAAAGTCACTAAGGCTAGACACCCTCGAACGGTTCGAGATATATAAAGCTATAAAGGAGGATTACAATCGTGTCCTAAATGGAAAGCAATACATACAAATAAAATTTTGTTTAATAGAATCGATCAATTAGAACGAGAAATCGGCTATATCAGATCGATAAAATTGAACGAAGGTCAAGCCAGTATTGATTAGCTTTACTGTGGGAGCATTCCTGTGCAGGTTTGTTACGGCTGCATGTCGTTTTTATTTCGTTGTTATTTCATTTTAATATGTGTTATTTATTTATTTTTGTGCATTGTATGTGTTGTTTTTTAATATTTGATGAGATGAATATACATTGATTAATGTTTTAACCTTAATCATATTGGATCTGATGATGACACCATTGGTGTCGAAACTCGAGTAATCCCGTATAGGACTCTGAGAAACGTTGACAAAAGGTAATTAACCTATTTTATAGTCTTAACCGTTTCTGGAGGCAAATAAAATGTTTAAATTGGATGCCAGTCAGGTAAAAATTGCCTTTCAATATATGAACATTAGGTTAAAACTATTAAAAACAGCACTAAACATCAGATATAAAAAAACAAAACATGTTTAGGTTTGCAAATCGTGCCGAGTTATGTCCAGATAAAAATAACATCCAAATCTTATAGTGCTAAAAAACTAAAGAAATGGCCACATAATTATGGATCAAAAACAAAATAAAACAATTACATAGTAAAAAGAACTTACTCAATACGGTGCTCATGAAAAAACATTTCGAACTGTTACAAAGCCATCCATCACAAGTCCACAATGTAACATATTTGATAGAAAAACAAATAAACAATACCATTATAAAGAAAAAGAAAACACAAAATAAAAAAAAATTCGTAACTTATTGAAAAAACAAAACGACACACAAGAGGACAATATAATAAGTCACCAGTTTTACCCCCGTGTTGTTAATCTTACTGGAATTAAATTCAACAATGAAGAAACTAACCTTTTGAACAAAGGCTTAAAATACAATTTTAAAAATAATGGTTTCAAACAATCACTCTTTAATGAAATTTTGAATGCTGAAACTGCAATAAATTCCATATCCGACGAAGAAACAAAAACAGTAATAAGACATGCAATTGATGATACAATAAAAAAAGTTATGAAGGCTGAAAATATAAATAATACAAAAACTATTTACAATAACGAAACAAGGGTGTTTAATGAGATAAAGGCGAAATTAATAGACCATAACGCAATCGTCACCAAAGTGGACAAAGGTCAAACTCTCGTAATTTTAACTTAAGAAAATTATAAAAACAAGATACAGGACTTTATTAAAAACAATAACATTATTGAGATTCATAGCGACCCCACTGTTAAATTTAATAATAACGTGAAATCAGTATTAAATAAAACCAAATACATCATAACGAAAGATGAGAAAAAATACTTAAAAATGATAGATCCCAAGGCACCTAGACTTAGGGGCCTTCCAAAAATACATAAAAATAATATGCCTATCCGTCCTTTAGTTAATTTCATGTCTGCACCTTCATATAAAATTGCCAAAAAACTCGAAAAAATTTTTCGACAACATATAGCGTTCAATAAAAACTGTAGTTTGAAAAACAGTTTAGAACTGGTCGAACTTACAATAACAATTACAATCGAACCGAGACACACCCTCGCTTCATTCGACATAGGAAATTTATACACGAACGTACCAATTAGTGAAACGTTAGAAATAGCAAAAAGTTTATTACTCTCTAAATCCACGTTAAATCATGAAACAGTCGATGAGTTAATCAATTTGACAAAGGTAATATTGGAACAAAATTATTTTACTCTCGATAAAAAAAAATTATTTACAACAGGATGGATTAGCGATGGGATCCCCATTATCAGGCATCCTGGCGGAAATTTACTTAAATCACATTGAAACAAATGAAATATTATCAACTAAAAACAAACATTATAAAAAAATTGTATTTTACCGACGATATGTGGATGACACAATAATGATTTATAATGGCAATTGCAGGCACTTGGAGAAGCTTAAAAAATATATGAATACTATTACAAATATATATAATTTACCTTAATTTCCGTCCAGTGACGTCGAGCGTAATTTGTATTTGGTTACACGTTTCAGGCCATGTGGCCCATCCTCAGACCATGAAACTACTCACTTTATTCTTATTAATAATTAATTCTTACCTTAGGGGTTTTCTCCAGAGTCGTACAGACGAAACTGCTGCAGAAAGGATTATTTGAGATACAAGGTGTAAAGATCAATACACAGTTTGCGCTAAAACAAATTGCTTCTAGTTTATTATGCAAATTAATTACTTAGTCTCCCTTTTCTGACATTTAAATTTCTTATTTCTTTTCTGTTATATTAAATACTCATTGAATGAGTAACAATTAGTAAAAATCAAACAAAATGACAAATGAATATTTCTTACTTAACTAGCTTATGACAACTATTTATTTCTTGTAATGAACCAATACGTGATTTAACCCCACACTCACACACATTCGTTCTTTGACTGTGGCATTCTATTTAAACCCCACTTTGAGATCTCTGATATACATTTTAAATTTACAATTTATTTATGTTGAATTATACTCTGGAAAAAAGGGTAAAATGATTCTAGTTAAAACTCAGTTGATACTTAACGACTGAAGAACTCCGCTGTGTTGCACCTTAGCTGTGAATGCACTGGTTTTTTGGTTAACACACCATAAATTAGTTTTGACACTGTTTAACTGCGGTACTGTTGTTGATTGGTTCGTATTATGTTGATGCATCACTATTATTTTAATCCACTTTAGAATAACATTTCTTTTTATTTTGTCAGCCGACGTAACTTTTCGAACACTTAGATCTTTTAGGTTGGCCACGCGACCGTGTGTTGTAATAGAACTGGCCGCGCGTTATACTGTTTGTACAACTTTTAATACTTGTTTTAATGTTTTAAAAGATAGGCCGATTATTAATTATTATTACGGCCTATCTTGCACCCGAGGCCACCGTTTTATTTTAATAAACTGCACTGTATGCTGCTGCTGGCTGTCTGTTGTACCCTCTCTGATGACAAACTGCATACTGTAATTCACAAAGCCTGCTGCTTACTGGGGCAGTTACGCAATGCGTCTAGACAATTGTTTAGACTAACAGTGTGCATTGCTGGTTACTGGGGCACCTCACAGGTGAAATCTGTCAATTTGGAAATTAACTGAATTGATATAAAATGAAATTAAAACTATGGGATTACACAATTCTGTACCGTTACAACCATCACTCCGAGAGGAGCTCGTTAAACAATAAAAAAATCCACATAAAACAAACACATAATAAATAAACACAAAAATATATTAAAACATATAAAGACGTTCTATTACACGAACACGGTGCACCGCGTGTAGCATGTCTGAACTGCGTCAATGGAACCTGTTATCTATTATTATCTGCAATCGATCGCAGCGCGGTATCATACAGTGCGTTGGACCTGAAGTTAAGTTTATCATTAAGTATGTCGTCACAAAAGTGACCTGGACTGCTTTAAATATGTTTAAATTTATATTACAAATAATTTGCAATTCACATTAGAGACGGAAATGAATAATAAAATTAATTTTTTAGATTTAACTTTAACAAAAATAAATAATAAAATTAACTATCATATTTACAGAAAACTAACAATCACAGATCATGCTATTCACGCCTCATCTTATCACCCTATTTCACGTTAAATGACATTTTTTAATTGTATGATTCATAGATTGCTGGCATTGCCCCTATCTACGGAAGATTATATAAATGAACAAGTCATTATCTAACACACAGCGATAGCCAATGGATGCAGAAGTCATATAGTAGATAGAATAATAAATAAAAAACAAAATAAACCAATAAATATTGATGTGTCCAAAGAAAAAGTAAACAAATATATTGCAATAGAATATGGTGAAATTCTACATCATATTTTTAAAATATCGGTATGGAGAACCATACATGACTTCCATATTCTAAGATTTATATTTAAAATCATTTTCAGCCAAACAGCCAGGCTGTGTCTTACCTGCTTTTTTATTGCTGTATTAAATGAAAAATATTATATTACATTAAAATGAAAAAATTATAATTTTATTGCCTGGCAACAAAATTATTTTATTTTTAACAATTACCATTGTTTCAAAAAGTTTAAATAAATTTTCAAGTACTTTACTCTTGTTAAAACGTAAAAGGTTGCAGGTAAACTACCCCTTCCCCTTAACCGATCTTCACCAAAATCGAAAGTCATTGAGACCTCTACAATTCAGGGAAGAATGCAAAAAATTATTTGATTCTGTTTGAATTTGCGGCTGTTATCGTTTGCCATAAAAAATACGCTTGATAAAAAAACGTTGCAGGTAAACTACCCCTTCCCCTTAACCGATCTTCACCAAAGACAATAGGTCTTGAGTACTCTACAAATCAGGGCTGTATGCAAAACATTATTTGATTCTGTTTGAATTTGCGGCTGTTATCGTTTGCCATAGAAAATACCCTTGTTAAAAAAACGTTGCAGGTAAACTACCCCTTTCCCTCAACCGATCTTCACCAAAAACAATAGGTCTTGAGAACTCTACAATTTAGGGCTGTATGCAAATAATCTTTTGATTCTGTTTGAATTTGCGGCTGTTATCGTTTGCCATAGGAAATACCCTTGTTAAAACAAAACGTTGCAGGTAAACTACCCCTTCCCCTTAACCGATCTTCACCAAAGACAATAGGTCTTGAGTACTCTACAAATCAGGGCTGTATGCAAAACATTATTTGATTCTGTTTGAATTTGCGGCTGTTATCGTTTGCCATAGAAAATACCCTTGTTAAAAAAACGTTGCAGGTAAACTACCCCTTTCCCTCAACCGATCTTCACCAAAAACAATAGGTCTTGACAACTCTACAATTTAGGGCTGTATGCAAATAATCTTTTGATTCTGTTTGAATTTGCGGCTGTTATCGTTTGCCATAGGAAATACCCTTGTTAAAACATAAAACGTTACAGGTAAACTACCCCTTTCCCTTAACCGATCTTCACCAAAATCAACAGATCTTGAGAACTCTACAATTGAGGGCTGTATGCGAAACATTATTTGATTCTGTTTGAATTTGCGGCTGTTATCGTTTGCCAAACAAACAAAATTACCCTTGCTAAAAAAAAACCGTTGCAGGTAAACTACCCCTTTCCCTCAACCGATCTTCACCAAAAACAATAGGTCGCGAGTACTCTGCAAATCAGGGCTGCATGCAAAAAATTATTTGATTCTGTTTGAATTTGCGGCAGTTATCGTTTGCCATAGAAAAAAAATCTACAGACAGACAGACAGACACACAGACAGACACACAGACAGACAGACACACAGACACTTTTCGGAAAACGACTTTTTTTCATGTTTTGAGTGTAGTAGAATCAGAATCTGCAATAATCTCGAACACCATTTTTTTTGCCATCACCATACTTCCATTCCTTAAGGAATATGGAAGTAAAAACAATTAAAAAACCAAATATTACTTTGGCTTCAAAGGCAAATAATAAGCTTGAGAAAAAACTTACATTTACAAACAAAAGTATACCCTCCAATATATTTGACGGTACTGGTGTATATAGACTTTAATTGTTCGGATTGCACACAGTTCTACATAACACAAACGGGTCGTTCCTTCAAATTACGTTATAAAGAACATATCCCAAGCTCCAAGTCAAATGTAAGAAGATCTACATTTGCAGAACATTTAAGCTTACATAACCATAACATAAAGAGTATTGGTGATAATTTAGATATCCTACATAAATGTAAAACGTCACTAAGGCTAGACACCCTCGAACAGTTAGAGATATATAAAGCTATAACGGAGGATTACAATAGTGTCCTAAACGAAAAAGCAATACATACAAATAATATTTTGTTTAATAGAATCGATCATATAGAACGAGAAATAAGCTATATCAGATCGATAAAATTGAACGAAGGTCAAGCCAGTATTGATTAGCTTTACTGTGGGAGCGTTCCTGTGCAGGTTCGTTACGGCCGCATTACGTTTTTATTTCATTGTTATTTCGTTTTAATATGTGTTATTTATTTATTTATGTGCAATATATGTGTCGTTTTTTATATTTGACGAGATGAATATAGATCGATTAATGTTTTAACCTTAATCATATTGGATCTGATGATGACACCACTGGTGTCGAAACTCGAGTAATCCCGTATAGGATTCTGAGAAACGTTGACAGAAAGTAATTAACCTATTTTATAGTCTTAACCGTTTCTGGAGGCAAATAAAATGTTTAAATTGCATGCCATTCCGGTAAAAATTGCCTTTCAATATATGAAAATTAGGTTAAAACTATTAAAAACAGCACTAAACATCAGATATAAAAAACAAAACATATTTAGGTTTGCAAATCGTGCCGAGTTATGTCCAGATAAAAATAACATCCAAATCTTATAGTGCTAAAAAAACTAAAAAATGGCCACAAAATTATGGTTCAAAAACGAAATAAAACAATTATACAGTAAAAAGAACTTACTCAATACGGTGCTCATGAAAAAACATTTCGAACTGTTACAAAGCCATCCATCACAAGTCCACAATGTAACATATTTGATAGAAAAACAAATAAAAAAATTAGTAACTTATTGAAAAAACAGAACGACACACAGGAGAACAATATAATAAGTCACCAGTTTTACCCTCGTGTTGTTAATCTTACTGGAATTAAATTCAATAATGAAGAAACCAACCTTTTGAACAAAGGCTTAAAATACAATTTTAAAAATAATGGTTTCAAACAATCACTCTTTAATGAAATTTTGAACGCTGAAACTGCAATAAATTCTATATCCGACGAAGAAACAAAAACAGTAATAAGACATGCAATTGATAATAAAATAAAAAAAGTTATGAAGGCCGAAAATATAAATAATACAAAAAATATTTACAATAACAAAACAAGGGTGTTTAATGAGATAAAGGCGAAATTAATAGAGCATAACGCAATCGTCACCAAATTGGACAAAGGTCAAACTCTCGTAATTGTAACTTATGAAAATTATAAAAACAAGATACAGGACTTTATTAAAAACAATAACATTATTGAGATTCATAGCGACCCCACTGTTAAATTTAATAATAACGTGAAATCAGTATTAAATAAAACCAAATACATCATAACGAACGATGAGAAAAAATACTTAAAAATGATAGATCCCAAGGCACCTAGACTTAGGGGCCTTCCAAAAATACATAAAAATAATATGCCTATCCATCCTTTAGTTAATTTCATGTCTG
This sequence comes from Magicicada septendecula, assembly GCA_034769895.1. Taxonomy (NCBI): domain Eukaryota; kingdom Metazoa; phylum Arthropoda; class Insecta; order Hemiptera; family Cicadidae; genus Magicicada; species Magicicada septendecula. Next base: position 82,071,957 of record CM068373.1, on the reverse strand, counting down.
CACCTTCATATAAAATTGCCAAAAAACTCGAAAAAACTTTTCGACAACATATAGTGTTCAATAAAAACTGTAGTTTGAAAAACAGTTTACAACTGGTCGAACTTACAATAACAATTACAATCGAACCGAGACTCACCCTCGCTTCATTCGACATAGGAAATTTATACACGAACGTACCAATTAGTGAAACGTTAGAAATAACAAAAAGTTTATTACTCTCTAAATCCACATTAAATCATGAAACAGTCGATGAGTTAATCAATTTGACAAAGGTAATATTGGAACAAAATTATTTTACTCTCGATAAAAAATATTATTTACAACAGGATGGATTAGCGATGGGATCCCCATTATCAGGCATCCTGGTGGAAATTTACTTAAATCACATTGAAACAAATGAAATATTATCAACTAAAAACAAACATTATAAAAAAAATTTATTTTACCGACGATATGTGGATGACACAATAATGACTTATAATGGCAATTGCAGGCAATTGGAGACGCTTAAAAAATATGAATACTATTACAAATATATATAATTTACCTTAATTTCCGTCCAGTGACGTCGAGCGTAATTTGTATTTGGTTACACGTTTCAGGCCATGTGGCCCATCCTCAGACCATGAAACTACTCACTTTATTCTTATTAATAATTAATTCTTACCTTAGGGTTTTTCTCCAGAGTCGTACAGACGAAACTGCTGCAGAAAGGATTATTTGAGATACAAGGTGTAAAGATCAATACACAGTTTGCGCTAAAACAAATTGCTTCTAGTTTATTATGCAAATTAATTACTTAGTCTCCCTTTTCTGACATTTAAATTTCTTATTTCTTTTCTGTTATATTAAATACTCGTTGAATGTGTAACAATTAGTAAAAATCAAACAAAATGACAAAATGAATATTTCTTACTTAACTAGCTTATGACAACTATTTATTTCTTGTAATGAACCAATACGTGATTTAACCCCACACTCACACACATTCGTTCTTTGACTGTGGCATTCTATTTAAACCCCACTTTGAGATCTCTGATATACATTTTAAATTTACAATTTATTTATGTTGAATTATACTCTGGAAAAAAGGGTAAAATGATTCTAGTTAAAACTCAGTTGATACTTAACGACTGAAGAACTCCGCTGTGTTGCACCTTAGCTGTGAATGCACTGGTTTTTAGTTAACACGCCATAAATTAGTTTTGACACTGTTTAACTGCGGTACTGTTGTTGATTGGTTCGTATTATGTTGATGCGTCACTATTATTTTAATCCACTTTAGAATAACATTTCTTTTTATTTTGTCGGCCGACGTAACTTTTTGAACACTTAGATCTTTTAGGTTGGCCGCGCGACCGTGTGTTGTAATAGAACTGGCCGCGCGTTATACTGTTTGTACAACTTTTAATACTTGTTTTAATGTTTTAAAAGATAGGCCGATTATTAATTATTATTACGGCCTATCTTGCACCCGAGGCCACCGTTTTATTTTAATAAACTGCACTGTATGCTGCTGCTGGCTGTCTGTTGTACCCTCTCTGATGACAAACTGCATACTGTAATTCACAAAGCCTGCTGCTTACTGGGGCAGTTACGCAATGCGTCTAGACAATTGTTTAGACTAACAGTGTGCATTGCTGGTTACTGGGGCACCTCACAGGTGAAATCTGTCAATTTGGAAATTAACTGAATTGATATAAAATGAAATTAAAACTATGGGATTACACAATTCTGTACCGTTACAACCATCACTCCGAGAGGAGCTCGTTAAACAATAAAAAAATCCACATAAAACAAACACATAATAAATAAACACAAAAATATATTAAAACATATAAAGACGTTCTATTACACGAACACGGTGCACCGCGTGTAGCATGTCTGAACTGCGTCAATGGAACCTGTTATCTATTATTATCTGCAATCGATCGCAGCGCGGTATCATACAGTGCGTTGGACCTGAAGTTAAGTTTATCATTAAGTATGTCGTCACAAAAGTGACCTGGACTGCTTTAAATATGTTTAAATTTATATTACAAATAATTTGCAATTCACATTAGAGACGGAAATGAATAATAAAATTAATTTTTTAGATTTAACTTTAACAAAAATAAATAATAAAATTAACTATCATATTTACAGAAAACCAACAATCACAGATCATGCTATTCACGCCTCATCTTATCACCCTATTTCACGTTAAATGACATTTTTTAATTGTATGATTCATAGATTGCTGGCATTGCCCCTATCTACGGAAGATTATATAAATGAACAAGTCATTATCTAACACACAGCGATAGCCAATGGATGCAGAAGTCATATAGTAGATAGAATAATAAATAAAAAACAAAATAAACCAATAAATATTGATGTGTCCAAAGAAAAAGTAAACAAATATATTGCAATAGAATATGGTGAAATTCTACATCATATTTTTAAAAAACAATTAAAAAACCAAATATTACTTTGGCTTCAAAGGCAAATAATAAGCTTGAGAAAAAACTTACATTTACAAACAAAAGTATACCCTCCAATATATTTGACGGTACTGGTGTATATAGACTTTAATTGTTCGGATTGCACACAGTTCTACATAACACAAACGGGTCGTTCCTTCAAATTACGTTATAAAGAACATATCCCAAGCTCCAAGTCAAATGTAAGAAGATCTACATTTGCAGAACATTTAAGCTTACATAACCATAACATAAAGAGTATTGGTGATAATTTAGATATCCTACATAAATGTAAAACGTCACTAAGGCTAGACACCCTCGAACAGTTAGAGATATATAAAGCTATAACGGAGGATTACAATAGTGTCCTAAACGAAAAAGCAATACATACAAATAATATTTTGTTTAATAGAATCGATCATATAGAACGAGAAATAAGCTATATCAGATCGATAAAATTGAACGAAGGTCAAGCCAGTATTGATTAGCTTTACTGTGGGAGCGTTCCTGTGCAGGTTCGTTACGGCCGCATTACGTTTTTATTTCATTGTTATTTCGTTTTAATATGTGTTATTTATTTATTTATGTGCAATATATGTGTCGTTTTTTATATTTGACGAGATGAATATACATCGATTAATGTTTTAACCTTAATCATATTGGATCTGATGATGACACCACTGGTGTCGAAACTCTAGTAATCCCGTATAGGATTCTGAGAAACGTTGACAGAAAGTAATTAACCTATTTTATAGTCTTAACCGTTTCTGGAGGCAAATAAAATGTTTAAATTGCATGCCATTCCGGTAAAAATTGCCTTTCAATATATGAAAATTAGGTTAAAACTATTAAAAACAGCACTAAACATCAGATATAAAAAACAAAACATATTTAGGTTTGCAAATCGTGCCGAGTTATGTCCAGATAAAAATAACATCCAAATCTTATAGTGCTAAAAAAACTAAAAAATGGCCACAAAATTATGGTTCAAAAACGAAATAAAACAATTATACAGTAAAAAGAACTTACTCAATACGGTGCTCATGAAAAAACATTTCGAACTGTTACAAAGCCATCCATCACAAGTCCACAATGTAACATATTTGATAGAAAAACAAATAAAAAAATTAGTAACTTATTGAAAAAACAGAACGACACACAGGAGAACAATATAATAAGTCACCAGTTTTACCCTCGTGTTGTTAATCTTACTGGAATTAAATTCAATAATGAAGAAACCAACCTTTTGAACAAAGGCTTAAAATACAATTTTAAAAATAATGGTTTCAAACAATCACTCTTTAATGAAATTTTGAACGCTGAAACTGCAATAAATTCTATATCCGACGAAGAAACAAAAACAGTAATAAGACATGCAATTGATAATAAAATAAAAAAAGTTATGAAGGCCGAAAATATAAATAATACAACAAATATTTACAATAACAAAACGAGGGTGTTTAATGAGATAAAGGCGAAATTAATAGAGCATAACGCAATCGTCACCAAATTGGACAAAGGTCAAACTCTCGTAATTGTAACTTATGAAAATTATAAAAACAAGATACAGGACTTTATTAAAAACAATAACATTATTGAGATTCATAGCGACCCCACTGTTAAATTTAATAATAACGTGAAATCAGTATTAAATAAAACCAAATACATCATAACGAACAATGAGAAAAAATACTTAAAAATGATAGATCCCAAGGCACCTAGACTTAGGGGCCTTCCAAAAATACATAAAAATAATATGCCTATCCATCCTTTAGTTAATTTCATGTCTGCACCTTCATATAAAATTGCCAAAAAACTCGAAAAAACTTTTCGACAACATATAGTGTTCAATAAAAACTGTAGTTTGAAAAACAGTTTAGAACTGGTCGAACTTACAATAACAATTACAATCGAACCGAGACACACCCTCGCTTCATTCGACATAGGAAATTTATACACGAACGTACCAATTAGTGAAACGTTAGAAATAACAAAAAGTTTATTACTCTCTAAATCCACATTAAATCATGAAACAGTCGATGAGTTAATCAATTTGACAAAGGTAATATTGGAACAAAATTATTTTACTCTCGATAACAAATATTATTTACAACAGGATGGATTAGCGATGGGATCCCCATTATCAGGCATCCAGGTGGAAATTTACTTAAATCACATTGAAACAAATGAAATATTATCAACTAAAAACAAACATTATAAAAAAATTTTATTTTACCGACGATATGTGGATGACACAATAATGATTTATAATGGCAATTGCAGGCAATTGGAGACGCTTAAAAAATATATGAATACTATTACAAATATATATAATTTACCTTAATTTCCATCCAGTGACGTCGAGCGTAATTTGTATTTGGTTACACATTTCAGGCCATGTGGCCCATCCTCAGACCATGAAACTACTCACTTTATTCTTATTAATAATTAATTCTTACCTTAGGGTTTTTCTCTAGAGTCGTACAGACGAAACTGCTGCAGAAAGGATTATTTGAGATACAAGGTGTAAAGATCAATACACAGTTTGCGCTAAAACAAATTGCTTCTAGTTTATTATGCAAATTAATTACTTAGTCTCCCTTTTCTGACATTTAAATTTCTTATTTCTTTTCTGTTATATTAAATACTCGTTGAATGTGTAACAATTAGTAAAAATCAAACAAAATGACAAAATTAATATTTCTTACTTAACTAGCTTATGACAACTATTTATTTCTTGTAATGAACCAATACGTGATTTAACCCCACACTCACACACATTCGTTCTTTGACTGTGGCATTCTATTTAAACCCCACTTTGAGATCTCTGATATACATTTTAAATTTACAATTTATTTATGTTGAATTATACTCTGGAAAAAAGGGTAAAATGATTCTAGTTAAAACTCAGTTGATACTTAACGACTGAAGAACTCCGCTGTGTTGCACCTTAGCTGTGAATGCACTGGTTTTTTGGTTAACACACCATAAATTAGTTTTGACACTGTTTAACTGCGGTACTGTTGTTGATTGGTTCGTATTATGTTGATGCATCACTATTATTTTAATCCACTTTAGAATAACATTTCTTTTTATTTTGTCAGCCGACGTAACTTTTCGAACACTTAGATCTTTTAGGTTGGCCGTGCGACCGTGTGTTGTAATAGAACTGGCCGCGCGTTATACTGTTTGTACAACTTTTAATACTTGTTTTAATGTTTTAAAAGATAGGCCGATTATTAATTATTATTACGGCCTATCTTGCACCCGAGGCCACCGTTTTATTTTAATAAACTGCACTGTATGCTGCTGCTGGCTGTCTGTTGTACCCTCTCTGATGACAAACTGCATACTGTAATTCACAAAGCCTGCTGCTTACTGGGGCAGTTACGCAATGCGTCTAGACAATTGTTTAGACTAACAGTGTGCATTGCTGGTTACTGGGGCACCTCACAGGTGAAATCTGTCAATTTGGAAATTAACTGAATTGATATAAAATGAAATTAAAACTATGGGATTACACAATTCTGTACCGTTACAACCATCACTCCGAGAGGAGCTCGTTAAACAATAAAAAAATCCACATAAAACAAACACATAATAAATAAACACAAAAATATATTAAAACATATAAAGACGTTCTATTACACGAACACGGTGCACCGCGTGTAGCATGTCTGAACTGCGTCAATGGAACCTGTTATCTATTATTATCTGCAATCGATCGCAGCGCGGTATCATACAGTGCGTTGGACCTGAAGTTAAGTTTATCATTAAGTATGTCGTCACAAAAGTGACCTGGACTGCTTTAAATATGTTTAAATTTATATTACAAATAATTTGCAATTCACATTAGAGACGGAAATGAATAATAAAATTAATTTTTTAGATTTAACTTTAACAAAAATAAATAATAAAATTAACTATCATATTTACAGAAAACCAACAATCACAGATCATGCTATTCACGCCTCATCTTATCACCCTATTTCACGTTAAATGACATTTTTTAATTGTATGATTCATAGATTGCTGGCATTGCCCCTATCTACGGAAGATTATATAAATGAACAAGTCATTATCTAACACACAGCGATAGCCAATGGATGCAGAAGTCATATAGTAGATAGAATAATAAATAAAAAACAAAATAAACCAATAAATATTGATGTGTCCAAAGAAAAAGTAAACAAATATATTGCAATAGAATATGGTGAAATTCTACATCATATTTTTAAAAAACAATTAAAAAACCAAATATTACTTTGGCTTCAAAGGCAAATAATAAGCTTGAGAAAAAACTTACATTTACAAACAAAAGTATACCCTCCAATATATTTGACGGTACTGGTGTATATAGACTTTAATTGTTCGGATTGCACACAGTTCTACATAACACAAACGGGTCGTTCCTTCAAATTACGTTATAAAGAACATATCCCAAGCTCCAAGTCAAATGTAAGAAGATCTACATTTGCAGAACATTTAAGCTTACATAACCATAACATAAAGAGTATTGGTGATAATTTAGATATCCTACATAAATGTAAAACGTCACTAAGGCTAGACACCCTCGAACAGTTAGAGATATATAAAGCTATAACGGAGGATTACAATAGTGTCCTAAACGAAAAAGCAATACATACAAATAATATTTTGTTTAATAGAATCGATCATATAGAACGAGAAATAAGCTATATCAGATCGATAAAATTGAACGAAGGTCAAGCCAGTATTGATTAGCTTTACTGTGGGAGCGTTCCTGTGCAGGTTCGTTACGGCCGCATTACGTTTTTATTTCATTGTTATTTCGTTTTAATATGTGTTATTTATTTATTTATGTGCAATATATGTGTCGTTTTTTATATTTGACGAGATGAATATACATCGATTAATGTTTTAACCTTAATCATATTGGATCTGATGATGACACCACTGGTGTCGAAACTCGAGTAATCCCGTATAGGATTCTGAGAAACGTTGACAGAAAGTAATTAACCTATTTTATAGTCTTAACCGTTTCTGGAGGCAAATAAAATGTTTAAATTGCATGCCATTCCGGTAAAAATTGCCTTTCAATATATGAAAATTAGGTTAAAACTATTAAAAACAGCACTAAACATCAGATATAAAAAACAAAACATATTTAGGTTTGCAAATCGTGCCGAGTTATGTCCAGATAAAAATAACATCCAAATCTTATAGTGCTAAAAAAAACTAAAAAATGGCCACAAAATTATGGTTCAAAAACGAAATAAAACAATTATACAGTAAAAAGAACTTACTCAATACGGTGCTCATGAAAAAACATTTCGAACTGTTACAAAGCCATCCATCACAAGTCCACAATGTAACATATTTGATAGAAAAACAAATAAAAAAATTAGTAACTTATTGAAAAAACAGAACGACACACAGGAGAACAATATAATAAGTCACCAGTTTTACCCTCGTGTTGTTAATCTTACTGGAATTAAATTCAATAATGAAGAAACCAACCTTTTGAACAAAGGCTTAAAATACAATTTTAAAAATAATGGTTTCAAACAATCACTCTTTAATGAAATTTTGAACGCTGAAACTGCAATAAATTCTATATCCGACGAAGAAACAAAAACAGTAATAAGACATGCAATTGATAATAAAATAAAAAAAGTTATGAAGGCCGAAAATATAAATAATACAAAAAATATTTACAATAACAAAACAAGGGTGTTTAATGAGATAAAGGCGAAATTAATAGAGCATAACGCAATCGTCACCAAATTGGACAAAGGTCAAACTCTCGTAATTGTAACTTATGAAAATTATAAAAACAAGATACAGGACTTTATTAAAAACAATAACATTATTGAGATTCATAGCGACCCCACTGTTAAATTTAATAATAACGTGAAATCAGTATTAAATAAAACCAAATACATCATAACGAACGATGAGAAAAAATACTTAAAAATGATAGATCCCAAGGCACCTAGACTTAGGGGCCTTCCAAAAATACATAAAAATAATATGCCTATCCATCCTTTAGTTAATTTCATGTCTGCACCTTCATATAAAATTGCCAAAAAACTCGAAAAAACTTTTCGACAACATATAGTGTTCAATAAAAACTGTAGTTTGAAAAACAGTTTAGAACTGGTCGAACTTACAATAACAATTACAATCGAACCGAGACACACCCTCGCTTCATTCGACATAGGAAATTTATACACGAACGTACCAATTAGTGAAACGTTAGAAATAACAAAAAGTTTATTACTCTCTAAATCCACATTAAATCATGAAACAGTCGATGAGTTAATCAATTTGACAAAGGTAATATTGGAACAAAATTATTTTACTCTCGATAAAAAATATTATTTACAACAGGATGGATTAGCGATGGGATCCCCATTATCAGGCATCCTGGTGGAAATTTACTTAAATCACATTGAAACAAATGAAATATTATCAACTAAAAACAAACATTATAAAAAAAATTTATTTTACCGACGATATGTGGATGACACAATAATGATTTATAATGGCAATTGCAGGCAATTGGAGACGCTTAAAAAATATATGAATACTATTACAAATATATATAATTTACCTTAATTTCCATCCAGTGACGTCGAGCGTAATTTGTATTTGGTTACACTGCGGTTTACTGGCCGCGCGTTATACTGTTTGTACAACTTTTAATACTTGTTTTAATGTTTTAAAAGATAGGCCGATTATTAATTATTATTACGGCCTATCTTGCACCCGAGGCCACCGTTTTATTTTAATAAACTGCACTGTATGCTGCTGCTGGCTGTCTGTTGTACCCTCTCTGATGACAAACTGCATACTGTAATTCACAAAGCCTGCTGCTTACTGGGGCAGTTACGCAATGCGTCTAGACAATTGTTTAGACTAACAGTGTGCATTGCTGGTTACTGGGGCACCTCACAGGTGAAATCTGTCAATTTGGAAATTAACTGAATTGATATAAAATGAAATTAAAACTATGGGATTACACAATTCTGTACCGTTACAACCATCACTCCGAGAGGAGCTCGTTAAACAATAAAAAAATCCACATAAAACAAACACATAATAAATAAACACAAAAATATATTAAAACATATAAAGACGTTCTATTACACGAACACGGTGCACCGCGTGTAGCATGTCTGAACTGCGTCAATGGAACCTGTTATCTATTATTATCTGCAATCGATCGCAGCGCGGTATCATACAGTGCGTTGGACCTGAAGTTAAGTTTATCATTAAGTATGTCGTCACAAAAGTGACCTGGACTGCTTTAAATATGTTTAAATTTATATTACAAATAATTTGCAATTCACATTAGAGACGGAAATGAATAATAAAATTAATTTTTTAGATTTAACTTTAACAAAAATAAATAATAAAATTAACTATCATATTTACAGAAAACCAACAATCACAGATCATGCTATTCACGCCTCATCTTATCACCCTATTTCACGTTAAATGACATTTTTTAATTGTATGATTCATAGATTGCTGGCATTGCCCCTATCTACGGAAGATTATATAAATGAACAAGTCATTATCTAACACACAGCGATAGCCAATGGATGCAGAAGTCATATAGTAGATAGAATAATAAATAAAAAACAAAATAAACCAATAAATATTGATGTGTCCAAAGAAAAAGTAAACAAATATATTGCAATAGAATATGGTGAAATTCTACATCATATTTTTAAAAAACAATTAAAAAACCAAATATTACTTTGGCTTCAAAGGCAAATAATAAGCTTGAGAAAAAACTTACATTTACAAACAAAAGTATACCCTCCAATATATTTGACGGTACTGGTGTATATAGACTTTAATTGTTCGGATTGCACACAGTTCTACATAACACAAACGGGTCGTTCCTTCAAATTACGTTATAAAGAACATATCCCAAGCTCCAAGTCAAATGTAAGAAGATCTACATTTGCAGAACATTTAAGCTTACATAACCATAACATAAAGAGTATTGGTGATAATTTAGATATCCTACATAAATGTAAAACGTCACTAAGGCTAGACACCCTCGAACAGTTAGAGATATATAAAGCTATAACGGAGGATTACAATAGTGTCCTAAACGAAAAAGCAATACATACAAATAATATTTTGTTTAATAGAATCGATCATATAGAACGAGAAATAAGCTATATCAGATCGATAAAATTGAACGAAGGTCAAGCCAGTATTGATTAGCTTTACTGTGGGAGCGTTCCTGTGCAGGTTCGTTACGGCCGCATTACGTTTTTATTTCATTGTTATTTCGTTTTAATATGTGTTATTTATTTATTTATGTGCAATATATGTGTCGTTTTTTATATTTGACGAGATGAATATACATCGATTAATGTTTTAACCTTAATCATATTGGATCTGATGATGACACCACTGGTGTCGAAACTCGAGTAATCCCGTATAGGATTCTGAGAAACGTTGACAGAAAGTAATTAACCTATTTTATAGTCTTAACCGTTTCTGGAGGCAAATAAAATGTTTAAATTGCATGCCATTCCGGTAAAAATTGCCTTTCAATATATGAAAATTAGGTTAAAACTATTAAAAACAGCACTAAACATCAGATATAAAAAACAAAACATATTTAGGTTTGCAAATCGTGCCGAGTTATGTCCAGATAAAAATAACATCCAAATCTTATAGTGCTAAAAAAAACTAAAAAATGGCCACAAAATTATGGTTCAAAAACGAAATAAAACAATTATACAGTAAAAAGAACTTACTCAATACGGTGCTCATGAAAAAACATTTCGAACTGTTACAAAGCCATCCATCACAAGTCCACAATGTAACATATTTGATAGAAAAACAAATAAAAAAATTAGTAACTTATTGAAAAAACAGAACGACACACAGGAGAACAATATAATAAGTCACCAGTTTTACCCTCGTGTTGTTAATCTTACTGGAATTAAATTCAATAATGAAGAAACCAACCTTTTGAACAAAGGCTTAAAATACAATTTTAAAAATAATGGTTTCAAACAATCACTCTTTAATGAAATTTTGAACGCTGAAACTGCAATAAATTCTATATCCGACGAAGAAACAAAAACAGTAATAAGACATGCAATTGATAATAAAATAAAAAAAGTTATGAAGGCCGAAAATATAAATAATACAAAAAATATTTACAATAACAAAACAAGGGTGTTTAATGAGATAAAGGCGAAATTAATAGAGCATAACGCAATCGTCACCAAATTGGACAAAGGTCAAACTCTCGTAATTGTAACTTATGAAAATTATAAAAACAAGATACAGGACTTTATTAAAAACAATAACATTATTGAGATTCATAGCGACCCCACTGTTAAATTTAATAATAACGTGAAATCAGTATTAAATAAAACCAAATACATCATAACGAACGATGAGAAAAAATACTTAAAAATGATAGATCCCAAGGCACCTAGACTTAGGGGCCTTCCAAAAATACATAAAAATAATATGCCTATCCATCCTTTAGTTAATTTCATGTCTGCACCTTCATATAAAATTGCCAAAAAACTCGAAAAAACTTTTCGACAACATATAGTGTTCAATAAAAACTGTAGTTTGAAAAACAGTTTAGAACTGGTCGAACTTACAATAACAATTACAATCGAACCGAGACACACCCTCGCTTCATTCGACATAGGAAATTTATACACGAACGTACCAATTAGTGAAACGTTAGAAATAACAAAAAGTTTATTACTCTCTAAATCCACATTAAATCATGAAACAGTCGATGAGTTAATCAATTTGACAAAGGTAATATTGGAACAAAATTATTTTACTCTCGATAAAAAATATTATTTACAACAGGATGGATTAGCGATGGGATCCCCATTATCAGGCATCCTGGTGGAAATTTACTTAAATCACATTGAAACAAATGAAATATTATCAACTAAAAACAAACATTATAAAAAAAATTTATTTTACCGACGATATGTGGATGACACAATAATGACTTATAATGGCAATTGCAGGCAATTGGAGACGCTTAAAAAATATGAATACTATTACAAATATATATAATTTACCTTAATTTCCGTCCAGTGACGTCGAGCGTAATTTGTATTTGGTTACACGTTTCAGGCCATGTGGCCCATCCTCAGACCATGAAACTACTCACTTTATTCTTATTAATAATTAATTCTTACCTTAGGGTTTTTCTCCAGAGTCGTACAGACGAAACTGCTGCAGAAAGGATTATTTGAGATACAAGGTGTAAAGATCAATACACAGTTTGCGCTAAAACAAATTGCTTCTAGTTTATTATGCAAATTAATTACTTAGTCTCCCTTTTCTGACATTTAAATTTCTTATTTCTTTTCTGTTATATTAAATACTCGTTGAATGTGTAACAATTAGTAAAAATCAAACAAAATGACAAAATGAATATTTCTTACTTAACTAGCTTATGACAACTATTTATTTCTTGTAATGAACCAATACGTGATTTAACCCCACACTCACACACATTCGTTCTTTGACTGTGGCATTCTATTTAAACCCCACTTTGAGATCTCTGATATACATTTTAAATTTACAATTTATTTATGTTGAATTATACTCTGGAAAAAAGGGTAAAATGATTCTAGTTAAAACTCAGTTGATACTTAACGACTGAAGAACTCCGCTGTGTTGCACCTTAGCTGTGAATGCACTGGTTTTTAGTTAACACACCATAAATTAGTTTTGACACTGTTTAACTGCGGTACTGTTGTTGATTGGTTCGTATTATGTTGATGCGTCACTATTATTTTAATCCACTTTAGAATAACATTTCTTTTTATTTTGTCGGCCGACGTAACTTTTTGAACACTTAGATCTTTTAGGTTGGCCGCGCGACCGTGTGTTGTAATAGAACTGGCCGCGCGTTATACTGTTTGTACAACTTTTAATACTTGTTTTAATGTTTTAAAAGATAGGCCGATTATTAATTATTATTACGGCCTATCTTGCACCCGAGGCCACCGTTTTATTTTAATAAACTGCACTGTATGCTGCTGCTGGCTGTCTGTTGTACCCTCTCTGATGACAAACTGCATACTGTAATTCACAAAGCCTGCTGCTTACTGGGGCAGTTACGCAATGCGTCTAGACAATTGTTTAGACTAACAGTGTGCATTGCTGGTTACTGGGGCACCTCACAGGTGAAATCTGTCAATTTGGAAATTAACTGAATTGATATAAAATGAAATTAAAACTATGGGATTACACAATTCTGTACCGTTACAACCATCACTCCGAGAGGAGCTCGTTAAACAATAAAAAAATCCACATAAAACAAACACATAATAAATAAACACAAAAATATATTAAAACATATAAAGACGTTCTATTACACGAACACGGTGCACCGCGTGTAGCATGTCTGAACTGCGTCAATGGAACCTGTTATCTATTATTATCTGCAATCGATCGCAGCGCGGTATCATACAGTGCGTTGGACCTGAAGTTAAGTTTATCATTAAGTATGTCGTCACAAAAGTGACCTGGACTGCTTTAAATATGTTTAAATTTATATTACAAATAATTTGCAATTCACATTAGAGACGGAAATGAATAATAAAATTAATTTTTTAGATTTAACTTTAACAAAAATAAATAATAAAATTAACTATCATATTTACAGAAAACCAACAATCACAGATCATGCTATTCACGCCTCATCTTATCACCCTATTTCACGTTAAATGACATTTTTTAATTGTATGATTCATAGATTGCTGGCATTGCCCCTATCTACGGAAGATTATATAAATGAACAAGTCATTATCTAACACACAGCGATAGCCAATGGATGCAGAAGTCATATAGTAGATAGAATAATAAATAAAAAACAAAATAAACCAATAAATATTGATGTGTCCAAAGAAAAAGTAAACAAATATATTGCAATAGAATATGGTGAAATTCTACATCATATTTTTAAAAAACAATTAAAAAACCAAATATTACTTTGGCTTCAAAGGCAAATAATAAGCTTGAGAAAAAACTTACATTTACAAACAAAAGTATACCCTCCAATATATTTGACGGTACTGGTGTATATAGACTTTAATTGTTCGGATTGCACACAGTTCTACATAACACAAACGGGTCGTTCCTTCAAATTACGTTATAAAGAACATATCCCAAGCTCCAAGTCAAATGTAAGAAGATCTACATTTGCAGAACATTTAAGCTTACATAACCATAACATAAAGAGTATTGGTGATAATTTAGATATCCTACATAAATGTAAAACGTCACTAAGGCTACACACCCTCGAACAGTTAGAGATATATAAAGCTATAACGGAGGATTACAATAGTGTCCTAAACGAAAAAGCAATACATACAAATAATATTTTGTTTAATAGAATCGATCATATAGAACGAGAAATAAGCTATATCAGATCGATAAAATTGAACGAAGGTCAAGCCAGTATTGATTAGCTTTACTGTGGGAGCGTTCCTGTGCAGGTTCGTTACGGCCGCATTACGTTTTTATTTCATTGTTATTTCGTTTTAATATGTGTTATTTATTTATTTATGTGCAATATATGTGTCGTTTTTTATATTTGACGAGATGAATATACATCGATTAATGTTTTAACCTTAATCATATTGGATCTGATGATGACACCACTGGTGTCGAAACTCTAGTAATCCCGTATAGGATTCTGAGAAACGTTGACAGAAAGTAATTAACCTATTTTATAGTCTTAACCGTTTCTGGAGGCAAATAAAATGTTTAAATTGCATGCCATTCCGGTAAAAATTGCCTTTCAATATATGAAAATTAGGTTAAAACTATTAAAAACAGCACTAAACATCAGATATAAAAAACAAAACATATTTAGGTTTGCAAATCGTGCCGAGTTATGTCCAGATAAAAATAACATCCAAATCTTATAGTGCTAAAAAAACTAAAAAATGGCCACAAAATTATGGTTCAAAAACGAAATAAAACAATTATACAGTAAAAAGAACTTACTCAATACGGTGCTCATGAAAAAACATTTCGAACTGTTACAAAGCCATCCATCACAAGTCCACAATGTAACATATTTGATAGAAAAACAAATCTACATTTAAATCTAAATCGCAAAAGTCATATAGTAGATAGAATAGTAAATAAAAAACAAAATAAACCAATAAATATTGATGTGTCCAAAGAAAAAGTAAACAAATATATTGCAATAGAATATGGTGATATTCTACATCATATTTTAAAAAAACAATTAAAAAAGCAAAATATGACTTTGGCTTCAAAGGCAAATAATAAGCTTGAGAAAAAACTTACATTTACAAACAAAAGTATACCCTCCGATATATTTGACGGTACTGGTGTATATAGACTTAATTGTTCGGATTGCACACAGTTCTACATAACACAAACGGGTCGTTCCTTGAAATTACGTTATAAAGAACATATCCCAAGCTCCAAGTCAAATGTAAGAAGATCTACATTTGCAGAACATTTAAGCTTACATAACCATAACATAAAGAGTATTGGTGATAATTTAGATATCCTACATAAATGTAAAACGTCACTAAGGCTAGACACCCTCGAACAGTTAGAGATATATAAAGCTATAACGGAGGATTACAATCGTGTCCTAAACGAAAAAGCAATACATACAAATAATATTTTGTTTAATAGAATCGATCATATAGAACGAGAAATCATCTATATCAGATCGATAAAATTGAACGAAGGTCAAGCCAGTATTGATTAGCTTTACCGTGGGAGCGTTCCTGTGCAGGTTCGTTACGGCCGCATTGCGTTTTTATTTATTGTTATTTCGTTTTAATATGTGTTATTTATTTATTTATGTGCAATATATGTGTCGTATTTTAATATTTGACGAGATGAATATACATCGATTAATGTTTTAACCTTAATCATATTGGATCTGATGATGACACCATTGGTGTCGAAACTCGAGTAATCCCATATAGGATTCTGAGAAACGTTGACAGAAAGTAATTAACCTATTTTATAGTCTTAACCGTTTCTGGGGGCAAATAAAATGTTTAAATTGCATGCCATTCAGGTAAAAATTGCCTTTCAATATATGAAAATTAAGTTAAAACTATTAAAAACAGCACTAAACATCAGATATAAAAAACAAAACATATTTAGGTTTGCAAATCGTGCCGAGTTATGTCCAGATAAAAATAACATCCAAATCTTATAGTGCTAAAAAAACTAAAGAAATGGCCACAAAATTATGGATCAAAAACGAAATAAAACAATTACATAGTAAAAAGAACTTACTCAATACGGTGCTCATGAAAAAACATTTCGAACTGTTACAAAGCCATCCATCACAAGTCCACAATGTAACATATTTGATAGAAAAACAAATAAAAATCCATTATAAAGAAAAAGAAAACACAAAATAAAAAAATTCGTAACTTATTGAAAAAACAGAACGACACACAGGAGAACAATATAAGTCACCAGCTTTACCCTCGTGTTGTTAATCTTACTGGAATTAAATTCAACAATGAAGAAACCAACCTTTTGAACAAAGGCTTAAAATACAATTTTAAAAATAATGGTTTCAAACAATCACTCTTTAATGAAATTTTGAACGCTGAAACTGCAATAAATTCTATATCCGACGAAGAAACAAAAACAGTAATAAGACATGCAATTGATAATAAAATAAAAAAAGTTATGAAGGCCGAAAATATAAATAATACAAAAAATATTTACAATAACAAAACAAGGGTGTTTAATGAGATAAAGGCGAAATTAATAGAGCATAACGTAATCGTCACCAAATTGGACAAAGGTCAAACTCTCGTAATTGTAACTTATGAAAATTATAAAAACAAGATACAGGACTTTATTAAAAACAATAACATTATTGAGATTCATAGCGACCCCACTGTTAAATTTAATAATAACGTGAAATCAGTATTAAATAAAACCAAATACATCATAACGAACGATGAGAAAAAATACTTAAAAATGATAGATCCCAAGGCACCTAGACTTAGGGGCCTTCCAAAAATACATAAAAATAATATGCCTATCCATCCTTTAGTTAATTTCATGTCTGCACCTTCATATAAAATTGCCAAAAAACTCGAAAAAACTTTTCGACAACATATAGTGTTCAATAAAAACTGTAGTTTGAAAAACAGTTTAGAACTGGTCGAACTTACAATAACAATTACAATCGAACCGAGACACACCCTCGCTTCATTCGACATAGGAAATTTATACACGAACGTACCAATTAGTGAAACGTTAGAAATAACAAAAAGTTTATTACTCTCTAAATCCACATTAAATCATGAAACAGTCGATGAGTTAATCAATTTGACAAAGGTAATATTGGAACAAAATTATTTTACTCTCGATAAAAAATATTATTTACAACAGGATGGATTAGCGATGGGATCCCCATTATCAGGCATCCTGGTGGAAATTTACTTAAATCACATTGAAACAAATGAAATATTATCAACTAAAAACAAACATTATAAAAAAAATTTATTTTACCGACGATATGTGGATGACACAATAATGACTTATAATGGCAATTGCAGGCAATTGGAGACGCTTAAAAAATATGAATACTATTACAAATATATATAATTTACCTTAATTTCCGTCCAGTGACGTCGAGCGTAATTTGTATTTGGTTACACGTTTCAGGCCATGTGGCCCATCCTCAGACCATGAAACTACTCACTTTATTCTTATTAATAATTAATTCTTACCTTAGGGTTTTTCTCCAGAGTCGTACAGACGAAACTGCTGCAGAAAGGATTATTTGAGATACAAGGTGTAAAGATCAATACACAGTTTGCGCTAAAACAAATTGCTTCTAGTTTATTATGCAAATTAATTACTTAGTCTCCCTTTTCTGACATTTAAATTTCTTATTTCTTTTCTGTTATATTAAATACTCGTTGAATGTGTAACAATTAGTAAAAATCAAACAAAATGACAAAATGAATATTTCTTACTTAACTAGCTTATGACAACTATTTATTTCTTGTAATGAACCAATACGTGATTTAACCCCACACTCACACACATTCGTTCTTTGACTGTGGCATTCTATTTAAACCCCACTTTGAGATCTCTGATATACATTTTAAATTTACAATTTATTTATGTTGAATTATACTCTGGAAAAAAGGGTAAAATGATTCTAGTTAAAACGCAGTTGATACTTAACGACTGAAGAACTCCGCTGTGTTGCACCTTAGCTGTGAATGCACTGGTTTTTAGTTAACACACCATAAATTAGTTTTGACACTGTTTAACTGCGGTACTGTTGTTGATTGGTTCGTATTATGTTGATGCGTCACTATTATTTTAATCCACTTTAGAATAACATTTCTTTTTATTTTGTCGGCCGACGTAACTTTTTGAACACTTAGATCTTTTAGGTTGGCCGCGCGGCCGTTAGTTGTAATAGAACTGGCCGCGCGTTATACTGTTTGTACAACTTTTAATACTTGTTTTAATGTTTTAAAAGATAGGCCGATTATTAATTATTATTACGGCCTATCTTGCACCCGAGGCCACCGTTTTATTTTAATAAACTGCACTGTATGCTGCTGCTGGCTGTCTGTTGTACCCTCTCTGATGACAAACTGCATACTGTAATTCACAAAGCCTGCTGCTTACTGGGGCAGTTACGCAATGCGTCTAGACAATTGTTTAGACTAACGGTGTGCATTGCTGGTTACTGGGGCGCCTCACAGGTGAAATCTGTCAATTTGGAAATTAATTGATATAAAATGAAATTAAAACTATGGGATTACACAATTCTGTACTGTTACAACCATCACTCCGAGAGGAGCTCGTTAAACAATAAAAAAATCCACATAAAACAAACACATAATAAATAAACACAAAAATATATTAAAACATATAAAGACGTTCTATTACACGAACACGGTGCACCGCGTGTAGCATGTCTGAACTGCGTCAATGGAACCTGTTATCTATTATTATCTGCAATCGATCGCAGCGCGGTATCATACAGTGCGTTGGACCTGAAGTTAAGTTTATCATTAAGTATGTCGTCACAAAAGTGACCTGGACTGCTTTAAATATGTTTAAATTTATATTACAAATAATTTGCAATTCACATTAGAGACGGAAATGAATAATAAAATTAATTTTTTAGATTTAACTTTAACAAAAATAAATAATAAAATTAACTATCATATTTACAGAAAACCAACAATCACAGATCATGCTATTCACGCCTCATCTTATCACCCTATTTCACGTTAAATGACATTTTTTAATTGTATGATTCATAGATTGCTGGCATTGCCCCTATCTACGGAAGATTATATAAATGAACAAGTCATTATCTAACACACAGCGATAGCCAATGGATGCAGAAGTCATATAGTAGATAGAATAATAAATAAAAAACAAAATAAACCAATAAATATTGATGTGTCCAAAGAAAAAGTAAACAAATATATTGCAATAGAATATGGTGAAATTCTACATCATATTTTTAAAAAACAATTAAAAAACCAAATATTACTTTGGCTTCAAAGGCAAATAATAAGCTTGAGAAAAAACTTACATTTACAAACAAAAGTATACCCTCCAATATATTTGACGGTACTGGTGTATATAGACTTTAATTGTTCGGATTGCACACAGTTCTACATAACACAAACGGGTCGTTCCTTCAAATTACGTTATAAAGAACATATCCCAAGCTCCAAGTCAAATGTAAGAAGATCTACATTTGCAGAACATTTAAGCTTACATAACCATAACATAAAGAGTATTGGTGATAATTTAGATATCCTACATAAATGTAAAACGTCACTAAGGCTAGACACCCTCGAACAGTTAGAGATATATAAAGCTATAACGGAGGATTACAATAGTGTCCTAAACGAAAAAGCAATACATACAAATAATATTTTGTTTAATAGAATCGATCATATAGAACGAGAAATAAGCTATATCAGATCGATAAAATTGAACGAAGGTCAAGCCAGTATTGATTAGCTTTACTGTGGGAGCGTTCCTGTGCAGGTTCGTTACGGCCGCATTACGTTTTTATTTCATTGTTATTTCGTTTTAATATGTGTTATTTATTTATTTATGTGCAATATATGTGTCGTTTTTTATATTTGACGAGATGAATATACATCGATTAATGTTTTAACCTTAATCATATTGGATCTGATGATGACACCACTGGTGTCGAAACTCTAGTAATCCCGTATAGGATTCTGAGAAACGTTGACAGAAAGTAATTAACCTATTTTATAGTCTTAACCGTTTCTGGAGGCAAATAAAATGTTTAAATTGCATGCCATTCCGGTAAAAATTGCCTTTCAATATATGAAAATTAGGTTAAAACTATTAAAAACAGCACTAAACATCAGATATAAAAAACAAAACATATTTAGGTTTGCAAATCGTGCCGAGTTATGTCCAGATAAAAATAACATCCAAATCTTATAGTGCTAAAAAAACTAAAAAATGGCCACAAAATTATGGTTCAAAAACGAAATAAAACAATTATACAGTAAAAAGAACTTACTCAATACGGTGCTCATGAAAAAACATTTCGAACTGTTACAAAGCCATCCATCACAAGTCCACAATGTAACATATTTGATAGAAAAACAAATAAAAAAATTAGTAACTTATTGAAAAAACAGAACGACACACAGGAGAACAATATAATAAGTCACCAGTTTTACCCTCGTGTTGTTAATCTTACTGGAATTAAATTCAATAATGAAGAAACCAACCTTTTGAACAAAGGCTTAAAATACAATTTTAAAAATAATGGTTTCAAACAATCACTCTTTAATGAAATTTTGAACGCTGAAACTGCAATAAATTCTATATCCGACGAAGAAACAAAAACAGTAATAAGACATGCAATTGATAATAAAATAAAAAAAGTTATGAAGGCCGAAAATATAAATAATACAAAAAATATTTACAATAACAAAACAAGGGTGTTTAATGAGATAAAGGCGAAATTAATAGAGCATAACGCAATCGTCACCAAATTGGACAAAGGTCAAACTCTCGTAATTGTAACTTATGAAAATTATAAAAACAAGATACAGGACTTTATTAAAAACAATAACATTATTGAGATTCATAGCGACCCCACTGTTAAATTTAATAATAACGTGAAATCAGTATTAAATAAAACCAAATACATCATAACGAACGATGAGAAAAAATACTTAAAAATGATAGATCCCAAGGCACCTAGACTTAGGGGCCTTCCAAAAATACATAAAAATAATATGCCTATCCATCCTTTAGTTAATTTCATGTCTGCACCTTCATATAAAATTGCCAAAAAACTCGAAAAAACTTTTCGACAACATATAGTGTTCAATAAAAACTGTAGTTTGAAAAACAGTTTAGAACTGGTCGAACTTACAATAACAATTACAATCGAACCGAGACACACCCTCGCTTCATTCGACATAGGAAATTTATACACGAACGTACCAATTAGTGAAACGTTAGAAATAACAAAAAGTTTATTACTCTCTAAATCCACATTAAATCATGAAACAGTCGATGAGTTAATCAATTTGACAAAGGTAATATTGGAACAAAATTATTTTACTCTCGATAAAAAATATTATTTACAACAGGATGGATTAGCGATGGGATCCCCATTATCAGGCATCCTGGTGGAAATTTACTTAAATCACATTGAAACAAATGAAATATTATCAACTAAAAACAAACATTATAAAAAAAATTTATTTTACCGACGATATGTGGATGACACAATAATGACTTATAATGGCAATTGCAGGCAATTGGAGACGCTTAAAAAATATGAATACTATTACAAATATATATAATTTACCTTAATTTCCGTCCAGTGACGTCGAGCGTAATTTGTATTTGGTTACACGTTTCAGGCCATGTGGCCCATCCTCAGACCATGAAACTACTCACTTTATTCTTATTAATAATTAATTCTTACCTTAGGGTTTTTCTCCAGAGTCGTACAGACGAAACTGCTGCAGAAAGGATTATTTGAGATACAAGGTGTAAAGATCAATACACAGTTTGCGCTAAAACAAATTGCTTCTAGTTTATTATGCAAATTAATTACTTAGTCTCCCTTTTCTGACATTTAAATTTCTTATTTCTTTTCTGTTATATTAAATACTCGTTGAATGTGTAACAATTAGTAAAAATCAAACAAAATGACAAAATGAATATTTCTTACTTAACTAGCTTATGACAACTATTTATTTCTTGTAATGAACCAATACGTGATTTAACCCCACACTCACACACATTCGTTCTTTGACTGTGGCATTCTATTTAAACCCCACTTTGAGATCTCTGATATACATTTTAAATTTACAATTTATTTATGTTGAATTATACTCTGGAAAAAAGGGTAAAATGATTCTAGTTAAAACTCAGTTGATACTTAACGACTGAAGAACTCCGCTGTGTTGCACCTTAGCTGTGAATGCACTGGTTTTTAGTTAACACACCATAAATTAGTTTTGACACTGTTTAACTGCGGTACTGTTGTTGATTGGTTCGTATTATGTTGATGCGTCACTATTATTTTAATCCACTTTAGAATAACATTTCTTTTTATTTTGTCGGCCGACGTAACTTTTTGAACACTTAGATCTTTTAGGTTGGCCGCGCGGCCGTTAGTTGTAATAGAACTGGCCGCGCGTTATACTGTTTGTACAACTTTTAATACTTGTTTTAATGTTTTAAAAGATAGGCCGATTATTAATTATTATTACGGCCTATCTTGCACCCGAGGCCACCGTTTTATTTTAATAAACTGCACTGTATGCTGCTGCTGGCTGTCTGTTGTACCCTCTCTGATGACAAACTGCATACTGTAATTCACAAAGCCTGCTGCTTACTGGGGCAGTTACGCAATGCGTCTAGACAATTGTTTAGACTAACGGTGTGCATTGCTGGTTACTGGGGCGCCTCACAGGTGAAATCTGTCAATTTGGAAATTAATTGATATAAAATGAAATTAAAACTATGGGATTACACAATTCTGTACTGTTACAACCATCACTCCGAGAGGAGCTCGTTAAACAATAAAAAAATCCACATAAAACAAACACATAATAAATAAACACAAAAATATATTAAAACATATAAAGACGTTCTATTACACGAACACGGTGCACCGCGTGTAGCATGTCTGAACTGCGTCAATGGAACCTGTTATCTATTATTATCTGCAATCGATCGCAGCGCGGTATCATACAGTGCGTTGGACCTGAAGTTAAGTTTATCAATAAGTATGTCGTCACAAAAGTGACCTGGACCGCTTTAAATATGTTTAAATTTATATTAAGAAATAATTTGCAATTCACATTAGAGACGGAAATGAATAATAAAATTAATTTTTTAGATTTAACTTTAACAAAAATAAATAATAAAATTAACTATAATATTTACAGAAAACCAACAATCACAGATCATGCTATTCACGCCTCATCTTATCACCCTATTTCACGTTAAATGACATTTTTTAATTGTATGATTCATAGATTGCTGGCATTGCCCCTATCTACGGAAGATTATATAAATGAACAAGTCATTATCAAACACACAGCGATAGCCAATGGATGCAAAAGTCATATAGTAGATAGAATAGTAAATAAAAAACAAAATAAACCAATAAATATTGATGTGTCCAAAGAAAAAGTAAACAAATATATTGCAATAGAATATGGTGATATTCTACATCATATTTTAAAAAAACAATTAAAAAAGCAAAATATGACTTTGGCTTCAAAGGCAAATAATAAGCTTGAGAAAAAACTTACATTTACAAACAAAAGTATACCCTCCGATATATTTGACGGTACTGGTGTATATAGACTTAATTGTTCGGATTGCACACAGTTCTACATAACACAAACGGGTCGTTCCTTGAAATTACGTTATAAAGAACATATCCCAAGCTCCAAGTCAAATGTAAGAAGATCTACATTTGCAGAACATTTAAGCTTACATAACCATAACATAAAGAGTATTGGTGATAATTTAGATATCCTACATAAATGTAAAACGTCACTAAGGCTAGACACCCTCGAACAGTTAGAGATATATAAAGCTATAACGGAGGATTACAATCGTGTCCTAAACGAAAAAGCAATACATACAAATAATATTTTGTTTAATAGAATCGATCATATAGAACGAGAAATCATCTATATCAGATCGATAAAATTGAACGAAGGTCAAGCCAGTATTGATTAGCTTTACCGTGGGAGCGTTCCTGTGCAGGTTCGTTACGGCCGCATTGCGTTTTTATTTATTGTTATTTCGTTTTAATATGTGTTATTTATTTATTTATGTGCAATATATGTGTCGTATTTTAATATTTGACGAGATGAATATACATCGATTAATGTTTTAACCTTAATCATATTGGATCTGATGATGACACCATTGGTGTCGAAACTCGAGTAATCCCATATAGGATTCTGAGAAACGTTGACAGAAAGTAATTAACCTATTTTATAGTCTTAACCGTTTCTGGGGGCAAATAAAATGTTTAAATTGCATGCCATTCAGGTAAAAATTGCCTTTCAATATATGAAAATTAAGTTAAAACTATTAAAAACAGCACTAAACATCAGATATAAAAAACAAAACATATTTAGGTTTGCAAATCGTGCCGAGTTATGTCCAGATAAAAATAACATCCAAATCTTATAGTGCTAAAAAAACTAAAGAAATGGCCACAAAATTATGGATCAAAAACGAAATAAAACAATTACATAGTAAAAAGAACTTACTCAATACGGTGCTCATGAAAAAACATTTCGAACTGTTACAAAGCCATCCATCACAAGTCCACAATGTAACATATTTGATAGAAAAACAAATAAAAATCCATTATAAAGAAAAAGAAAACACAAAATAAAAAAATTCGTAACTTATTGAAAAAACAGAACGACACACAGGAGAACAATATAAGTCACCAGCTTTACCCTCGTGTTGTTAATCTTACTGGAATTAAATTCAACAATGAAGAAACCAACCTTTTGAACAAAGGCTTAAAATACAATTTTAAAAATAATGGTTTCAAACAATCACTCTTTAATGAAATTTTGAACGCTGAAACTGCAATAAATTCTATATCCGACGAAGAAACAAAAACAGTAATAAGACATGCAATTGATAATAAAATAAAAAAAGTTATGAAGGCCGAAAATATAAATAATACAAAAAATATTTACAATAACAAAACAAGGGTGTTTAATGAGATAAAGGCGAAATTAATAGAGCATAACGCAATCGTCACCAAATTGGACAAAGGTCAAACTCTCGTAATTGTAACTTATGAAAATTATAAAAACAAGATACAGGACTTTATTAAAAACAATAACATTATTGAGATTCATAGCGACCCCACTGTTAAATTTAATAATAACGTGAAATCAGTATTAAATAAAACCAAATACATCATAACGAACGATGAGAAAAAATACTTAAAAATGATAGATCCCAAGGCACCTAGACTTAGGGGCCTTCCAAAAATACATAAAAATAATATGCCTATCCATCCTTTAGTTAATTTCATGTCTGCACCTTCATATAAAATTGCCAAAAAACTCGAAAAAACTTTTCGACAACATATAGTGTTCAATAAAAACTGTAGTTTGAAAAACAGTTTAGAACTGGTCGAACTTACAATAACAATTACAATCGAACCGAGACACACCCTCGCTTCATTCGACATAGGAAATTTATACACGAACGTACCAATTAGTGAAACGTTAGAAATAACAAAAAGTTTATTACTGTCTAAATCCACATTAAATCATGAAACAGTCGATGAGTTAATCAATTTGACAAAGGTAATATTGGAACAAAATTATTTTACTCTCGATAAAAAATATTATTTACAACAGGATGGATTAGCGATGGGATCCCCATTATCAGGCATCCTGGTGGAAATTTACTTAAATCACATTGAAACAAATGAAATATTATCAACTAAAAACAAACATTATAAAAAAAATTTATTTTACCGACGATATGTGAATGACACAATAATGACTTATAATGGCAATTGCAGGCAATTGGAGACGCTTAAAAAATATATGAATACTATTACAAATATATATAATTTACCTTAATTTCCGTCCAGTGACGTCGAGCGTAATTTGTATTTGGTTACACGTTTCAGGCCATGTGGCCCATCCTCAGACCATGAAACTACTCACTTTATTCTTATTAATAATTAATTCTTACCTTAGGGTTTTTCTCCAGAGTCGTACAGACGAAACTGCTGCAGAAAGGATTATTTGAGATACAAGGTGTAAAGATCAATACACAGTTTGCGCTAAAACAAATTGCTTCTAGTTTATTATGCAAATTAATTACTTAGTCTCCCTTTTCTGACATTTAAATTTCTTATTTCTTTTCTGTTATATTAAATACTCGTTGAATGTGTAACAATTAGTAAAAATCAAACAAAATGACAAAATGAATATTTCTTACTTAACTAGCTTATGACAACTATTTATTTCTTGTAATGAACCAATACGTGATTTAACCCCACACTCACACACATTCGTTCTTTGACTGTGGCATTCTATTTAAACCCCACTTTGAGATCTCTGATATACATTTTAAATTTACAATTTATTTATGTTGAATTATACTCTGGAAAAAAGGGTAAAATGATTCTAGTTAAAACTCAGTTGATACTTAACGACTGAAGAACTCCGCTGTGTTGCACCTTAGCTGTGAATGCACTGGTTTTTAGTTAACACACCATAAATTAGTTTTGACACTGTTTAACTGCGGTACTGTTGTTGATTGGTTCGTATTATGTTGATGCGTCACTATTATTTTAATCCACTTTAGAATAACATTTCTTTTTATTTTGTCGGCCGACGTAACTTTTTGAACACTTAGATCTTTTAGGTTGGCCGCGCGGCCGTTAGTTGTAATAGAACTGGCCGCGCGTTATACTGTTTGTACAACTTTTAATACTTGTTTTAATGTTTTAAAAGATAGGCCGATTATTAATTATTATTACGGCCTATCTTGCACCCGAGGCCACCGTTTTATTTTAATAAACTGCACTGTATGCTGCTGCTGGCTGTCTGTTGTACCCTCTCTGATGACAAACTGCATACTGTAATTCACAAAGCCTGCTGCTTACTGGGGCAGTTACGCAATGCGTCTAGACAATTGTTTAGACTAACGGTGTGCATTGCTGGTTACTGGGGCGCCTCACAGGTGAAATCTGTCAATTTGGAAATTAATTGATATAAAATGAAATTAAAACTATGGGATTACACAATTCTGTACTGTTACAACCATCACTCCGAGAGGAGCTCGTTAAACAATAAAAAAATCCACATAAAACAAACACATAATAAATAAACACAAAAATATATTAAAACATATAAAGACGTTCTATTACACGAACACGGTGCACCGCGTGTAGCATGTCTGAACTGCGTCAATGGAACCTGTTATCTATTATTATCTGCAATCGATCGCAGCGCGGTATCATACAGTGCGTTGGACCTGAAGTTAAGTTTATCAATAAGTATGTCGTCACAAAAGTGACCTGGACCGCTTTAAATATGTTTAAATTTATATTAAGAAATAATTTGCAATTCACATTAGAGACGGAAATGAATAATAAAATTAATTTTTTAGATTTAACTTTAACAAAAATAAATAATAAAATTAACTATAATATTTACAGAAAACCAACAATCACAGATCATGCTATTCACGCCTCATCTTATCACCCTATTTCACGTTAAATGACATTTTTTAATTGTATGATTCATAGATTGCTGGCATTGCCCCTATCTACGGAAGATTATATAAATGAACAAGTCATTATCAAACACACAGCGATAGCCAATGGATGCAAAAGTCATATAGTAGATAGAATAGTAAATAAAAAACAAAATAAACCAATAAATATTGATGTGTCCAAAGAAAAAGTAAACAAATATATTGCAATAGAATATGGTGATATTCTACATCATATTTTAAAAAAACAATTAAAAAAGCAAAATATGACTTTGGCTTCAAAGGCAAATAATAAGCTTGAGAAAAAACTTACATTTACAAACAAAAGTATACCCTCCGATATATTTGACGGTACTGGTGTATATAGACTTAATTGTTCGGATTGCACACAGTTCTACATAACACAAACGGGTCGTTCCTTGAAATTACGTTATAAAGAACATATCCCAAGCTCCAAGTCAAATGTAAGAAGATCTACATTTGCAGAACATTTAAGCTTACATAACCATAACATAAAGAGTATTGGTGATAATTTAGATATCCTACATAAATGTAAAACGTCACTAAGGCTAGACACCCTCGAACAGTTAGAGATATATAAAGCTATAACGGAGGATTACAATCGTGTCCTAAACGAAAAAGCAATACATACAAATAATATTTTGTTTAATAGAATCGATCATATAGAACGAGAAATCATCTATATCAGATCGATAAAATTGAACGAAGGTCAAGCCAGTATTGATTAGCTTTACCGTGGGAGCGTTCCTGTGCAGGTTCGTTACGGCCGCATTGCGTTTTTATTTATTGTTATTTCGTTTTAATATGTGTTATTTATTTATTTATGTGCAATATATGTGTCGTATTTTAATATTTGACGAGATGAATATACATCGATTAATGTTTTAACCTTAATCATATTGGATCTGATGATGGCACCATTGGTGTCGAAACTCGAGTAATCCCATATAGGATTCTGAGAAACGTTGACAGAAAGTAATTAACCTATTTTATAGTCTTAACCGTTTCTGGGGGCAAATAAAATGTTTAAATTGCATGCCATTCAGGTAAAAATTGCCTTTCAATATATGAAAATTAAGTTAAAACTATTAAAAACAGCACTAAACATCAGATATAAAAAACAAAACATATTTAGGTTTGCAAATCGTGCCGAGTTATGTCCAGATAAAAATAACATCCAAATCTTATAGTGCTAAAAAAACTAAAGAAATGGCCACAAAATTATGGATCAAAAACGAAATAAAACAATTACATAGTAAAAAGAACTTACTCAATACGGTGCTCATGAAAAAACATTTCGAACTGTTACAAAGCCATCCATCACAAGTCCACAATGTAACATATTTGATAGAAAAACAAATAAAAATCCATTATAAAGGAAAAGAAAACACAAAATAAAAAAATTCGTAACTTATTGAAAAAACAGAACGACACACAGGAGAACAATATAAGTCACCAGCTTTACCCTCGTGTTGTTAATCTTACTGGAATTAAATTCAACAATGAAGAAACCAACCTTTTGAACAAAGGCTTAAAATACAATTTTAAAAATAATGGTTTCAAACAATCACTCTTTAATGAAATTTTGAACGCTGAAACTGCAATAAATTCTATATCCGACGAAGAAACAAAAACAGTAATAAGACATGCAATTGATAATAAAATAAAAAAAGTTATGAAGGCCGAAAATATAAATAATACAAAAAATATTTACAATAACAAAACAAGGGTGTTTAATGAGATAAAGGCGAAATTAATAGAGCATAACGCAATCGTCACCAAATTGGACAAAGGTCAAACTCTCGTAATTGTAACTTACGAAAATTATAAAAACAAGATACAGGACTTTATTAAAAACAATAACATTATTGAGATTCATAGCGACCCCACTGTTAAATTTAATAATAACGTGAAATCAGTATTAAATAAAACCAAATACATCATAACGAACGATGAGAAAAAATACTTAAAAATGATAGATCCCAAGGCACCTAGACTTAGGGGCCTTCCAAAAATACATAAAAATAATATGCCTATCCATCCTTTAGTTAATTTCACGTCTGCACCTTCATATAAAATTGCCAAAAAACTCGAAAAAACTTTTCGACAACATATAGTGTTCAATAAAAACTGTAGTTTGAAAAACAGTTTAGAACTGGTCGAACTTACAATAACAATTACAATCGAACCGAGACACACCCTCGCTTCATTCGACATAGGAAATTTATACACGAACGTACCAATTAGTGAAACGTTAGAAATAACAAAAAGTTTATTACTCTCTAAATCCACATTAAATCATGAAACAGTCGATGAGTTAATCAATTTGACAAAGGTAATATTGGAACAAAATTATTTTACTCTCGATAAAAAATATTATTTACAACAGGATGGATTAGCGATGGGATCCCCATTATCAGGCATCCTGGTGGAAATTTACTTAAATCACATTGAAACAAATGAAATATTATCAACTAAAAACAAACATTATAAAAAAATTTTATTTTACCGACGATATGTGGATGACACAATAATGATTTATAATGGCAATTGCAGGCAATTGGAGACGCTTAAAAAATATATGAATACTATTACAAATATATATAATTTACCTTAATTTCCATCCAGTGACGTCGAGCGTAATTTGTATTTGGTTACACGTTTCAGGCCATGTGGCCCATCCTCAGACCATGAAACTACTCACTTTATTCTTATTAATAATTAATTCTTACCTTAGGGTTTTTCTCCAGAGTCGTACAGACGAAACTGCTGCAGAAAGGATAATTTGAGATACAAGGTGTAAAGATCAATACACAGTTTGCGCTAAAACAAATTGCTTCTAGTTTATTATGCAAATTAATTACTTAGTCTCCCTTTTCTGACATTTAAATTTCTTATTTCTTTTCTGTTATATTAAATACTCGTTGAATGTATAACAATTAGTAAAAATCAAACAAAATGACAAAATTAATATTTCTTACTTAACTAGCGTATGACAACTATTTATTTCTTGTAATGAACCAATACGTGATTTAACCCCACACTCACACACATTCGTTCTTTGACTGTGGCATTCTATTTAAACCCCACTTTGAGATCTCTGATATACATTTTAAATTTACAATTTATTTACGTTGAATTATACTCTGGAAAAAAGGGTAAAATGATTCTAGTTAAAACTCAGTTGATACTTAACAACTGAAGAACTCCGCTGTGTTGCACCTTAGCTGTGAATGCACTGGTTTTTTGGTTAACACACCATAAATTAGTTTTGACACTGTTTAACTGCGGTACTGTTGTTGATTGGTTCGTATTATGTTGATGCGTCACTATTATTTTAATCCACTTTAGAATAACATTTCTTTTTATTTTGTCGGCCGACGTAACTTTTCGAACACTTAGATCTTTTAGGTTGGCCGCACGACCGTGAGTTGTAATAGAACTGGCCGCGCGTTATACTGTTTGTACAACTTTTAATACTTGTTTTAATGTTTTAAAAGATAGGCCGATTATTAATTATTATTACGGCCTATCTTGCACCCGAGGCCACCGTTTTATTTTAATAAACTGCACTGTGTGCTGCTGCTGGCTTCTGTTGTACCCTCTCTGATGACAAACTGCATACTGTAATTCACAAAGCCTGCTGCTTACTGGGGCAGTTACGCAATGCGTCTAGACAATTGTTTAGACTAACAGTGTGCATTGCTGGTTACTGGGGCACCTCACAGGTGAAATCTGTCAATTTGGAAATTAACTGAATTGATATAAAATGAAATTAAAACTATGGGTTTACACAATTCTGTACCGTTACAACCATCACTCCGAGAGGAGCTCGTTAAACAATAAAAAAATCCACATAAAACAAACACATAATAAATAAACACAAAAATATATTAAAACATATAAAGACGTTCTATTACACGAACACGGTGCACCGCGTGTAGCATGTCTGATCTGCGTCAATGGAACCTGTTATCTATTATTATCTGAAATCGATCGCAGCGCGGTATCATACAGTGCGTTGGACCTGAAGTTAAGTTTATCATTAAGTATGTCGTCACAACAGTGACCTGGACCGCTTTAAATATGTTTAAATTTATATTACAAATAATTTGCAATTCACATTAGAGATGGAAATGAATAATAAAATTAATTAATTTAACTTTAACAAAAATAAATAATAAAATTAACTATAATATTTACAGAAAACCAACAATCACAGATCATGCTATTCACGCCTCATCTTATCACCCTATTTCACATAAAATGTCAGTTTTTAATTGTATGATTCATAGATTGCTGGCATTGCCCCTATCTACGGAAGATTATATAAATGAACTAGACATTATCTAACACGTAGCGATAGCCAATGGATGCAAAAGTCATATAGTAGATAGAATAATTAATAAAAAACAAAATAAACCAATAAATATTGATGTGTCCAAAGAAAAAGTAAACAAATACATTGCAATAGAATATGGTGAAATTCTACATCATATTTTAAAAAACCAATTAAAAAAAGCAAAATATTACTTTGGCTTCAAAGGCGAATAATAAGCTTGAGAAAAAACTTACATTTACAAACAAAAATTGTTATTAATCAAATTCTTATTTATTTATATAATTGTATTTTACCAATACACGATAACAGTAATTATTGTGTTTACTATCGGGCGCCATGTTGGGAATTACTAACAGCTGATATTTCATTTACTTTACGGGCCAAGTTTCTTGTTAAGCGAACGAGGTTGTAGAACGGAAAGTGTTATCTGAAATAAATACTGTGAAATGAAATAATAAAAACAAAACTTATTATTAACATAATAATAAAAGATTACATATATTTTGGACTCGATCATACGCCAAACACGCCTCGGGGCGTAGTCCGACGTATTATGAAATACACAAATACACAAACATATTTAATATTGAACCTTGTAATTATAATAAACATATAGTAAACAATGGTAATGTAAAGATATATATATATATATGTATGTACGCACAACCCAGCACTTCTATAAATCACTCTCCCTCTCACTCTCTCTCTCTCTGGTACAATTCTTTTTATGAGCTCATTTATTTAAAGTATTGAAATATGAATTTATTGAATTTACTTTGAAAATTTTATGTTGGTCATTTTAATGATGTTGAATGAATTGTAGTTGAATGATAAAATATAGCGGATAGCTAATACTTAGCTGCCGTTGTTTTTCTGTAGAACGTCGCACACCGCGAGTTCGTCGACTGTATTAACGATTACATCTTAGATGATTACACCTTACCGGATGGTAAGGTGTCACTGTTAATTAAAACACTTTTGTTTATTAACCACTTTTAGTGGTTTTAAAAGTTAAAATTCACTTATTCGTGAACGATTTGCCGTTCGTGAACGCTTTGCCGGCCGGCTGCGGTTACATTCCCTGTTGAAATGACACTGAGTCTTTGTTCCATATTTCCGAGGTGGGGTGAATCTACGTCACTCGCCTTTTGTTCAGTTGTTGACAATATTGTGTTATTTACAAAAACAAATTCCTGGCCGCTCACGTCATCAGGGCTCGTCGCTTTTATCACAACAAATGACATACTGTTTTTTGTGATGCTTCACGTTTTTTGCTATGAATCGGTCAGAATCCTGGCAAATATTATATAGTCCACTCACGGTATATTCATAAAGGTTATTAAATGTTTGTCTAATTTTGACCAAATGAAGGAATACAATATTTCTGGTTTTTTATACCATATTTAGGGTAATTACAAATTGTACCATAATTGTACCATTACAAAACCCCCTCAATGAAAGATTCTGTGTCGAAGCACAAAAACTTTCATTGACCCTTTCATACGTCCTAAAGGGATCAACCAGGATAAGTCGCCACAACCCCCTTACAATTTTATATAAAAGAAAATAACAACTCACCCTTGGTCTGATGATGACCGTACCTGCATGACCTTACTGGACTTCTCCTTCGAGATCCCAACACCATAAGGCCACTTAGGCTCTTAACGCCCCTGCTCTGACGCGCTGGCCAGCTCAGGACCGCTGTCATCACCACACACTGAAACAATAAATGATAAATATTAAAATAGTGGCTTGGTAAATTACTATATCCTCAACTGATCTGGTTCCCCTTAGCTAGGTGCTGGTTTGTGATATTAAGCACTGGGTTTGCTTGATATATAATTAAAAGCTAGTTATAAAAATTATCGTACTAAAAACGTAACTCCCAAGAATTATAAAGAATTTCTTTTCGCAATATTGACAACCCTGAATTTATAAATTGTTTTGATTTCTATCGATAATATTTACCTCTTTCCATTTTATAATTATTGTAATTATAAAAGAAACATATTGATATAAAAAGAATTAAAGTATAATTGAAAATATGAAAATTCCACTATAAATCTCCCAAACATGGAGAAAAACAAATTATATTGATATAAAAGAATTAATAAATTTGTATGGTATTATTTATTCATAAATCTTATTGAATGGTTAAATTAAAATTATTATTATTGTTATTATTATTATTATTAACAGGTAATCGTTGGCGTTAATAGCGCCAATTAAATTTATCCCTCCATACTCATTATTTCCATACATCATGTTAAAAATTTTATAACATAAATACATAATACATTTTACATAATAATAATACACATGGATACATTTACTACATTTTAAATTCATTTCTAATCTGATTAAGATTTGCACCTTTTATCTATTTAAATTACAGTTGCATTTAAATTACAATTTTCAATTAATTAATTAATTATACATCAATTATTTATTATAATTATAAAATTCATTTTAAATTGTTATTAATATTCATACATTATTATTATTATTTCATTATTCACTTTCCATTACTTCTCTACTCTGAACTTTCTAACTACCTAACCTTTCAACTTCTAATCATTGTTTAGTTTGGGTAACTCCTATATTCACTATGCTTTTACTTATTATAATCTTACTCACCTTCTTCTAACTGACAACCAAATTTACCTATCATGACACCAATATCTCAATTATAAACACCTTTACTAATTTCATTTAAATCCTATAGCACCGCTCGTCTTTGCACAGAGATGGGTGTTCCCTAACTGGCTATATACATTCATAATATTTTGCCCTTCCAAATAATTCAGCAAACACTCCCTAAAACTACGCTATTACCTGCCACAACACTATAAGTTGGCTACTCCTTATCACCTCACCCCCACTACAAAATTCATCAACAACAAATATATGTTTATACCAATTTCTTAAACACCTTTACAAATAATCACTAACTGCTGTGTCCCTAAATATCTAATACTTTCTTTGTATTATTTTCTTCAAAATTCTTAACTATCTAACTCCCTTTTCATTAATTAAACTCACCTACATTTTATCTGTCCCCAGGCTCTATCCCTGTTTAAACATTTACTGTAATCATTGACCATTGTCTTATAAAATTCATCTCTCACCTACTCATAATAGTACTTCTCACTTTTCAAATATATATATATATTCTTACTTAATCATTTATTCATAAGGAATTACCTTCATTCCCAATTAATTAATGATTTGACTTCATTAATAGAAACTTTTATGACAATTAATACCTTACTTCTGTTATAAAGTACAACTTTCCTTTGTACTATAATTTTTTAGTCATAAAGAATGATTACTCTTTAATGGTTATTCCATTATTTAAAAAATATTATTATTAAACATGTTAATTATTAAAATACATAATAATACATACTGGTGTACATAAAATATACCTGTAATACATAATACATCATACACATCAAAAATACATTGATAGATAAATACATATAAAACACTGAAAAATATACACTCCAACTCATTATTTTGTTATTTATCAAACTCAGTCCATAGCAGTCCAATTCAATACCACTTTACACATATACATTTAATGTTCATTACACAATTGAAACACTCTATCCTCCATCGTTGAACAACAAACGAATCTTAGGTCTATTTAAATTATTATCTAATGAATAGATTTTATTATTAGTAACATTATATTCATGTTCATTTATAAAACTGTTATCAAACAAATATTTCAAGTCACGATCGAGTAGGGTTCCGTTTATCTCAGTAATATCATATGTCATTAATTGGTTATTGATTTTATAATTATCCTCATAATTTTCTACCACAGGTAAGTACTTACTACCATTATTCTCATTATTTATTGTTATTTCACTTTCATTGTTACTATAAGGTAAGTATTCATTATTTTCATATACCATATCTATGCCTAGGCTTTCTGCCAATTCTCTGTAATTTCTATTTACTTTAAAAAATGTTATTATTCTTTTTCTCACAATATCTCTCTATACTTTCTCTCTTAATACATTTCTCTCCATAACACCAAAATACACTTTCTCTCTCCAAATATGCAGGGGTCCCTAACATAAAATTATTGCACCACTTATGAGGTACACAAAAACACAAAGAAACTTTATTTGTAGACCTATCGTCTCCCAAATATAAATTGAAGGAACTCTTGTCCTTATAAAAAATACGTGAAGACTTTTCTTCACCCCCTAACACAACATCAAAAGAAAATCCTACCCCCTGCACTCCTTGTACAAAAATACTTTCTCCCAACTCGCTTTCTGACTCAATACACTCAAACACTTCATTATCACTCATAATACTTTCATTATCATTTTCTAACACCACATTCTTACTACTTGTAATATTCTTACTATCTGTAAATGCATTATTCGAGTTATCACTGTTGTTTATTTTATTAGTTAGTACTTCATTTTTCTGTGTACTATTTACCTGCTGTGTTTCTAATTGACTTAAACTCTCGTCTAGTTTTTTGATTACCTTGTCACATTTCTTAATAAGATTATCATGACCTAATTTGATTTCATGTTTTAGTTCATTGAACTTGATATCTAAATTATCGAATTTGTCATTCAAATTTGTAATTTTTTCATCAAATTTGTTTAATAAAAGCTGCATCATTGCAGCAGTACTGTCAGATTTAATTTCTGAACTAACTGACATGGATGTAGAGACCTTCTCTGCTTCTACATATACAACAGACACAGGTGTATCTGCTTCGTCAATCTGACTAATTTGAGGTGGTTGAACATCCATTTCACTCATAACTATTTCGTCAGAGAGGCTGACTTTTTCAGTTTTATCTTCATTAGTATTCATATTAGCAATTTATAATACAGTCATGCATCCAAAAGTATAACCTAACTTCGTAAAATTTGGTTATGTTTACGTAATTTCTATATTACCTCAGATAACTATTTCCATTCACCTCGTAGGCTTACTCTATATAAAATTGTATTATATAGAGTCCCTGTTCCAGAAGCCATCTGTTGTTAATCAAATTCTTATTTATTTATATAATTGTATTTTACCAATACACGATAACAGTAATTATTGTGTTTACTATCGGGCGCCATGTTGGGAATTACTAACAGCCGATATTTCATTTACTTTACGGGCCAAGTTTCTTGTTAAGCGAACAAGGTTGTAGAACGGAAAGTGTTATCTGAAATAAATACTGTGAAATGAAATAATAAAAACAAAACTTATTATTAACATAATAATAAAAGATTACATATATTTTGGACTCGATCATACGCCAAACACGCCTCGGGGCGTAGTCCGACGTATTATGAAATACACAAATACACAAACATATTTAATATTGAACCTTGTAATTATAATAAACATATAGTAAACAATGGTAATGTAAAGATATATATATATATATGTATGTACGAACAACCCAGCACTTCTATAAATCACTCTCCCTCTCACTCTCTCTCTCTCTGGTACAATTCTTTTTATGAGCTCATTTATTTAAAGTATTGAAATATGAATTTATTGAATTTACTTTGAAAATTTTATGTTGGTCATTTTAATGATGTTGAATGAATTGTAGTTGAATGATAAAATATAGCGGATAGCTAATACTTAGCTGCCGTTGTTTTTCTGTAGAACGTCGCACACCGCGAGTTCATCGACTGTATTAACGATTACATCTTAGATGATTACACCTTACCGGATGGTAAGGTGTCACTGTTAATTAAAACACTTTTGTTTATTAACCACTTTTAGTGGTTTTAAAAGTTAAAATTCACTTATTCGTGAACGATTTGCCGTTCGTGAACGCTTTGCCGGCCGGCTGCGGTTACATTCCCTGTTGAAATGACACTGAGTCTTTGTTCCATATTTCCGAGGTGGGGTGAATCTACGTCACTCGCCTTTTGCTCAGTTGTTGACAATATTGTGTTATTTACAAAAACAAATTCCTGGCCGCTCACGTCATCAGGGCTCGTCGCTTTTATCACAACAAATGACATACTGTTTTTTGTGATGCTTCACGTTTTTTGCTATGAATCGGTCAGAATCCTGGCAAATATTATATAGTCCATTCACGGTATATTCATAAAGGTTATTAAATGTTTGTCTAATTTTGACCAAATGAAGGAATACAATATTTCTGGTTTTTTATACCATATTTAGGGTAATTACAAATTGTACCATAATTGTACCATTACAAAATATACCCTTCGATATATTTGACGGTACTGGTGTATATAGACTTAATTGTTCGGATTGCACACAGTTCTACATAGGACGTTACATTACAAAGAACATATCCCAAGCTCCAAGTCAAATGTAAGAAGATCTACATTTGCAGAACATTTAAGCTTACATGACCATAATATAAAGAGTATTGGTGATAATTTAGATATCCTACATAAATGTAAAAAGTCACTAAGGCTAGACACCCTCGAACAGTTCGAGATATATAAAGCTATAACGGAGGATTACAATCGTGTCCTAAACGAAAAAGCAATACATACAAATAATATTTTGTTTAATAGAACGAGAAATCGGCTATATCAGATCGATAAAATTGAACGAAGATCAAGCCAGTATTGATTAGCTTTACCGTAGGAGCGTTCCTGTGCAGGTTCGTTATGGCCGCATGTCATTTTTATTTCGTTGTTGTTTCATTTTAATATGTGTTATTTATTTATTTTTGTGCAATGTATGTGTTGTTTTTTAATATTTGACGAGATGAATATACATTGATTAATGTTTTAACCTTAATCATATTGGATATGATGATGACACCATTGGTGTCAAAACTCGAGTAATCCTGTATAGGACTCTGAGAAACATTGAAAGAAGGTAATTAACCTATTTTATAGTCTTAACCGTTTCTGGAGGCAAATAAAATGTTTAAATTCAGGTAAAAATTGCCTTTCAATATATGAACATTAGGTTAAAACTATTAAAAACAGCACTAACATCAGATATAAAAAAACAAAACATGTTTAGGTTTGCAAATCGTGCCGAGTTATGTCCAGATAAAAATAACATCCAAATCTTATAGTGCTAAAAAAACTAAAGAAATGGCCACAAAATTATGGATTAAAAACGAAATAAAACAATTACATAGTAAAAAGAACTTACTTAATACGGTGCTCATGAAAAAACATTTCTAACTGTTACAAAGCCATCCATCACAAGTCCACAATGTAACATATTTGATAGAAAAACAAATAAACAATACCATTATAAAGAAAAAGAAAACACAAAATAAAAAAAAATTCGTAATTTATTGAAAAAACAGAACGACACACTAAAGGACAGTATAATAAGTCACCAGTTTTACCCTCGTGTTGATAATCTTACTGGAATTAAATTCAACAATGAAGAAACCAACCTTTTGAACAAAGGCTTAAAATACAATTTTAAAAATAATGGTTTCAAACAATCACTCTTTAATGAAATTTTGAACGCTGGAACTGCAATAAATTCTATATCTGACGAAGAAACAAAAACAGTAATAAGACATGCAATTGATAATAAAATAAAAAAAGTTATGAAGGCCGAAAATATAAATAATACAAAAAATATTTTCAATAACGAAACAAGGGTGTTTAATGAGATAAAGGCAAAATTAATAGACCATAACGCAATTGTCACCAAAGCGGACAAAGGTCAAACTCTCGTAATTTTAACTTATGAAAATTATAAAAACAAGATACAGGACTTTATTAAAAACAATAACATTATTGAGATTCATAGCGACCCCACTGCTAAATTTAATAATAACGTGAAATCAGTATTAAATAAAACCAAATACATCATAACGAACGATGAGAAAAAATACTTAAAAATGATAGATCCCAAGGCACCTAGACTTAGGGGCCTTCCAAAAATACGTAAAATAATATACCTATCCGTCCTTTAGTTAATTTCATGTCTGCACCTTCATATAAAATTGCCAAAAAACTCGAAAAAATTTTTTGACAACATATAGCGTTCAATAAAACTGTAGTTTGAAAAACAGTTTAGAACTGGTCGAACTTACAATAACAATTACAATCGAACCGAGACACACCCTCGCTTCATTCGATGTAGGAAATTTATACACGAACGTACCAATTAGTGAAACGTTAGAAATAGCAAAAAGTTTATTACTCTCTAAATCCACATTAAATCATGAAACAGTCGATGAGTTAATCAATTTGACAAAGGTAATATTGGAACAAAATTATTTTACTCTCGATAAAAAATATTATTTACAACAGGATGGATTAGCGATGGGATCCCCATTATCAGGCATCCTGGCGGAAATTTACTTAAATCATAATGAAACAAATGAAATATTATCAACTAAAAACAAACATTATAAAAAAATTTTATTTTACCAACGATATGTGGATGACACAATAATGATTTATAATGGCAATTGCAGGCAATTGGATATGCTTAAAAAATATATGAATACTATTACAAATAATTTGCAATTCACATTAGAGACGGAAATGAATAATAAAATTAATTTTTTAGATTTAACTTTAACAAAAATAAATAATAAAATTAACTATAATATTTACAGAAAACCAACAATCACAGATCATGCTTTTCACGCCTCATCTTATCACCCTATTTCACATAAAATGGCATTTTTTAATTGTATGTTTCATAGATTGCTGGCATTGCCCCTATCTACGGAAGATTATATAAATGAACTAGACATTATCAAACACGTAGCGATAGCCAATGGATGCAAAAGTCATATAGTAGATAGAATAATTAATAAAAAACAAAATAAACCAATAAATATTTATGTGTCCACAGAAAAAGTAAACAAATATATTGCAATAGAATATGGTGAAATTCTACATCATATTTAAAAAACCAATTAAAAAAGCAAAATATTACTTTGGCTTCAAAGGCGAATAATAAGCTTGAGAAAAAACTTACATTTACAAACAAAAATATACCCTCCGATATATTTGACGGTACTGGTGTATATAGACTTAATTGTTCGGATTGCACACAGTTCTACATAGGACGTTACATTACAAAGAACATATCCCAAGCTCCAAGTCAAATGTAAGAAGATCTACATTTGCAGAACATTTAAGCTTACATGACCATAATATAAAGAGTATTGGTGATAATTTAGATATCCTACATAAATGTAAAAAGTCACTAAGGCTAGACACCCTCGAACAGTTCGAGATATATAAAGCTATAACGGAGGATTACAATCGTGTCCTAAACGAAAAAGCAATACATACAAATAATATTTTGTTTAATAGAACGAGAAATTGGCTATATCAGATCGATAAAATTGAACGAAGATCAAGCCAGTATTGATTAGCTTTACCGTGGGAGCGTTCCTGTGCAGGTTCGTTATGGCCACATGTCGTTTTTATTTCATTGTTATTTCATTTTAATATGTGTTATTTATTTATTTTTGTGCAATGTATGTGTTGTTTTTTAATATTTGACGAGATGAATATACATTGATTAATGTTTTAACCTTAATCATATTGGATTTGATGATGACACCATTGGTTTCGAAACTCGAGTAATCCCGTATAGGACTCTGAGAAACATTGACAGAAGGTAATTAACCTATTTTATAGTCTTAACTGTTTCTGGAGGCAAATAAAATGTTTAAACTGGATGCCAGTCAGGTAAAAATTGCCTTTCAATATATGAACATTAGGTTAAAACTATTAAAAACAGCACTAACATCAAATATAAAAAAACAAAACATGTTTAGGTTTGCAAATCGTGCCGAGTTATGTCCAGATAAAAATAACATCCAAATCTTATAGTGCTAAAAAAACTAAAGAAATGGCCACAAAATTATGGATTAAAAACGAAATAAAACAATTACATAGTAAAAAGAACTTACTTAATACGGTGCTCATGAAAAAACATTTCGAACTGTTACAATGCCATCCATCACAAGTCCACAATGTAACATATTTGATAGAAAAACAAATAAACAATACCATTATAAAGAAAAAGAAAACACAAAATAAAAAAAAATTCGTAACTTATTGAAAAACAGAACGACACACTAGAGGACAGTATAATAAGTCACCAGTTTTACCCTCGTGTTGATAATCTTACTGGAATTAAATTCAACAATGAAGAAACCAACCTTTTGAACAAAGGCTTAAAATACAATTTTAAAAATAATGGTTTCAAACAATCACTCTTTAATGAAATTTTGAACGCTGAAACTGCAATAAATTCCATATCCGACGAAGGAACAAAAACAGTAATAAGACATGCAATTGATAATAAAATAAAAAAAGTTATGAAGGCCGAAAATATAAATAATACAAAAAATATTTTCAATAACGAAACAAGGGTGTTTAATGAGATAAAGGCAAAATTAATAGACCATAACGCAATTGTCACCAAAGCGGACAAAGGTCAAACTCTCGTAATTTTAACTTATGAAAATTATAAAAACAAGATACAGGACTTTATTAAAAACAATAACATTATCGAGATTCATAGCGACCCCACTGTTAAATTTAATAATAACGTGAAATCAGTATTAAATAAAACCAAATACATCATAACGAACGATGAGAAAAAATACTTAAAAATGATAGATCCCAAGGCACCTAGACTTAGGGGCCTTCCAAAAATACATAAAAATAATATGCCTATCCGTCCTTTAGTTAATTTCA
Source organism: Magicicada septendecula (assembly GCA_034769895.1). Classification (NCBI taxonomy): domain Eukaryota; kingdom Metazoa; phylum Arthropoda; class Insecta; order Hemiptera; family Cicadidae; genus Magicicada; species Magicicada septendecula. The sequence goes on along the minus strand of CM068373.1, from coordinate 82,028,626 downwards.
TGTCTGCACCTTCATATAAAATTGCCAAAAAACTCGAAAAAATTTTTCGGCAACATATAGCGTTCAATAAATACTGTAGTTTGAAAAACAGTTTAGAACTGGTCGAACTTACAATAACAATTACAATCGAACCGAGACACACCCTCACTTCATTCGACATAGGAAATTTATACACGAACGTACCAATTAGTGAAACGTTAGAAATAGCAAAAAGTTTATTACTCTCTAAATCCACATTAAATCATGAAACAGTCGATGAGTTAATCAATTTTACAAAGGTAATGTTGGCACAAAATTATTTTACTTTTGATAACAAATAGTATTTATAACAGGATGTATTAGCGATGGGATCCCCATTATCAGGCATCCTGGCAGAAATTTACTTAAATCACATTGAAACAAACGAAATATTATCAACTAAAAACAAACATTATAAAAAAATGTTATTTTACCGACGATATGTGGATGACACAATAATGATTTATAATGGCAATTGCAGGCAATTGGAGACGCTTAAAAAATAAATGAATACTATTACAAATTTACAAATAATTTGCAATTCACATTAGAGACGGAAATGAATAATAAAATTAATTTTTTAGATTTAACTTTAACAAAAATAAATAATAAAATTAACTATAATATTTACAGAAAACCAACAATCACAGATCATACTATTCACGCCTCATCTTATCACCCTATTGCACATAAAATGGCATTTTTGAATTGTATGATTCATAGATTGCTGGCATTGCCCCTATCTACGGAAGATTATATAAATGAACTAGACATTATCAAACACATAGCGATAGCCAGTGGATGCAAAAGTCATATAGTAGATAGAATAATTAATAAAAAACAAAATAAACCAATAAATATTGATGTGTCCAAAGAAAAAGTAAACAAATATATTGCAATAGAATATGGTGAAATTCTACATCATATTTAAAAAACCAATTAAAAAAGCAAAATATTACTTTGGCTTCAAAGGCGAATAATAAGCTTGAGAAAAAACTTACATTTACAAACAAAAATATACCCTCCGATATATTTGACGGTACTGGTGTATATAGACTTAATTGATTTGATTGCACACA